>JASCZW010001028.1:600000-854535 GCA_034211315.2 Aedes japonicus | reverse complement strand
TAAAGCTTATATAAAGATTACGAAAAACATTAAAATTATTGTATCACCATTCAGGATAATGGATGTTGTTAAGACTGTTACAAATATTACTGCAATAAGTTTATTCAAATGTTCTTAATTATTTTTGCATATCACAAAAAATGTTATTCATATTACTGAAATCAACAGTATTTTTTTATGATGTACGCCACCATCAATCTGCAGATCACTATAACGAATGAATCTATCACATTAATTATATTTTTATATGATACTATTCAGAGCTTCCCATTGATCCGGCAGCATGACAAAGGCGCGCTTTGTACGACTAATTCACGACTTGCAGAAACATAGAACAACAGGCGCAGTAACAAGTTCATTTGATGGTGGCTACATGCAGAGGAATTACCGCGGATTGAACGCAATTTGATTAGAACTAAAATTCTTGTGTACTAAATCAAACCACACATTGTTTTAGTTCAATGCACCATATTCGAAACAATAAAATTTTTTATCGAATCCTATATTGTTAGTCAATTCAATATTTCTAACAAAATTATTATTGATCTGCACCGTAACAATTTGATAGAATCAATAATCATCAAAAAATTCAACAAAATTTCTATTATTTCATGTTCCAAGACAGAAAAATATTTTTTCAACGACCGGTTTGGTCGACCACGTAAAAGGTGAGTATTGTTTCAACAAAGCTTATTTTTTTATTCATCAACATTACGAGCCACGACCCTTTGCAGTGCTTTTGTGAAACAAAACAAAATTGTTCTTGGTTCTTAAAAATTAAATCGGAGTTGTCGAACAAATATAATACAAAAATGAGTCATCATTAAAATTTGCTGAATCTATACAGAACAATATTTTCAGCGGTAGATGTACGATTTATAAAAAATGTCAATTGCGATGCAAATCGTCATAAGATACCTTTTCGTTTAGTAGATCAAATTGAATTTGAATCACACTGAAAATTAATTTTCAAGCCATATTACGAACGAAGCAAGACTAACAATCTATTCGTTGTTTCTCCGCGACGGAATTATTTTTGCAAAAGCTCTAACAGAAGCTGCTCTTCGTATCAAAAGCCACACGCGCAATCATAAAAATCACAGCATTTGTTGATTCGTACAACATTCGTTCATTTCTACGAAAATAACGTTCATTACGAGTAATTTGTTACCAATAAAAAAGAAACGGTTTTTAGCATGGACGGCTGACATTTTATTTTATCGGCTCAAAATATATTTAAAAAAGGCAACCATGAGGAGTTATTTGCTTCACGAAATTAATTTTATACACCTGTACACAGCGCACCATGCCTGTTAAAGACAAGAAGATGAATGCTTCACACATCACGAGGACATTTGTTCATAGTGTAATAATCCATGTTTACGAAAACGAGTGAAAGCTTATTCACGAAAATTAATTTCTGCGTAGGTCTTCATTTATCGAAGCTAGAATTTTGCTCTGAAAATCAAGAAAAATCTCAAGATGCACCACTCATTAAATGTGTTTCTATTATGGCAATCCCATAAGAACATACGTGATTGGCTAAAGAAAGCGAACCGAAATTTCGCGACAATTGGCAGTGCCACCAGTTATATAATAATACAAAACAAAGTTTTTGCTCAGTTTTCGAATTTTTTTTTCAAATATAGATTGGTAACCTTCATTTGACGTATTGAGCGGGTTTTCCAACTTTCAAACACAGTTCCTCAATAAAGCATAAAATTGAACCTCTTTTCTATTTGATGTAGGCGAGATGTCTCGCTTTAATACCATGAGTCACCAAGAGTGGATAATGTTTGCTAGAAATGAAAAATATAAAGAGAAAGTGTTAAAAGTCCTGTCAGTGTACGGTAGGTTGAAATAGAATAGAAGCATTGAAAATTGGAGCGAACTGGCATGGTAAAGTAGACTCAACCAAAGACGTTACCATTGCTTTAACATCTCCACTGCGGGGTAGGTCGAAGGCGCGGATGTATCCGCTATCTCAAAGTGCTTTCCTTTTCTACTTGCTACTGACACACAGGAAATTTAATTACGAAAATTGTTATTCATAATTTTTTTCAAATTGGTTATTTTTGTTACGTAAATGATTTTAAAAACCTCTTCCTCTATGTTGCTATCATAATGGTTGTTTTCCTCAACCTCCCTTCAAGCGTTACGTTATTTGTGCACAGCCTTAGTACACGCTTTGAAAGCCGTATGTGCTCAATAACCGCACCGCGTCTTCACAAGCCGACCGAATAGAAGAATGTTTGAATGAATTTCTGACACTACTACAGTACATACTAAATACAACTCTGCAACTCCACGGGCGAGATTTTTCCCAGAAATTACTTATTTTTGTTGATACTGTTTTGTTTTCGCAGATCGCATATGTGGTAACTGATTTATTTCGATATCAATGAACACAGGACTGATGTTGTGGCTGTGTGAGGGATGGAAACAAAGCAATTCTTTGAGAAACGCTTGCAGCCACTCTCGAACGGTCTGCTACCAGTATGATGCTTGAAGCGGTACCTTCAATGTGTGATGGTGGTTTACTATAATTAGCAATTAAACAAACATTCTAAGAACTTCAGCTTATATCTCCATCATGGAAACAAATGATTGTTATGAAATTTGCCAGAAGCAGATAATTTCTCTCATCAACATGAGAGGCTTCTAGAGTGGATAGTGATTAATAGGTAGAACGAAGAGAAAATGAAGGTTGACAGATATTGCTGGAGTAATGACAGGCCGTGAAATTGAAGTATGCACGTTGAAACGAGTGAAAGGGTATTTGAAATTGCATGCGATCGAACACATATTCTTTAACAAGTTAAGCACTAAGATGCAGGGTAGAAAAAGGGGAGGACACTCTTTGACAGGCAAAAGAATGCGTGGATCAATCACCATATTTATCTATTGTCGGATTCGGCTTCAGTTGTGGATCACTATTTTTCCCAATGCCTAACACGAGAACCAATGGTGAAAAACGCCAGCCTGATCGCATATTACCATTGAAATGCTCATCTGCTCGTTTTTCAATTTGCATCTTTCACCTACAGCCTGCCGCATTTAACGGTACTACCGTACCATTTCCATTTCTGTTCTTGTGCAATAAATAAACTGTCCACTACTAGAGCTTACATTGATGGAAATTATCTGCTTCCGATTGTTCCTAACGATTATATTTATGTTATTTTAGCTTCAGTGCCGGATCATTTTTTTTTTTTTTTTTTTTTTATCTACTGTTTCTAATTTTTTCGCATTTTTTGTTTTTCAGTTCTGTTGTTAAAAACAACAAAAGTTCAAAACATCTATGTTAGACTTTAACGTATGCAAGTTTTCGATAACGAAGACGCCATTGAGAGCAACATTTGTTGTTGATCAAGATAGATTGCGACGCCACGTTTCGATTCTACAACTGCCTTTGACCGTTACCTAACGATAGAAACAACAACATTACGTACAACATAAAACTTCCAATCAACATTAAGCATAAAAAAATTAGTAGTTGGGGATTGATAACATTCAAGAAAGTGGGAGTAATCTCGTTTGACAACAGTATCTACAAAATGGCTCACGACCGACTGTCAACTGCATAACATCGTTGATAAGAAAACGAGACAGAGCGGCATGATATAGGTTTTAACAGCAGATATTTCACGGTACCATCACTGGTACTCAACTACAACATATAGAGACCGTTAGGAGTGCTACAGAAAGCGTACAGATACAAGTGTCGTGCAGTTAGCAAACCATAACTATAGTATGTACATTTGTCACAGAGAGCGAGAAAGATTACGAGCCACTCGATCTCGAGGAAATCTCTCGTACGCAAAGAGTAATACTTCAAGCACACTCAGTAGCCTGCAATCTCGAAGTTACAGTTCAAACCACAACAATGCCATCTCTTCGTTGGAGCATCAATTTAAACACTCCTATCGACCAAACCTCACCCGTTCAGCAAACAACGCAACGACATGCCACAGACATCACAGCCACCGATCAAATATTTACCTTTGTAATGGAAATTCATTAGAACCGAAAGTGCTTTATCTGCAATGCGTGTTTGGGAGAAATGGATCGAGGGAAAGATAGAAGAAAAATATGCGAGATGGTATTAAGAGGATTTCTGGTCGATTCAGTTAGGCATTGATTTGTTGATAAAAGGTTACAATTCCCTAGACCCGTTCTAGTCGCTTGATGAGACGGTTTCCGAAGAAAACCTACCCACAACAATAGAAGTGCTTTCCATAGGCTGGGAATAGGCGGAAAAAATAGTTCCGTTGGTGCATGAAAGCCATTCTCCCCTTGTGCGAAAATATGCTTCATATCTCAACCGAACCGAACGATAGCGCCTATAAGCTGCCAAGGCCGCCGCTTCCGTGTCTCGCTATTTATGGGATCCTTTGCGAGAATCAACTGCAAAATAGCTTCCCGCAGTTTCCAGGCACGACGTTATGAACTCACTTCTCGAGGGTGATGATGAAGCTCAAGGCTCAGATTTTATTCATTGATAGTGTTCGAAGAAGAGGAGAGATGATGTGATATATTGATAACGGCTGTTCCTATGGTTCAACTCCTGCATAACAACGATCTTATTAACAACTGATGACATTTTCCCGATTTATACTGATTTATAACGAGTCATGCGGATTGTTACTCCTGCAGGAAACTGTGAGTATTTTGTTAAGGCAATTTAACTTTTTACACTGAAAATTCAACGAATGTACGGCAAATGAAGACCTTTGCATATCTTAATAGATGAACTGTTAGTTATGTAGCGTAAAAATGAAAACAAGCTGAAGGAAAAGATAACAAAGATATGTGAAAATCGTATTCGAAGAATAACCGTGCTAGAATAGACTAAGTTTGGTAATTTTTCGGTCCGGTCTGGTTCGGAAATTTTCGTAAAGGAAAATTCTCAGAATCCCTTTAGGTATGGTTATACTTGCCTCAAGACCATACTAATGCAAAAATGACCTTGCATAAATATCTCTCTTCAGGAAAATGCATATTGAACTCTTAGTTGAGAACACGCAATACAGTGCACGGTGGGCAAGAACTGATGAAAACTAAGGAAAAATCTGTAACGTTTGTCGCTTTTAAGCGCTTGATAGTCATTTCCGCTTGGAAATTGTTTGGGAATCGGAATGAAACAATTCTCAATCACCGCACGGATTTGGTTGTGCACAGTTATAGAGCTTATTTTCCATTGCTCCTTATATTCTTGAATAATTTATGGAAAATTTTTTCACGGAGGCTCAAGATCAACAAGAACTATCTATGTGAAACTTCCCTGGAGAATCGAAAAGAGGTTAGTTTAACCATGGCTCCTGTGAACGAAGAATATGACTGGCTTTACCTACTCTTCACTTACACTTTTTGAATAATTTATAGATATCTTTGCACGGAGAGGCTAAAGATCAACAAAACAGTGCTAATCCATGCAAATTTTCTTCATCTTCGTTCACAGAGCCTGCAGTAGCTGAAACAGCTTTTATTCGATTCTCCAGGAAATCTTGAGCCTCTCTGTGCAAGATGCCTATAAATTATTCAAGAATATAAGGGTGTCAGTCGACGGACAGAGTATTCATCCGTTTACGAAACCTTCAAGCAATATGTTTTCGCAGTCTTTATTAAAGAGCTGCGAAGCATGATTGCTCTGGAGTTCTTATGAACGGAAGAATGCTCTTTGACAGTCGTCGGATACTCTAACAGTTTGAAATCGTTTACGTGAACGATGTCGGTCAGGTCCGAAGAAGCGGAAAGATGGCAAAAATGGTGGCGCGATCGAAAGGAAGCAGTCAGAAGTGACCGATATTAGTGGTGAGAATAATTTAGTGGTTGGATATCACGAAGGAAACCAGAGCTAACAAAGCCGCCGATCAAAACTGTATGTTCGTCAAAAGCCGGATGATGAAAAATGGTTGTCAATGCGACAAGTGTTATAGATGGATCCATTTTGCGTGTATTGACGTCACACAAGAAGTCAAAAACGTCAGCTCGAGCTGTCGAAATGTGTGTTACTGTAGCGATGAGGTTCAACAGCAAGCCTTGTCTTTGGTTCCTAAAACCTCCCCTACCCACGAGAAAGAACTCTTTAATTCCCCTGAGATCAGGAAGCGCCACAATACGCTGTCAGAGCCGGTTGCTGGACAAGACGATAGTCATCGGAGGTAAGAGCAGCTCTTCAAAATCGGCGTATCACGCAGTTCTGTTTTGGAGCTGCAACGAACTTTCGAAGAACAGCAAGCTGAAAAACGCGATTTTACTAGACAAGAAGTATAGCTTATTGGAACAACTTTAAAACGAGACCGGGTCTGAAAGTGGTGGATCGCAAGATCGAGTTAAACAATGGGTTCGTAAATACGTCCAATATTTGTTCGGACAGTGCATTACATTCCCAGATGGCTGAAACCTTTGATCCACCAGAGACATTCGACGCAAAACCTTTCCAGTGCAAGCTCAGCTGGCTCTGAACCTCAAACCCGCCCCGTGTTAAGCCGGTTCAGAAGTGAGCTGTGCGGTACAACACTATGAACAGCCCGTTCGATCACTTAGCCAGTCGACAGTGGCGTTGGCTGATCCCTGTATGCAACACAACCAGTTACAAGATGGATCCGAGACGCTGATCATTCAATCAGGACGCGCAGAGGAAAATTTGCAATCAGTTTCATCACGACCCTTAGGAAAAAGCACGGGTTTTGCGGAGCCCTGGTAGTAACATAATCTTCGGTCAAGACATCTTGATGATGATTTGGAGCAGTTTTCGTTCTCAAGACAGCAACAGCGGCTCGCCAAGGAATATCAAAGATTTGCTCAAATTTTCCGGCAGATTTGATGAGTGGCCGGTATTCATGAGTTTGTTCCAACAGCACCACAAAGCCGTGCGGCTTCGCCTACGAGAAAAACCTTATCCGGCTTCAAAGATCCCTCGAAGGAAAGGCATATGACACAGCGCGAGAGTCTACTAATGCTATCCATCGAACGTCGTCGGCAATCGAAAAGCGCTGAAAAATGCGATTTGGGCAACCTGAGGCCGTGGTTCATTCCTTGATTTAGAATGTGAATGTACTACCGGCGATACGTAAAGACTAGAAACGTTGGTAGAATTTGCGTACGCAGAACTTTGCGCCACTGTGGATGCATACGAACTTGACGAATCTTTGTATAACCTCACCCTCCTTCACTAATTAGTGAACAAGCTGCCGTCATCGCTCAAATTAGACTGGGCATGATATAGACAATCCTTGCAGCGGGTCAATCTATCTACCTTTGGAAACTGGGTGTATTCACTGGTAATGAAGGATGAGGAAACAAGAAGTCAAAAGTATTCCAGAATGCTCATGCCGAAACATTATCGGAACCTAACGGCCTTGCGAATCCTGAACCATATGCTGCTTCAAAATTACGCAGTGGTGGACCAACCGTGAAAAAATCGGCTCCTTTAACCGAATCCTGTGTAGTATGTAATGGTGGATGTACGGTTACGTCTAAATGCAAGCGGTTTCTTGGGGTGTCCCGTGAGTCAAGATGGGCCATCGTAAGGGAGTTCGGGCTATGCCGAAAATGTTTTTAAAGACACAAAGGAGAATGTGACGCTTAAACCATGTGGGCGGAAATGGATGCACCTACAAGCACCACGAGCTGCTCCACTGAATGACAAAAGGATCAGCTGCCCACAAAACCAACCGTACCATCTAGGTCCACAGCTCCAGGTCAAAGTGCCCCGTTGCCCCTAGTAAACGTGCTAGCACACAACTGCAACATCCACCAATTAAAATCGAGTGCCGTGTTATTCCGATATCTTCCGTGGTATTAAGTGGACCCCAAGGCTCGATTCGAACTTACACGTTTCTAGACGAAGGATCCCACCTGAGTCTGATAGATCAGGACCTGGCTGACCAACTAAAGCTGAATGGTGCCACGATATCCTATGCATTCAGGTGGTCAGGAGGAACACGGCGCTATGAAAGAGACTCGCAATCTGTGACTCTTCACACCTCCGGAATGAGACAAATGGCTCAGAGCTTTCTGTTAACTGGAGTGAGAACCGTTGAAAAGCTACTGCTGCCACATCAAACCACTCAATGCGGATGAACTCGAAACAACGACATTCCTATCTTGAAGGATCCAATCCTCATTGGTATGAAGCACGTGCAAGTCAGCTTATAGTTGAAAAGTAGAGAAGAGAGCGATGGTGACCCAGTATCAATCAAAACACGTATAGGCTGGACAATATGCGGTGGGGGCAATGCAGAAGGAGACAATATAGGCAACCTGGTCCACTTTACCTTCCACGTTTGTTCGTGAACGAGCGAAAGACGATGAACTGCATGCAGGCTGTGAAGAATCATTTCTCCCACAGAATCTCGGAATTACGAAACCGGATAAGCTTCTTCTGATCAGAGGCACAAGACCTCTTGAAGCAACTAACATCTTACGATGGGAAGCGATATACAGCAGGACTCCTGTGGCGTCACCAGAATGCTCGTCTGCCAGACAACTACTCTGTGGCCCTTCAACGACATCAATGCCTACAGCAGCGTCTTTTCAAAGACCCTCCTCTGGCAGGAATACTGCAACGAATGATAATGGACTACATTTCCAAAGGTTATGTCCGGCAGCTCTCGGCTAACGAGCTCAGCCAACGATATCCCAGAGTTTGGCACCTCCCGGTATTCCCGGTTGTGAACCCCAATAAGCCCGGGAAAGTGAGACTGGTCTGGGACTGTGCAGCATGCTCCTTTGGTGTTTCGCTCAACTCTGCTTTACTGAAGGGACCTGATCAGCTATGCTCGCTGCTGTCCATTTTGCTGCAGTATCGAGAGAATCGCGTGGGCATCACCGGCGACATTCGAAAAATGTTCCACCAAGTACGGATTCGAGAACAAGATCAAAAGTGCCAGCGTTTTCTTTGGTGGAATTAAAGGGAGAAACCATAGTCTACGAAATGCAAGTGATGACCTTTGGAGCCTGCTGCTCACTCAGCTTCGCGCAATATGTCAAAAACATCAATACGGAGCGGTATGCAGGAGAGTATCCGAAAGCGGCAGAAGTAATCCAGAAACGGCACTATGTGCGCGATATGCTCGTCAGCTTTGAAACCGAAGAGAAAGCAGTACGTATCGCAAAGGAAGCGAAACACGCACATCAACAAGGCGGTTTCGAGATCCGTAACTGGATTAGTAATTCACCAGCAGTGTTGAAAGCTCTTAGTGGAAAAAGCACCGACGAAAAGATTTGGACCTATCAACAGAAATCAGTACCGAGAAGGTTCTGAGAATGTGGTGGTGCACTGCATCTGACTCATCCACCTACAAGATAGGGTGGAACCGCTACAAACGCGCCTTTCTACTGGGTCAAAGACGCCCAACAAAAGGGTTGTTCTACGGGTACTGATGTCGATATTTGACCCCTCGGGCTGATAGGCCACTATCTTATGTTCCTGAAAGCTCTGTTACAAGAAGTGTGGCGCTCTGGCGTGCAGTGGGATGAAGAAATAACAGAAAATTCATTCACTAAGTGGCAACAGTGGTTGAAGGCATTACCCCAGATTGAAGAAGTTCGAGTTCCCAGATGCTATCGGTCGCAATCCCATAGCTTAAAGGAAGAAGTGGAGCTCCATGTGGTTGCCGATGCCAGCAAAAGCGGAATCACTGCGCTTGCATTTCTCCGGTTCATCAATGACAGTTCCGTTGAGTGCTCAATCGTCGCTGCAAAGACCAGGGATGGCACCACTAAAGTTCGTCTCGATCCCACGCTTGGAACTTCAGGCCGGAGTTATTGGAGCCAGACTGTCGTGGACGATAACGGAATTCCTGTCCATCGACATAGACGGGAAATATTACAGGACAGACTCTCGGGACGTACTCTGTTGGCTGAATTCCTACCATCGGCGATATACACAATAGGTAGCGTTCCGTGTCAGCGAGATACTGGATCTAACCGAGGTAAAAGAGTGGCGCTGGGTACCATCTAAGATTGATGTGGCAGATGATGGCACCAAATGGACCTCCAACCCCGATCTTACACCTAAAGGCAGATGGTTTATGGGTCCAGATTTCCTACGGCAACGCGAGACAGATTGGCCACAACAGCCTATGAAGGGCAATTCAACAAAAGAGGAACTTCGCTCCAACTTGATGGCGTTTCACGTTTCCAGCGAACCTGTCATAGACTCCAACAAATGTTCTAACTTGAAGCGCCTAATTAACGTAGCAGCTTTCGTTCTCCGCTTTCCTGTTAACTGCCGTAGGAAAAAATACAACGAATCAACTATCGCAGGACCACTAACAACCGATGAACTTATTTTGACTGAAGCCTTCCTTATTCGGTCGGCCCAAAGCGACGGCTATCCGGAGGAGATCACATATCTCGTCAAATCACAACGGACCTCCTGTTCATCCAGCACGGTGCCAAATCAGAGCAACTTGTACTAGTTAACGCCATGGCTAGATAGCAGAGGAATCATGCGAATGAGAACAAGAATTGCAGCCTGTCACTACGCAACAGGAGATGCCAAAAAACCAATCATTCTACCTCTTGACCACCCACGATCAACTTGCTAACTGCACACTACCACCAACGGTTCCACCACCAAATCCATGAATCGGTAATTAACAAGCTGCGGCAGAGATATAACATCCTACGCATTCGTGCCGCCTACGTCAAAGTAAGGAAGAACTGCCAACGATGCTAGAATGATCAAGCTACACCGCAACCACCGATCATGGCTAATCTTCCGCCAGAAAGACTAGCTGTGAACTCACTCCCCTTCACACACACAGACCTCGACTTCTTCGGACCCTTCGAGGTCTCTGTTGGAAGACACACCGAGAAACGATGGGAAATGCTCGCTACGTGCCTTACAATCCGCGCTATCCATATTGAAGTGGTACACTACCTTCGCACTGACTCCTGTATTATGACGATTAGAAACTTCATCGCCCGTCGAGGTACGCCAAGCAGAATATACTCCGATAGAGGAACCAACTTCATCGGGGCGTCACATCTGCTAGGAGAGGCTGCCGCTACTGTGAACGTAGATGAAGTGATGAAGGAATTCGTTACTGCTGAAACAGCGTGGTCATTCAACCCACCCCTCGCGCCACACATGGGTGGCAGTTGGGAACGGCTGATAAGAAGTGTGAAGCGGAACCTCCAGAAGATCAACCCTCCACGAAGACCAACCGATGAAGTCCTGCGCAATCTGTTGGTGGAAGTTGAAAATATCATCAACTCTAGACCACTAACTCACGTTCCAATTGATGACGATTGTGCTCCCGCTTTAACGCCGAATCACTTCCTCCTTGGGTCTTCAAATGGAATTAAACCGTTTTCTACCATCGACGATAGCAACGCCGCACTCCGTCAGAACATCCTAGCGTCGCAAGTACTAGCCAACCAGTTTTGGAGACGTTGGTTAAGCGACTACCTGCCAGAAATCACCAACCGATCCAAGTGTTTTAACCGAACCCAGCCAATAACGGTAGGCGACGTTGTTGTGGTTGCTGACCCCAAGTTACCTCGAAATTGTTGGCCCAAGGGAAAGGTAATCAAAGTCCATCCAGGGAAAGACGGCCAAGTCGGTCAGCCACCGTAAAGACGGCTACCGGAGTTTATGTTCGGGCAGTCACCAAACTAGCAGTAGTAGTAGTAGTTTGGCGCGATGGAAGTAAGCCAGCATAAGCGCTGGTTTACCCGGGGGGATTGTTGGCTGACCCAGAAGGGCGCACGCGCCCTTTTTAAAAGTGCTACTTTCACAGCCCTACCCCTCAATGTGCCGATGATACAGAGGCCGACGACAGCGCAGCTATCTGTCAAGAGTTGTTAGTAGAAGAAGAAAAGGAAAATGAAAATCAGTTCAGCTACTTTCTAGATAACGTATTGTATCTTAAATACAAAAGGTTCTTTCCTATTTTCTTAACTAGTGAACGCAGGTAATCTAATAAGATATACTATATACGTAAGAAGTAATCTATATTGAATTATATTGCTATATTACTATCAAATATCGCTAGGAATTACTTAATAGCGAGGAGCTAATTCTAGACAATCCTAAAGCCTAACCGACGCCGGTAAGAATATCTGAACCATACAATAGCTTCGAAAATCTTTACAGCAGTCCATATTCCACGACCCTTCCGGAACTACACAAAAGGGAACTAAACGTAAGTTACATTTACATATCTACCTGAAAGCTATACATATGATTATTATATTACACGTGAATTCAAAGAATCTCTAATCTAAAAGTCTGCCTTATATAATGTTAGTTAATATTATCGTTCTATATCTATTCCCTACTTGAAAGGATTTAAAAATCTCCTTAATAAAGAGCTGCGAGAGCATATTGCTTCGGAGTTTTGTAAAACGGAAGAATACCCTTGACAGTCCGTCGGATTAAACTTTGACAGTGGGGTAAAATATGATTTATAACTTCCCCAGACAATTTCCAAGCGGAAGTGGCATTGTTTACAAGCCACGCGTAAAAGCGACGAAAGTTACAGATTTTTTCCTTACTTTTCATCTCTTCTTGCCCACTGTGCACAGGGAAAAAAATTTGGTTAAACGAACGGGCGTTTTTGAACAATTTTTATCAAAGCGGTTTTATATAAAATTTTCTTTGTTATAATAGCTTTTTCTTATACCAATGCTGTCTCTGCTGGAGTAAGGTTCTTTCTTTGTTGAATTGAGAAGCAAAATTTGGTGATTTGAAATTCGTTAAAGGTATTGTAGTCTACCAATAGTCAACCATAAACAATGGTAAATATTTCGTTTGCTTTCCGTTTTTTAGAACAGTTTCAAAGTATCCCACTGTCATGCGGCTCTGCGTCATGGTGTCGCAAGCAGCAGCGTCAGACGATATTGGCTATCCCTTCCTGGGGAAACTGCCACTTATCAGTCGGTTGGCCTTTCTGGACATGTTGAACCAAGTCTGGAAATTCAGCATGATTCCAGACGTGTGGAAACAACGGCTGGTCATTCTTATTCCCAAACCAGGAAAGGATAACACCCTAACGGATGGGTACAGACCTATCACGCTGTTGAGCTGCACGGGGGAAACACTCGAGCGGATGGTTAACCGTCACCTGTCAACTGAGCTGGAGAGGCATGACCGAATCCACCCACAGCAGCACGAATTTCGATGCGGCTACGGGTCGGAAACGTTCTTCTCCGTCAAAGCAGAAATCTACCAGTTGATGTAGTATCTCTCGATTTGTCCTAGGCATATGATATGACATGGAGGCTCCCTATCTTGACTACCCCCAAGAAATGGAAGTTCCCAGGGCGCATGTTGGCTTACGTGGAAAACTTCCTACACAATAGGAAGTTTCGAGTCTTGAACGCCGGCACAACCTCCGAACCAAGGTTGCTAGAGAATGGCATCCCACAAGGGTCTGTCATATCTGTCACACTGTTCCTCATCGTGATGAACTCAGTGTTTGAACGCTTTCCCGTAAACGTACACACCCTAGTGTACGCTGACGATATAACCCTCGTTATATTTGGTAAATACGCGAGGGCAGTCAGAGGCAGAATGCAAAAAGCAGTGAATAATGTGATTGGCTGGGCAAAAAGGGTTGGGTTTAAGATTTCCACCGAGAAGTCTAAGACGTCTGCTTTGGTCATACTCACAGGCCAAGGTTACCTCACGTTTGTATCGACGAGCTTAAGGTCAAGACAGTACGGAAAATGAAGCTTCTTGCCTTGATGATCATTCACAAATTGTTTTGTGAAGCGCGCCAAGGCAGTGGAGTACAGCGTAAACGTCAAGTTGAACGTTCTCCGGGCCTTAAACGGCCGCTTCTCGGAAGCTTCTTGCTGTACATTGACCAAGATTGCACGGACTATGATCGTACCGTGCATACTCTATGTATCGGAGCTATGGAGCAGGGGTGGAATATCCCTGCTTAGAATTTAGAACCTTGATATAATGAGGCGTAAAGGATTTGTAGCGGAGCCTTTCGAACCTCACCTCTAGCTTCCTTATTGGTGGAATGTGGTAAGGTCCCCTTAGCAAATGTTGAAACTGAAGACATGGCTATCAAAGCCATGAGGTTATTACAAGGGGACCCCGCTCTCGGTTACAGACCTACCGTCTGTAGAGCGAAAGAGTGGTGGCAAGATCTAACGGGAAGTAGAAATTCCCACGTTGTGTCAGCTCTCTACGCTGTGGCAACCGGCCTGGGACTCTACGCGCCCCAAAATAGATTGGCGCATCCGGCAGTAATGTGGTGCAAGGGCAAACCCTGAGGTAGTGAAAGCAACCTATGGAGAAATTGCCTCCGCATATGAAGGCCTGAGCCTGCTGTTTACGGACGGCTCGTTAATAGAGGAAGAGGTTGGTTAAAGAAGATCTGGGGGGAGGGAGGTCATAGCCCGGTGCGGTCAGTTACCCGGCAGCTGCGGTATCGTCTCAGCTGAGGCCAACGCGTTCTTGCAGGCATGCTAGTTGTCAAATGATACTCAGACTGTTGTATTCTTCGACTGTGGAAGTTGTCTGTCTGCTCTTGAGCATGGGCAGGTGGGACACTCGTGGCTATTGGAGGCACAACAGTTTGCTAGCGTAACCTTTGTCTGGGTATCTGGACACGCAGGTATACCGGGTAATGAGGCTGTTGATAAACTAGCAAACCAGGGTCATCATGCTCAGCTGGGGGACCTACCTGTCCGCTGGGTGAAGCGGACCTCCCGATGCGCGTGAGAGGAATCATGGCATAACCACCGAGAAGCATTCCTACGTCGCATCAAGAATACTACGCAAGAGTGGAAAGATATTCCCTACCTTCGAGATCAGAAGATTCTGGCTCGTCTCAGGATAGGACATACTCGACTTACGCACGGGCCTCGAATCTACGGCATTAAGGCCTACTGCCAAGGATGCGGAGCGGAATTAGATGTCAACCATCTATTAGTGGAGTGCCCTGCTAGGGCCCAATAAGTGAAGTATTGTATAACGACCATAGTACAGAACTATCTTTTCTGAACTACCTAAGGGCGCCTCAAAAAAAGAAGTTGAACTATAAAAGAAAATAGTGACTACTGACCACAGTCAAAGACCTCCAAGCGGCTTGTAAAGAGGGTCAATGATGCTATATGGAACTTCTTGAAGGTTTTGAAGAGGGCTAAAATAGGCTCACGAGAAGGAAATGTTTGCCTTCCACCACGAGTTCAGATCGACGGTGATAAAATCGAGGTAGTAGACGAATTCGTGTATATGGGTTCATTGGTGACCACCGAGAACGACCTCAGCAGAGAAAAACATGCCTGCTTTGGACTCCGTTGAACGCTAAGATCGAACAAAGAAATTCGTTGAACTACAAAGTGGGCCATCTACAAGACATTGATTAGACCGGTAGTCCTTTACGGTTACGAAACATGGACATTGCTAGTGTGGGACCAACCCGCTCTTGGTGTCTTTGAACGGAAGATGTTGCATACGATCTACGGTGGAGTGCAGGTGAAAGCCGGGATGTGGAGGAGGCGAATGCACAACAAATGTCACACGGCAGCCCAGGTAGATTGATTCTCGAAAACGAACCGATGCGTACAAAAATGAAAAGCACGCAACTTGCAAGGTGGATCGATCAAGTAGTAGGTGACCTGCAGCCACCGAGGCTGGTAAGATGCAGCCATGGACGGAATACAATGGAGACAACTTCTGTGTACAACAGAGGCCTTGGTCTGATTGGTACGGTATGTAAGCAGCAAGAGGAGGCTCCCAGCTAGTGTATCCACGTCAGTACTCCGGTTTAGCAGTCCGTCCTGGATCCTAGCAATAAGGATGACAAGAAACGGGTCATGTTTCAGGAGAACTATTCGAAAAAGAACACGGACGAGCACAATGTGAAAGTGGCAAGAAGAATGAGATAATGTAGGGAATGTAATGTGGACACACCGGTTGATTCTGAAATCAGGTGTATGTTTTGTCCATTCGGAAATACCGCCTTGGTAATAAAGGACATTCCTAAATTTTTCAAGCCACTCCAGTTTTGTCGTACCAATATACTTTCTATTCCCAGAAGAAACTTACCCTCTACCATTTAAATCAGATGAGATAGCTGAGAAAGATATATAACAAAATTTATGTGGTGTATGATTTATTTTGTCCACCATTGTATATATTAAGAAGATAAACTCTATGATGCAATGAAAAAAAACTATTCATAGTGAATGGTTTCCTTCACCAACTATCTCTCAGATGATTAATCAGTTTACGAAAATGTTCCATCAATGTAAATGTTCCATGTTCCAGCAATCGATGATGAGAACATTGAAATAAAAACCGTTCTGCCATAACACAATTCTGATGATAGTATCACAGACAAACAGACATAGCATATTGATCTTTTTCCACTAAAAATCATCGTCACTAAAACACTAGTGCCATCTGTTGAACACACTGTGATGCGTGATAAAGCTGAACAGATGGCGGTAGTGTACTAACGTCAAACTTAAGGGAATCGACTATGCGCGCCACCAGTGGCAATATTTTCAACTAAGAAACATTTGAATTAACCGTTAAATGCGTTATCAATGAAGAAACTGTAAGTGTTATGTCTGTTTGCCAGTGAAAGAATGTTGAAAGGATCGATCAAAGCGAATAGAGAAATTTACAATATTCAAGATATCATTTTTCTCTTCGGATCATGTATCTTCATGAAACATGAGGTCGAACGGAGTGGAAAACGACTCGTTCAGTATTTTCCATTTTAATTACAAGATGATTGATTAATTTGTGCTCCGAAGATTGGAAAAACTGAGTTTCCTGTAGACAGGAATGGTGCACTTGAAGTGGCAGACATTTTCTCGGGATTGGCAATCGGTGCGCTCATGCAAAAGTTCAGCTCAAGTAACCGACCCAGCTGTCGGTCAATATGGAAACGATCCAGCATTCATTCGATTTATAAATTCTGTTTCAGATTATGAAATACAAGCTAAAAGACGTATTGCTGCTGCAAGTGAGTGATATTACCGATTCATTTCAATTCAATTCCTGTCCCCATGCATTTTTCCACATGGGTTATTAAATTGAAACACAGTTGTAAATTGCAACGAGTTCCCGCATGCCTGGGAAACAATTTCATTCCACTCGACAATGATGGAATTTCATATGACTATCGTTCATTCATTTTTCTTACGATGATAAATTCTTCCAAGCTTACTGGCAAGAGAATCTGCGTCTTTTCCAAAGACGCTAAAATCACTTCACATTTGCACTCGTACTCACTTCCGCCTCCAGCAATGGACTGTGGAGAGCGTGGAAACCCCTTTCTGGAAAACCGCTGGCTTAGCTTCTTCCAAGCTCATAAATTGCTTCCGCTTCTCAAGACTGAATACCGGAAAATTCGTGCGTGCTACACATACTCAACTTCACTCAGCTCTACAAAAGTCAGTACTTACAGGGTTGCAACTTTTGGTTGGATATGTATTTCTCGAGCTTCCGTCGCAGGATCAGTTCCGCACCGTACCGTGCCTGCGTTCCGTTGTCCACGAGCAGGAAGTAAGCGTGACGATTGTTTAACACAGCCAATTTTGAGCTGGAAAAGCGTTTGAGAAAGGATGGGTGAAAAATAAAAAAAAAAGTCATATCACAAGGAATTTCTACCAACGATATTAAAATTGCATATATATGGTATGAACGAATGCACTGCAATCCAAAATGAATTAAATTCCCCAAACAAGTACATCTAAAGTTACTTACCGTGGTGAGCTTATACTATGACAGGGAACATCCCGGTTGTGTCCCAGCAATTCGTGGTTTCGTTCGACGATGCCCCACGGGGCGATACCGATGCTTACGACACGTCCGGACCGCTGCTGTCCTTCCAGAAGCAGAGCATCACCGACCTGCTTGGTGACACCTGTAAATTGAACCGGGAGACGGAGAGAACGTGTTTCTATTAATGCTTTCGAACGAGCGATGTTCGGTGCTCGTAGGTATGTGCAGTGCATTGCAGCTATCCAGCCAGACCAGCTGATGATATTGCTAAAGTTTTTAATTTGAGATAGTTTTACCAACGACGACAACGTCGACAGAGACGACGATGGGCAGTTACAAGTGGAGTGACTTAATTGGAGGAAACTTTTGTCGAACAGATCTGTTGAGGACGCTTGGACGACGAGGTGGTTGGTTGTTGGTTTAATAGGATTATGGGAAGTTTGATCGAAACTTCGCTTCAATGTGTGCCTTAAGTATCAATCGTAGGACAACGCTATGCTAAGTATACATATTCAATTATGCAGTTTATTTGAATTATACCAACCGGCATTCTTGGGGTCTAGGTCTAGGTCTTCGAGTTGAAAACTGTAACCTAAAGAAGGATATATGTTCGTTATGGGGTACGTGTCCCGTAGTCTAATATGCAGTGAACGGTAACATTATTGTTTATCAGGACAGGAAACTAAAGCCTGTCAACGTTAAATTTTGGACACTTTTCTTTCATCGTAGTTTTTGAAATATTTCACACGCATGTCCCAATGATAATGATGAAGTTACGGATACGTTTCTTCACGCAATAATCTCCACAAACACATTCCTCGATCGCTCATCTGGCCACGCCAAGGAATCGTTAGAGATAGGAAGGATTTGGTATCTGAAGAAGAAAAACAATTATGCGCAATCATTTGGAAGACCCTACGTGGTTAGTAATTCGGTAAAGCTCCAGGTGGGTACTGTCAACCGTCAACTGCGGAACAAACTGATCAAGAACATTAAGGCAAGCCCCAAGATCTCAGATCGCGATTTGGCCGAAAAGTTTTTCCCGGATTCGTCTCCGGGAAGGCTTCAAGTCATACCGTGCCTGTAGACACCCAAATAGCGAAAAGCAGAACAATGTGGCCAGAATCCGTGCCAGAAAACTGTATGATCAGTTGTTGACAAAATTCAATTGCTGTCTCCTCATGAATGATGAAACCTATGTAAAGGCCGATTTCAAACAGCTACCGGGACAAACATTTTACTTGGCTACGGCTCGAGGAGATTCTCCTGCCAAATTCAAGTTTGTGTTTGCAGATAAATCTGCACGCAAATACATAATTTGGCAAGGCATCTGTAGCTGCGATAGGAAGACCAAGGTTTTCATCACTGGTAAGACATTTATCTCAGAGCTGTACAGAACGGAATGTCTCCAAAAGCGAATATTGCCATTCATCAGATCCCACAATGAACCTGCCAGGTTTTGGCCAGATCTTGCAAGCTGTCATTACAGTAAAACAGTGCTACAGTGGTATGAAACAAACGGGATTCAGTTTATACCGAAAGAACTCAACCCACCAAACTGTCCCCAGCTCACACCAAAGGAGAGATTTCGGGCTATTATGAAGAGGAAGCTGAAGATAAATGGCAGTGTCGTCAAAAACATCTATGAATTCATGGGTTTACTTTCACCTGCACGGACGAAACCACCCATCATCAATCACAGTAACCCATGAGTCAGCCGACAAAATTTGACAGCTCTATCAGTCTAACTCTAACCGCGTTGGCAAAAACAATAAAAAAAAATTTAAATTTTTTTAAAAAAACCAAAAAAAAAAACGGTTAGCGGTTGCACAAATCGAAGAAAACCAACTCCACAACCAGGTCATCTATACGGACTCGAGATCTGCTTGCGTAATGCTCGAAAACGCTCAACAGTCGCGGGAGGATGAGATCATCTTAACCAAAATCTTACAATCCTGTAGACGATGGAATGTGTCCATTCAGTGGATTCCAAGCCACATTGGAGTACACGGCAACGACGTCGCTGATCAACTAGCAAAACTTGGTACTACATCCGATAGTGAAATGGATAACAACATTCTGCTTCAAGATGCCATGTTCCTCTTGAAGCAATCCTTGAACGAAAAGACGAATGATTGGTACACCGAGTACTCCGTGGAGAAGGGTCGAAATTTCTTCACACTGCAGCCGACTTTAAACACGAAACCGTTGTTCACTGGGGTGGCCCTAAAAGGAAAGGGAGTAAAACTAATAAACCGATTGATGTCCGGACACGATTTTTCTAAGTTCTGGCTAGCACGGATGAAACTGGCGTCGGACCCAGATTGCGAAGTTTGTGAAACACCAGAAACTGCCGAACACCTAATACTGCATTGTCCTAGATATGGATTTCAACGGATGAAGTATACCTTCGACAACAGATACAGAACGCTATTGGATTTGTTGAAAACTAAAGACGTGGATTTATTCCGCGAAGTGGCTGAATTTGTAAACACAGCAAAAATAACAATATAACAGACTCGACTAAAACTGTAAACTGCCGCAACCAGGGGGTTTGTCCCATGGCGGTAGCTATAAAACAATTCGGTGTACAAAGTGACATCAAACACTAACAGGGCATATAGTCAAAGTTACTGGCCCTACACTCCGAGCTGTCAAGGATGGCTCAAACGAGAAAAAATAAGAAGAAGAAAACAGTGCAGCAACTCCATTCAAAAGTGTGCGCGTTCAAAGAACGGCACCCCATCGCGTTGAAAATGAACATCGTGCGACACTTTGTGGACGCCGGATACGCCCGTTCCGGCATCTACAACATCTTGGCACTGTTAGACAACAATCAGAGCATCGAAAGAAAGCCTGGTCCCGGACGGCCGAAGACTCTGAGCGACAAGAAGCTTCAAAGGATGCTGAAGAGGAAGACCGAGGGAAAAATTGCTACATCGCTGCGTGCGCTTGGCCGGGAGGTCGGTTCAACCGGCAAAACAGTGAAAACTTAACTGGGCAAACATGAACATGTCAGGAAGTGGAAGTCGCGTCCACTCGTTTCGGGGCTGCAGGCAATAACACAGTGGCAGTGGCTGAATAAGATGGCCAACTTAATTTTCCCGGCGAATCGCGATGTGGCGGTGGTGATGGACAACGAGACCTATCTCACCCTGGATGTCAACCAGTCTTGGTAAAAGTCATGCTCATTAGATTAAAAAGCGTGGATTTTCAGGCAACACAACATAGACTACCAATAAGTTCCATGCGAAAATCAAATAATAACTCATGAAAACAAACGTAACCAGAAGAATGAACGTACAATTTTCAAAATGCTTTGATATTCATTTATGTAAACAAGTTCATTTTCGAAACAAATTTCAAAATGCCAGAAATGAAGCTCAATCAACCACAATGAATATCAATTACCCGTCGGGATCGGAAAAATGCAAGGGCAGCCCAGTCCAGGGTATTCTTGAACAACATTGCTATCATCTCTGGGACGATGATGACGTCCCTGGATGTTCCATATTTGGATTAGCATTCAAAATCACTCAATAATTAAAAATCATCACAAGACGTGATATTCAGATTTCGTCTAATGAAATTCATGCTTACCGATTGATAATCAAAACAACAGTGACAATGGTGAAAACCGCTGTGCCGCTGATATCAAATAGGGTAAGGGGATGTAATGTTAGCCTAGCTCCTTCATTCGGCCTATGTACCAAATGTGTCATTAATTTAGCGATAATCAACAAAATCATGTTGCTATTAGGATGGCCGATGTAATTCGAAGTAATTGAGACAATATTAATCAACTTATAGTTAATCACTTCCGTGTAATTTTCGATTTCTTGAACTTTTTGGGAATCATCATTTCACTGTTTATGCTGAACAGATGATTCACACAATCTTCAAGTGATCTAAATTTGGCTTAATTGAATCGATAAAGCAAGTAATGCACTGCCTGTAACCGCATATCAGTCCCATATTACTTTTTGACGTTTTTGAGTTATGTTGCGCAGTTGCCTTATTTTTTATCATATTTTCGAAAGCAATAATAAAATTTAGCAGTTAGTTACAAAAAATGTGAAAAAAATATCAGGTCGGTTTGTCCCATCTTGAAAGTAACCGCATATGAGTCCCATTATTAAAGTAATCGCATATGAGTCCCGTTTTAGAAGTGGTAGTAAAATAAAAATGCATTTAACACAAAATGTAAATTAATTTACATGTATTTTTTTAAATGTATTTAACACCTTTAAGAATTATGGTTGTATTTTTCAAATGTTTAATCCTTCTTAGAGACATAATAAAATAATAAATTAAGCAAAAAATGTAATTGTAAACAGGAATAATATTGGAATAAAAATCCATTCTACCAATCAGTCTCCCGTTTTCCAGTTTGAGACAATTCAATTAAAGATCTCTTCTTTTCTTCCTCAACCAATGGTAAAATGTTAACGTCCAAGTTAATTGGTTTTTCCTGTCAGCGTCAATGCTTCGTGGTTGGCTCTTCTTTTTTAATTGACCTTCCAGGTCAAAGTCGTCAGCTGAAATTAGTTTTTCTTGTTTGTTTGTAAATAATTTGCAGCACTTCAAGTCTTCACCTTTTACAGAGTTACTGTTGTGAAGACACTTTACGATCATATATCTTTGGAATCCTAATTGCCGAACTCTTTGACGCATGCAAAATTCTCCAAAATAAAAACAAGAGCAAGGCGCCGCGCCGTCTTCCTGTTAAGTCACGATTCCGAAATTGTTTTTTGCGATTTTTTTGTTCCGGTGTTCACTGATTCCGTCTCTGTGGCAAAAAAGCTACTATCTGAATCATGATCCGCATTTACAAAACGTGAAACACCATTAAATGCATCACGGACCTTTTCTTGATCTGCATTTGAAGATGGACCATATAAAGCTTCATCACCTTGAAGATCATTATCCACTGACACAAGTTTTTCCGCTTTTATGGAACAAAAACTTCCACATGTTGCATCCTCACCAGAGTGCTTTTAAACTGATCTGCATTTGAAAATAAGAATTGGCTCACATTATGGAATTGCCATGATCCCTTTCTTTCTTGTCCGACAAGAAAGAACTGAAGTTCGACCAAAACCCTTGCATTTTTTCACGATTCTAGATAGAAATAACCAGCTCTTGTCATCGCATCAAATCCACAATCTTCGTAGACAGAACTTTCATCGCCATCACCAAAGAAACTCTTGATTAGCTCTAGGGCATTTTGATTTTGTGATTTAATGTGAAATCTCCGTGAAACACAAGCTTAGAACATCAATTTTCAACTCGTTCCAGTCGGTCAAATATAACATAATACGCTAAATAATGGGAGCAGGTTTCGCGTCTTTTGATGTTTAAAATTTATAATTCTACATTTTTGGCCACGTTACATGGAAAGGGAGGGGTGTTGATCATATCTTATGAATGTACTATATGGTGAAGGGAGAGTGAAAATGGTCTGAACATGTCTCACGTAATATTTGAACGAACCCCATGACAAAGCATACCGCATCAGAGCGATATTGTTGAACAAACAGAATGGGACTGGTATGCGGTTACATTTATGCTTGATGGACAGAGTAACTGCATATCTTGTCCCAATGCGTTCTTTTCCTCAAAAACACATTTTTTTTTAAATTTTTTTTTGTATAGTAAGCAATGCATACTATTACATATAAACTATCAAAATATAGAGTAAAAAAGTACGCCAAAAAGGCTGAATCAAGAAAAATGCTTTCCTACCTTGAATGATCGTTTTCTCGGTTTGCTGTTTTTCAATATGGGACTGATATGCGGTTACAGGCAGTGCAGTCTGGATGTGCAGAAAATAGTTACACGTTACAAACTAACTGTTCACATAGCTAAAATAATAATGATTTTACTAGAAAATCGTAGACCCAATGTTGAGGACACATTTTTTTGGATGTTCGCAAATATGGCCTGTTGTTTCAATAACGTAGTAAAAAGGTTGTTATTGGTAAAATTTAAAGTAGAAATGCATGAGTTCCATCAAATGGGACGAAGTTGCATCCATGAAAAGACCCAATTTGGTGCTTATAGACCGACATTAAATCCATATCCCTCAAAAGTTTCTGACTAAATAAAAAGAGTTGTGTAACTTTTCGTGATACATACTACCTAGTGTCTTATCAAACTTATCTTAGCAAGTGTATGACTAGTTGAATCTCGTTTACAGCTTAAAAACTGTATGAGTTTTAATAAAAATGTAATCGATGGTTGCATAATGGGCTGAGTCAAGGGACTCATACCATATGTTATTTAAATTATCGTATTATGCCACACTTTTGAGATACGGCCACTTTATGGCCGCCTGAAGTATCTGGCACATCCGATAAAATGATTAATTCATCAGTCTCGTCCTTAAGCAATACGATTCTTTTCAAAACCATTTGTACATAAAATGTAATGAGCAAAGCGATGTGGAGATGTACGGCTCTAAGGGGAATATTCGGAAATTTTGAAAACTCAGCAGTTCGAACCTAAAAAGATGAAGTAGATCATTGAACTCCACAATACTAGGTAGGTTTGTTCGTATTCGAAAAATATATGACTAGAATTTTTCATTCTGTCATTAGGGTGTTCCATTTTGAACAGGGTGGTTCAAAAAACGAAATTTTTGAAAAAATATACTTCTCAACGAATTATAACTTTTGAAGCATTGCTCTGATTTTAATTTTTGTTATAACAAACGTATATGAAAAATAATGATTTATGATTTTACGAATTAGTATGTATATAAAACAAAAATCTTTAAATCAATTAAAGAAATGTTGAATTTCAATTTTGGTGATTCAGACGATATCACATTAAGTAATCATACTGATTGTAATGATGTATTCCAATATGTGTGTACATTCCTTTAAACATTTTTACAAAAGCAGGGTATACAAGTTTCTTGGAAAATCGACTTTTAGTCCAAGGACAGAAGTACCGAGTGATATAGAACATTCGACTCAGCTAGTCAAGATTGTAGTTTTTGGGTTTTAATTATCAACTTCTGGAAGATAGACTATAGCAAAACTTCATCCACTTGCTTTCTACGATTTGGTGAAATGAATCCAACGAATGAAAAGGCAACAATAACTGAAATTTATTAACTAGAAATGAGAAGAAAAATTAGTATTCTCCATTTAATTCCAACAACCTTTAATGCTTATCTTGACAGATACGCGTATTTCGTCTACAATGTGTAGACTTCTTCAGTGTCATGTACTAATAACACGGCAGTCTAGTAATAAGTACACGACACTGAAGAAGTCTGCACGTTGTAGACGAAATACGCGTATCTGTCAAGATAACCAATAAAGGTAGTTGGAATTCAATGGAAAATACTTTTTGACGTAGACTACGTCTTACGGCAAGGGTAGGGTGTCAAATGAAAATCTAAAATATTGCGACCGTCACGAAAAACCGTACGTTTTGTACGCGAATAACTCAAATAATCCACGATAGATCTACATGATTTCTTCCTCAAGCGGTCGGAAATTATACCGCGCTCCAATTCAATTGTCAAACATTATTCTCAATCAATAGTAAATTATTGAAAATAACGCAAATATAAGGTGATGTCTTATAATGTCATTTTGCAGAGTAAATGTATCAAATTGCCTAGCACAGTTTTCAAATCGAATATACGAACGTCTTGCATCATCTTCTTCTTCTTTGTATTAGAGAGGGACTTTAACCAATCATGTCATTCGTCTCTCCATGTCGCATGCAGCTGAGACCGGTATAAAACGCACACTTAGGAAAATTTTGCCTCATTCGTTTTGCAGCATTGAAGCTGTGCGGAGCTGGTCGCTGGTAGCTGGTCGCAGCTGCTCCATCGTCCGGCAGCGGAGCTGGTCGCAGAGGCAGCTGGTGGTCGCGTAGCAGCTGGTGGTGGTAAGTACCAAGGCTCTCCCAAACAGCGATCGCCGCGATGAGGTAAAATGGGGGCGCACAATCGCGTCGGTTTGTGCAAGCCACCATCTTACCTCATCTTGGTGATTGTTTCGCCGCTCTTTGAAAACGCTGCTGTTTGAGGGGAAGCGTCCTTAGGGGCGAGCAGCAGTATGTGGAAATTATCTGTCCTTTTGAGGACAATAAATTTTTAAATAAAGGAGTTGATTATTAAGGCTCGCGATAATGCGTTTTTAATCGCGTTGGTTTGTGCGCTCCCATAAGCTGCCATGTTATCTCACCGCGGCGATTTTTCCGTCGCGATTTCGCTGCGGCGGCAAAAAAAAACGCTGCACAATCGTGGTGGAGCCTTTAAAGACCTAATCTTAAATTTAGTTCGGTGCTCGATGGAGGGCGAGCCGTCGGTAAAAATTTTACCCAGCTGGTTAGCGCAATCCATAAATTGATAACCTGTCCTTATGAGGACAACCAATTTAATTAAAAGAGTTGTTTATACAAGAATTAAACTTTTTTTTCGTTTGGTTTGTGCGCCTAATATCATGGTGCCGATTCCTTCGCCGCAACTGCAAAAACGCATCCATGGACGGCGAGCCGTCGGGAAAATTTTACCCAGCTGGTTGGCGCAACCCACTAATAAATAATCTGTCCTTTTGAGGACAACCAATCCAGTTCAGAGAGATGTTTTCGAAGTTTTTTGCAGCTCATTCAGTTGAATAGTTGGTTTTTCCTCGGTACAAAAACCACCGCATGACGATTGCAGCTATGCAGCGCAAGTTTTTTGCAGCTCATTCAGTTGAATAGTTGGTTTTTCCTCGGTGCAAAAACCACCGCGATTGTAGTCGAGGTTTAATTTCTGAAGAAGAAACCCTGTGGTTTAAGCAGTGCAACAACGAAAAGTAATTTATTGCAATTGGCAGTCGTCACTCCATTTTGCACAGCACTTTTGCATGGCCACGCACACTAGCAGCCCATCAAGTGATAGAGTATATCTGTTTCATTCCGTCAGCTGTAATGGTTTATCGAATCACACTCATTGCGCTTGAACCTCACCAACGTTCGTCACCAGGCAACTGCAGCAGCAGCAGCTCAGTGATAGGGGAGGATGGTACATAATGCACCGTTTAAGCAATATCGTGAATTTCTAGGTAATTGAAGCTGAAATATAGGAATAAGTTATTGAGTATGGTGCATTACGATGTTTTCGTTGTAGATCAAATGTGTTTTTAATTCTAAACGATGGTTTTTCATGATATTTTAAACCTTAACCAATATGATGCCAAGACTACTTCAGGGTAAAACGCCCGTTTTATTGCTCAATATGCACCCTAAAATTGGGTTAAGACGCACCACAACACCGCACTATGGTACGAATGAACAAATCTCGCGACAAAAATCGATAACTCAAAAACCATTAACTTTAGACAGATGATGTCTTCTGGAGATTTGATTTAAAATATAAGATCTATCTTTTGATTTGGGGTACTTTTTTTTTCATTTGGGGTATTTTCAACTTTTTATTCATATGATTTAGAGGGTTTTTTCGCTTGTTCAGAATTGTAGATATTTTAATTTAATGAAAATTTGCATATGTAAATACATAAACATAATAAGAAAAATGTACATAAAATGATGTAAATAAATGTAAGTAAACAAATGTGAATGTGTCACAGACAAACATACATAACACTTGCAGTTTCTTTCATCGATTACGCATTGAACATCCACTTCAAATGTTTCTTAGTTGGTAATATCGCCACAGATAGCGCGTATACTCGATTTTCTTACGTTTAACGTTAACACACTACCGCCATCTATTTAGCTTAATCATCCATCACAGTGTGCTGAACAGAACGCGCAGGTGTGTTAGTGACGATGATTTGTAGTGTCAAATGTTCTATATATTATGTCTGTTTGTCTGTGATATATATTTTTTTATTAAAAAAAGGAGATGGATTTATATAAAAATATAAACATTTTCATAAAAAAAAGTTAATGGTTTTCGAGTTATCGATTTTTGTCGCGAAATTTGTCCATTCGTACCATAGTGCACTGGTATATTATGCACCACATTAATGGGGTAGCATGCACCGCTTGAAAAAAGTAAAAACACAGCTATAAAAAGTTACTCATTAGAGGTGTAAAGTTGCAACATATCGCCACGTCCTCTTAGCTCTGTTTGGTTGTCAAGCAGCTAATGGCTATAGAATAAAGACGTTGCGCAAAACGTTGTGATATGTTGCCAACTCCTCATTGTATACACGCTTAGAAAAAAGTACCCAAAGGAGCAGTTATATGTAGGTAGCACGTTGGGTTTATTTGTGTTTATCTACCATTGGGTTCAAATTACTTACTTTTGAGTAGAATTTTACCAGAAGTAAGTTTTGTATAACCAACATTGGCTTCATACATTTAACCGCTCCACTGAGTATTTTTTACTTAGCGTGTAGACGTATACATAACGACACAGTGCGTTCTGCCCCAGTTTTAGTTTCGCATGCTTTTGTCTAAATTTTCTGAAAATACATGGAATTAAAGTGAAGTTTTGACACTATCTTGATGTTTTGTTGTGTGCGATATATGTGAAGTGGATTTATTATAAACCATGGATATTAACGCATGGTAAAAGCTTATTTGAATAACACTATTATTTACATGTGAGTAACAGTCGGGACAATTTCTTCAATTTTGATCATATTTGGTGTTTATAGTGCCTAAGCCTACTACCAAATTATGAGTTATGCTGTTTTATTTAAAATTTGATAAAATATAATTCCATTTAATCTATAGTTTTAAAGATTTGAGCATATTTATTGAGTGGGTCATTCTACCCCACCAGTGCATTTTGTACTGTTCTCCCCTACTTAGAGGATAATTTTTTTGTTTCTCTTTTTCTCTCCATTGTAATTTTATTTTGTATTGTTCTATTCAGCTTTAGTTTTGAATCTGTGTTATCATTGTTTCAGTGGTTGGGCGTTTAGCTCCCACGCATAAATCAAGCAAAACAATGCATTAGGTCCTAAGTAACATTGAGAGGCTCTCTTTGACGACTTTCTCTTTGCGATCCTACGGCTTTGTAAATACATATTCAAGTATTTTCTACAGTACGGTAGTATAAAGTGTTGATAAGGATCCAATACGTCGAAAACATCAGCAAACCGTTAAATAGACAAGCTATTAACCAAAGAGAAAGTCGACGAAGAGAATCTCTCAATGTTACTGAGGACCTAATGCATTGTTCAGCTTGAAATCATGATTTTTCGGAGGATTTTTCTTCATATTTTTTTGGCCGAAATGGAACGCTTTTACCCACGGAACTAAATTCACCATTATTATGGAAATATTCAACCGATTTGAAATCTTTTGGCAGGTTTGAATTTAACCCTTATGTGATCGACAGGGTACCCGGGTACCTTTTCATGTTTTACATTACGAATTTTCATAGTTTATTTTAAACCAGGAAGCTGATATTCAGTGACATCTTAAAAATAGATGCAAGGCAACTTTTTGCATAAAAACATTTCGTATAGTAGTAAGGGGGGGCCAAAGGGGGGGACTTCGATTTTTTTAACCCGTGATCTACAAGGTACCCAGGTACCCACCAAATTAAAATGATTATAGCTCTGGCTTTTATTGACCGATTTTAATTCTTCTGGCACCGTTAGGTTACAAAACTCATTCGCTTTAGGGACATAATCAGCAATGACCATATGAATGCATCTGTTTCCCGTAAATCTGGGTTACCGGGGCTGACAGTATGGGTGTCAAAATTCTTGGAATCGTTCCGGAAGTAAATTTCTTATCGTTATCGGTACATTCGAGGACTTGGATGCGGAGTGGCCAGTCTAGAGTAAGAAACGCGAGTCTGGAACTATGACTATGGTTATGTTTATCGGCAATAGAATCCCAGATGGATAATCTAAAAATGCTGGCCAAATAATTCACGTGGACGGTTGTTGAACAAAGTTTTGGAAAAGAGCTTACAGTCTTCCCTGAACTCGTTAAGATTTAGTGGCTGTCACACATTCAGGAGTGCAAACATGAAACGCAAAATAACCGGAAAGGAATGTGATTCTTGTTGGAAAACGGTTTGCAATAAACACAGCCGAAATAGTTTGAATTCACAATGAAAATATTTCTGCTTATTACTTGTACATTTAACATCCAAAATATGCACCACGACAGAGCAAAGTTTTATTAGAAAATATGACTAGCGTTTCTTACTCTAGACTCTCTAATCCAAAGCCAAATCGTCATCGGATGTACCGATAACGATAAGAAATTTTCTTCTCGAATGATTTTAAGAATGTTTACTCCCAGGGTTCAGTTCATACAATTTTATGGCCATCCGTGACCCCATGGGAACCTGCTCCGGGGCGTCTGTTCCACGATCAAGTCATCGCATTGTCATATGACAATCACACACATTCCTGTGTTTTCATACCACAGTTTTTATAAATACATCACATTGGAAATGAAAAAAAAGGCACCATCATTGATACTACCGAGAAATAATTTCCCTCAACTGGGATTTTAACTAATGAGCCCTCAACCGGTATTTTTTTTTTCAACCTCTCTTACATCTTGCTATCCGCTGCTACTTGTCGATAGCTCTGCAAACGCGTTAATTATCGTATATTCATCAACCTTAGTGTTCTCTAGGAAAGGCTATTCGCACGAAAACATCGATTACAAAAAATAGATAACAGGAGATAATTCTCCCTTCTAGATAGTTGATAGACAGGGCGAGATTACGGAAAATGAGCTCTTGCCTACCTGTTATTACTGAAATAGCGGACTGTATGTAGGGAATTGGTCCTCCCTTAGCTCGACTCCCTGGGCAAAGGGTATAATTGTACAAGACACACAATCATACTAATGCAAAAATGGTACTTGTCATTGAAAGCTTTTAATTAATAACTATCGAAGTGCATTTCGAACACTTAGTTGAGAGCAAGAAATAAGCTAATCGCGAAAGCAATTAGCTTGGAACGTTAAGAAACAAAATTTTAGGGATACTCACGAAACCAGGGTTGAAGCTTGATAAGTTCAATATGTAATCAGACTAGGATTATGTGATTTTTCTTTCGAATTATGTATATCATTGCGTGTAGAAGGCCTTTTTAGACCTTTTAAGACATCCGGAACGCAACTTTTACTGATGGACGTATTTTTGCTGCAATCCTATTCGAACAACGGGTTCGGAACCCTCACTAGCATCTTTCTCATCTTCCTGTCCATATCACGATCTGCATGACCAATATATTTTTCAACAGCCTAAATCATAAAGTCTATAAAGTCCAGGTTGGTACAACGTTTTCAGTTTAGAGAGTGCCTTGGTTGAATTGTTTGCAGAAACAGTTAAGGTATCAGCTTCAAAGACATCACGCGGCCTCTTTCTATACCGCTTTGATCGATCAGGAATTAGTGAGTCGACAGCTTCTTCGACCTCAAATTGTCTCCAAAACGAATCATTTACAAGAACGAGGTCAAGCGTGTTTCCTGCGTAATTTTCGATATCGTTGATTTGCCCTAAGCCGTTCGAATACATGGAATCCAAAAAGGTAGTGCATGATCGAGATAAAGTTGAATTAGAACGTTTAGCAATACTAAACGACCCATCTGGTCGTATTTGTCGTAAACTTGGTAAATTGAAATCCCATAATATAGCGAGTTTGTCACCACCCGCAATGGCTTTCGAAATTTCCTCCTCACAAACAGTATGATGACGTAAAACCAAATGATCATTCGCCATATCTGGAGGTATATAGATACCATCGACAATAAGCGTGTAATAGCTGAGCTAAACATTGACCCAAACATGTTCAATAGTATGATGGTTTACCTCCAGTCTCAACAATGATAAACGGTTATGCACCTCCGGAAACTTTTCTTGTTGCTGGTTAGTGGATTACGGTCACATAGATATACCGTATATCTCTCGTCAAACAGAATCCGGGACCCGATAGCGTCAGGGATGACTGATAACCCCTGGCAGGAAATGCTTGAATGTGGTGAGGGGACTTGGGGCTTCCTTACGGCTAGCAGGCTCGCATTCCGGTATTTTTTTAGTTTTTATTTTTACCGTCGGCCTATTTCCTCACATGGTGACAATCACCGACCCCAGGAAGACGGCTCCACCACCTGTACCCTACCTATCGACTCGTGAATTTGAACCGGATCCAACGGCTTTACTTCCCTTCCGAAGGAAGACGTGACCAGATGTTTTTGCCTCAGAAAAACCACCGATGTGGACTGAGATTGAACCCAGACCCACTGGGGTGCCAAGTAGCAGTCACGCTTACCACTACACCACCGTCTCCGGCAACCCCGGTAGTTGTCGATTCACATAAAATTTATGATTCATCGCTATTGTCTGTAATGGCAGGCTGAAAGATCCCTTCTCCTAAACCAAACACTGATGGAAGGATACGAGGCTTCCAACGTGCTAATACTGGTGCGCCCCGGGGGGAAAAATCCTAATGAAAATTCATTACCGGGGTGAGACATATAGCGATGTCTCCTGTGGTTGAAGCAGTGGTGTCATTGGCCTTGTGGTTTTCAATGGAAAGCCCTTCGAAAATTACGCAATACTTTTTAGCACTTCAGAAGGTTTTTGTATGGAAACTCTAAGACTTACTTATACACCCTTTTGCTCTGCCAGACCCTGATTCGCATGAGATGTGAAAGTAGTTCGCCTCCCAGCGGTGCACCTTGGAAACGTTAAGCTCCCCTTAACGGCTAAACGAACTACGGAGGGAGCGCCATACGGTCCATTGGAGTGGATGTCAGTAAAACCCCAATTATGATAACTGGCTGCGAAAAGTATAACGAGTGGTACTGTTGCATTCGGGTTGGCTCCTGTATCGTCTCCCTCAGTACTGCCGGGTGACACCGAGCAGGAAATGGCGAGGTTCCAGCGGCACCTCCGTCCCATTAAAACATTGACAGGTCGGCAGTACATTCCATTCTCCACCGCCCGGCTTCGCCAGTCGAGCGGGAGTATGCTCAGATAACCCTATACTTGACTTACGCTGATCAGGCTCTGAACACAGTTCCCCACGGAGAGCCGTGGCTCGCCTTCAAGCTTGCATAGATAACCATGGGATCACTATAACGACTATTCCACGTGGGTCTGGATACAGGTGGAGGAGGACCCAAAAAAATGGTGAGGGTAATACCTCAGGAACGACTAAACCCCCGAAGAAAGCGAATCCGTTCGCTAAAGGCGCATACATCATGGGGATCTGGCGTATCTGACACTTGCGGAAGTGCCACGGTATTGGAAGTAGATGCTACGAAGCTATGCGTGGCCATGGATGGGCCAGGACTCATCCGGGCCAAGGATATGGAGGTGTCCGAGCAGTTGGAAGCGATCATCGACTTTACGTCATCGCGCAACAACATTGCTAAGGACCTGAAATTAAGCCTCATTTGGCTACGCATGACAGCGCAGGCAGTCAAACTCTTAGCTGAGCAAAGTGCCAAAGAGTTGGCAGCAATAGATAGGGCGAGGGAGACGAGCCTCAAAATAGCCTCAGACGGAAGAGTCCGTCTCAGTAGAATACTCCAATCCATCTACTATGGGGGTAGGGACCTCCAAGCGGGTTAGGCAGTCCCCGGGTGAAACAGCACCTGGTGCTTCCAAGAAGCGGATAGTGTCGGATGCCCCCTATAGGGAAATAAACCTACGCGAACGTGGTGGCGGGGTCAGAGGGTCAGAGGGTCCATTCTTGAGACCAGCTCCGGCAGGCCGCAAAGAGAGAGGCCCCTGCGCTAAGCTTAGCGCAAAAGGCGCGACATCCAGCTCAAGAGTTGTCTCAAGCGCAAAAGGGGTCCCGAGTGGTAAAGTCCCGACGACAACAACAATTGTTAGCACGAAGCAGACGCTAGTGCTAAGAAAGGGACGAGCGATGACTCCAAACGTGGCAGGGACAGCCACTGGACCAAGGTCCGAAAAAAGAGGAATAAGACTAAGAAAGAAATGGATAAGCGACTGGTAGCTCACAAGCGTAACCGCGGAGAGGCCCTCATTGTCAAGACCGAGGTGTCGAAGTACTCCGAAGTCTTGAAAGCGATGCGCGGAGACACTAAACTGACGGGCCTAGGCACCGATATGCGGAGTACACGCCGTACCCGCACCGTCGAGATGCTTATGGAGCTAAAAAGACGACGAAGCTAACGGAGCCCGACTTATAGGTGTGGAGGTACACGCCCTCGTCTCGGAGGTGACGATCCTGTGGATAAGATCACCGAGGTAGACGAAATCTCCACTGCACTGGAGGAACAGTGTATGTTCGAGGTCAGACATACGTCTGCGAAAGGGTTTACTCGGGACTCAGGTGGCAACCATGAGGCTAGCGGCAGTCGACGCGGACGCGGCGTTGAAAGTGGCGAAGGTGAAGGTGGGATGGTCACTTAGCCTACACCGCCCAAGGCATGCTTCAGATGCCTAGAGAGCGGTCACATGTCCTGGGAGTGCAAAGGTCCAGATAGTAGCAACATGTGCAGAAGGTGTGGCAGCACAGGCCACAAGGCGCGGGATTGCAAAGGTCCCCCAAATGCTAGATGTGGGCTGGGAAACCGGATAATAATCACATCATAGGGGACGGGGGGGCAAGTGCCCGACCGCTAAGGGTATTCCAACAAGCCAATCGTAATACAGGTAACCCAACTAAACCTGAACCGTTGTGAGGCCGCATAGCACCAACCCATACCGCATCGCAGCCACAACTGGGTTGCGGACAGGTCCAATATGGCGGCATTATGGACGACGGGCAAGTACCCAGCTCATGAGGTTGTGTCTACCACAAACGAAGGCTTCACGGTTGTAAAAGTGAATGAAGGGTTCTTCTGCAGATGCTACGTACCACCAAGATGGTCAATTGAACAGTTTTCCAATATGCTCGATCGTATGACGACTGAGCTAACTGGCCTAACCCCGTTGGTAATAGCGAGTGACTTCCACGCTTGGGCGCTCGAGTGGGGGAACCACCTTACCAACCCCTGGGGCCAGATTCTTCTGGAGGCTTTGGCTAGGCTCAATGTGGACCTAGGTAACGTCGGTACCAAGAGTACCTACAAGTGGAATCGATAATCGATGTAACTTTCAGCAGTCCTGAGCTGCTTAATAATTGGAGGGTAGATGATGGCTACACCCATAGCGACCACTTTGCGGTTCGTTATTGTATCGTCCACAATAGAAGACAGCATGCGGAAGGAAGGGCATCCACTTCATTCGCCCGCAGATGGAGGACGTCCTACTTTGACGTAGACATAGGAATGTGGTGAACGAGGGTAGTCAAACCGAGGAATGGAAGATGGCCGGTGTTTTGGTGGACAGAGTCGATCGCCGACCTCCGAAGAACTTGCCTCTACAAGACGGAGGAGAGAATAGAATCGAGATAGAATTGAGCATAGAGGGGCGCTAGTCACCGCGAAGGCCGTACTTAAGAGGAAGATAAAGAGATAAATTTGTATGGATCGTCACGTTTCCCCAATCCCCCCCCCCCTTTCCCCCCTTACTGCGTGACATAATTAATGGACCTTCCCCAGTACAAAAAACTACTGTTCCTACTTTATATTTCAAGTTCTAAACACCAGGACAGTTTGGATTACCTAAATGATCACAAAAGTTATGAAATAATGACTGTTGACCTTCCAAAAACTTCATTTAATATGATTGAATACGTGCCGTGACTTTCTAAGCCCAAAAAACTATACTTTCTACTGTAGATCTTAAGTTCTGAGTTCAAGGACAGTTTGGATGACCTAGAACATCGCAAAACTATCAAATTATAACTGTTGACCTTCCAAAAGATCCAAAAAATACATATAGTCACCATTCATAGGTTGTAAAGCTACTGTTACAACTGTAGATCTTTTGTTCTGAACTCAAATACACTTTGGATTACCTGGAACATTCCAGAAAGAAATAAAAATATTTAACGTTTATTAACAAGAGTTTAATAACACGTATTTATATGTACCATATTCCAAAATAACGCTTTACATAATTAATAAGTCATTTATTTTTATTCCGCAACTTCTAGGGCGTCGTCAATTAGTTCTTAAACTCAGATTTTTTTTTGCAGAAAGAAAAATTCATGTAGAACAAATTTTCCGAAGACGGTGTACACTTTTATTTATTCTTTGATTTTATACAGCCATTTTCCTTTAAACGTCATATATGACCCCCTTGGGACTTACTTAGTTTTCAAGACAAGGATTGACGTTTACGATTTATTCAATAATAAATGGCCCAAAATCAACAATTTTCACCATTAAAATTAATGCGTAGAAATATTTTCGATCCATTGGTGCAAAAATTTTGAATTTTTTTTGAGAAATGACAGATATTGCCGCTCAAAACCTGACCACTTTTGCGATTTTTTTTTAATTGTACCCCAGTATAGAAAACAAAGACGGAGCCCTACGTCAAAAGAAGCTACCAAATTCTAATGGGAATAAATTTTAATAATTGCACGAATTCAGATTGGAACAAAACCGATCATAAAAGCTTTCTGAGATTCCATAACTGTTTGCTTGAACCACCCTAAACTCGACATTCCCTCGCACATCCATAGCGTCAGTTTTCCGGAGTTATTTAATCTAGTTAATTAACATTACTACGTTTACGCCAATTGCTCGCAAGAGTTGTGCATCCGAGCGATTGGTAGAGCTCAGCTTGGAAGTTGGAAGTTGAACTTTCAATAGAGATGTGAGGATATGACTGCGACACGCTCTTGCAATCACACCGACAACCAATCAACTCACACATGATGTAATTTTACAACGTTCAAGTTTTAAAGTCAGATGAGCAGCAAATCTCAACAGGGGCGAGAGAGAGAGACTGCAATGACATGTGTGTACAGCACAGGATTTCAATTAGCATTGATTGAGATGGAAGAGTTTTTAGGCCCCAAGCTACAAGAGTAAGTCCACACATAGCGTAGCGCATGAAATCAGATATCATTGGCTGTGGAAAAGTTGCTCTTTTCCATGGCAACATTCCACTAAGGACTAATGATGATGATAATGAAAGAGATAGATGGGAAATCGTATCTCACCTGTATTGGTTCCACCAGTGAAGATCCAAGCCCCGGTTGTTTTGGCTGCCTTGAGCAATCCCTTCCTTAGCACCTGTTGAGTAAATTAGAAGGTTGCAATCTAGGTCGTGTTACTCGGCGATGAAGATGAGACGTACCTTCTTCAGCTTGGGCTGCAGTTCGAAGTTTGCCTTGCCTCCCTGGACGGTGATGAGCAACTTTGGAAGCTCGAGATTCCACTCGCGGGTAAAAAGCTGAACCAGCAGCTCCGGTCGGGTGTCGTACGATAGTCGCACGTACTGCAGGGAAGAAACCAGAGTTGGAGTTGATGAAAACACTTGTTGGTTAAATACGGTCGATTGGTTTTTCGATTGGATTATTATTAAATAAACTAGCCACTTTTTGGAAAGTTTAATCAAATTGCTTTTTTTCGTAACGACGCAGAAATTCGATGGAGAGTATTGAATAAATTCTTCATCGTTGCTATGACTTTTTCGGAACGGAATTTAATAACGGAAGGGAAAATGCTTGTGACGTCACATAAAAAAGGTCTCCTGGCAAAATAAAATCTGGAAAGACGGCATCCAGTATGGCATTGCACTAACGCAACGGGCATCGTTCGGAATCCACAAGCACTTGTGCTAAAATATGTACCATAAATACGATAGCTCGGTCAGAACCTATTGTTCACCGTTTTCCGGTACTTTTCCCCGGATGACTAGGCCAAAATGGTTCTCCATCGTATTTTTCCGATCGAATTCATTTGGATTCTTCCTGTTCGATGATGGACCCGCATAAATAACGGGAAACAAACCAAACGGGACATTCTGTCCGTTTCCCGCCAAATCAACCCCGCACCTCCGAGGAAGTGACTCTACCCTTGGCATTCACCTACCTGAGCTTTGGTCGGATGTGCTCCACCTTGGAATTCGATCGTTCCGTAGGCATCGGTCGGCTGAGGCCTGGTATGCTTTTGCGGTTGCCAAATATCGCCCAAGACGCCCGGTTCGATGCCCGGCATCAGTTGGTGAGTTCTCCTTTCCTGACCACAGCAGCATCTGGAAAAAAAGGGGGAAAAACAAAGAAAAACCAAATTACTCGTATGGCCAACGATGGGATGGTGCAAGGTGCAAGCTCATAGTAATTTCATTACAATATTAGATTGCCAATAAAAGAACACTTCATGTGAATGAACGTGGTGGCAGTGGAACTTGTTCGCCCGGTGTCCGGTTGCCAATCGATCGGGTGCTCCGGGTGGAAGGAACCGTGCAAAGGAATTGGGATGCTGATGGAATATACTGGCATAGCGACAACAAAGGGCACCATCGCTCCACTCAGTTCGGTGTTCTGTGAAATTTATTCTTCGGTAGATTGAATTTCATCGCATCATAGCCGTAAAATTTCCAATTTCATGATGGCACCATTTTGAGTTGTGACAAAGAAGTGGGAGACTTGTTTTGACTGGAGAAATTTGGGAGCTACTTTACTTTTGAGACACTGGGATGCGTGGGTATTCAAGCTAACGTTTTACTAGTTCAAAGTCATTATACTATTTAAAGAGGTGGAACTTCGATCAGTTATCTTAAACAGTTAATTTAAATGACTTTTTTACATGGGGAACGTCTTTTTTTTTTTTTTTATTGTTTGCTAAACAGAGTGTTAAGTACAGAGTTCTACTAAAGATAAGTGCCACATTTTCTCATTTGCTTTTGACATTTTTCTTTTATAACTTATTCTAACCTAACTTAACTTAACCTAACTAAACCTAACCTACTTCCGTTAAGAAAACCGTTTACCCGCGGTTCACTCGGGGTTAATTTAGCACACTCACCGCATTCACTCACTCTCGTACCCTCTACATTCACCCATTCACACACTTTGTCATTTTCTCACAGTATTTGTACCATCTAGCCACAGTTAAAAAAATGTCCAAAACATTTCTTAAAAATGTTTTTATTGTTCCACCTTGCTTCTCTTATTGACTTCTTAAAACAGAAAAGACTACCATTTGCTTCACCTGAAATGCACCAAGCTAACGTATGCATCCCTAACCACAAAACTGCGCAATTCTGCTGATTTTGCCCATTAATGATCCATTGTAGTAAGTGATCAAAATGTTCAATATCTGTGTTCATCTTTTTTTTCATGATATTTCTAACCCAATCTCGGATTTCTTTTGATTTTTGGCAATCACGTGTTCTATGCAAATTATTATCAGGCACACCACAAGCTTCACAAAGAACATTGCATAAATTTCCAATGTTATATTCTTTTAGTTTTTCTTTGTTTATAATAATATCGTTCACTAATTGATAAATGATTGATTTATCAGCTGATAATAAGAAATTTTTATTTATATTTTCCCAGATCATGTCCCATTTTACTTAAGGAAACCGATTTGATACACCTACTGTAATCCTTTTACCATAAATCAATTTCCAGTATATTGATTTTACAGTTTTCAAAACAGATTCCTCCTTTATACGAGCTGCGTTTTCAATCCATTCCTTCGCGTTGCGTGATAGTTGTCCCTTGTTGCGATAATTCATAAGGTTTATTTCATCTTCATTTTCCTCACCGTTTCTGTTAAATAATATATTTTTAATGAACAGTGCTTGACATTTTGATTCAGGATCAATCAATCTTAATCCCCCTCTCTCAAGATCTAAGTATAATTGATCTCGTGTAATTTTAAATATTTGACCGTTCCACAGAAACCTTCCAATAGATGTTTTAATCTTTGCGAGATGTTTATTTTTCGGTGGCAAAACTTGAGCTACGTACCACAATTTGGAAAGAACAAAGGTGTTCATAAGCCATGTTTTTTTATATAAATTAAGATTGCGCACTCTATGCCGCTGTAACAAGAAATTAATATCTCTGATAATTTTTTCGTAATTGTCATCAATCATTTTGTTCCACGAATCATTGACAATAACACCTAATATTTTTATTTTGTTAACTTCTTTCACTAACTGTGGTCCGGATTGCACACTGTTTAACCGTAGAAAAGACGACTTTTTTAGATTTAGCCTTATTTGAGCAAAACAGGCGTAAGAGCTGAGGATTTGCATCACCAAATCAAACTCTTCTTGAGTTTTGATAAAAATATTCAATTCGTCCGCGTATGCAACAACTTTCAAGAACTTGCCATATACCAGGATTCCACCGCTGCTATTACTAATAGCTCTTGTTAGTGGTTCCACATACAGTGCGAACAAAAACATGCTAAGTGGGCATCCCTGTCTTACTGACGAACCTATGGAAAACTCTGATGTAAGAAATCCTTTGAAGAGGACTCGTGATGTTGCTTTTTCATACATATGACGTATGCACCCGATTAATTCTGAAGGAAACTCCATCGTTCTTGTTACAATTCGTCTAATATCTTTTAGATTGTCAACACAACCTCTTTCTTCTACAACGGCACTCTGACCTGGACCTATTATTTTACCAATTACTTTCGCTACTCTATTTGCTAAAATTTTAGTGAACAGCTTATAATCCGTATTTAACAAACTGATTGGCCGTTGGTTTTCTAGCAGATATGGGTTTCCTTTTTTGGGGATCAAAGTAATAATACCTGCGCTGAATTACTTTGGTGGTATCAATGTGCCACTAAGGTATCCGTTGAATACCATAATCATATCGTCTTTTAACAAGTCAAAATGTTCCAAATAAAATTCGTTAGTGAGTCCATCTGGTTTGCGAACATTGCTTCAAAGTGATAAAGGCTTCCTCTGTGGTGATCGGATTCTTTAAACTTTCGCTATCATCTGGATCTAAAAACAATGATATGCTGTTCAAAGGGTCCTCAAGGCCAATGGTATCTTCTTCTGGTCCTGTGGAAAACTGTTTATGGTAATAATCATGAATAGATTGAAGCATCTCTGAAGTGTGCTGCAAGCCATTCGTGTCATTAGTAAAATCTTCGAGTAGACTGGTGTTTAGTTTCTTTGTAACATGGAAGAGACTCAGCCGTTCGCCAACTGCCAGACTTGATTCCTTCATCTTGTGTTCGTAGTTCCGTATTCGACGATGCTCAATCTCCATTAGATTGGATTTTACCGATGCAATGTCTCCTTCCAAATGTTCTCCAGCTATTTTTCGCCTAATTAAATCTTCAAGCATTGCATAGAGTCGACTTTTCTCTGCGGCATGGCCTTGATTTAATTGCCAACTTTCTCTTTTATAAAAATTATGCACTTTAGCTTTGAAAGCAAAATTCCACCATGAGCTTTTATCTGCATACAGTTGCCTGGTTTTTAATCGATCATATTCTATCTTGAAACGCTTCGACACCCCGTCCTCGCACCCCGCAACACACTCGGATTGATCTTCCAATATCCTCTACCGCGCTTGTTTAAATCCTGTTGATCAATTTTCAGTTTAAGCAAAACCGCTCGATGATCCGAGAAAGGTATTGTTATTGTTTTCGCATCAAGTACTCCGTTCATTAATGCTTCAGGACCGTAAAATCGATCTAATCGAGATGCACTTTCCCCCCGAAGAAAGGTGTATTGTGACTTCCCCAATTCCTTCAAAACATCCTTGAATTGTAATTGTTCTATCAATTTACTCAACCCGTAACTATAATTCTTCACCACGCCATTAGAATCAGCATCACTCAGTATACAATTAAAATCTCCCCCAATAACAGAAAATTTGCAATCCGATTTTGTTAAATGGACTGCAGTTTGATTGAGAAAAAGATCTTCACGTTGTTTTTTTTTATTCGAGCCCGAAAATGCATAGACATTCACGAAATTTATACCATTTACTACGACAGATATTAAACGCCCAGAGGGATCTATTATGGGATGTTTGTAAATTATATTATTTTTCAGCAGAATTGCAGTACCCGTTTTGTCGGTGTTAATGTTCACTAAACTGTTGTAATTTGGTACAAACGAAAAGTCTTCGTACATTACTTCTTGTAAAAAAACGATGTCCACATCATGATTGTGTAAAAAATCCTTCAAAAGTATCTTGTATACTAAACTGTTAGTACTATTCAGATTGACGGTAGCGATATTGTAAGTGAAATTCATTTTTTACTTTGTTTAGAACGAGACCTTCTCACCTGCATTTCAATTAAATCATTACCTGAGCTGTTGATATCAATTTTTACCGCTGCGTTGCCATCCGAATCCGACGTTGTTGAACTAGAACGTTGGCCTTCACTAACCGTGTCCTTCTGCTGCTTTCTTGAGCGTTTTTTAGATTTGACTTCTTCAAATTCCATTAAATCGTCATCTTGGTTCTTGTCTGGTTTTGGAGAGATTTCATCGTTAGCTCCAGTCTTAGCTTCTTGCGTTGAATGTTGAAGAAGAGTCGGCACAATCAGTGGTTTACATGGCCCAGCTGCTGGACTCGAGCCTTCGCCTACAACTATGGCGGATTGTTGAGCTCCAATCAGAGTTTCAACTTGGGTACCACCTGATGTTTCTCTTGAAATGTCGATGAGCGTAGGGAATTCGTCTTTCTTCACATCAAGAACGATTCCTGCATATGTAGGTTGTCCACTATTCCGATTCAGTCGTCCGTTGACAGATGTACGTTTGGGGCAGTTCGCTTTCATGTGGTCTGTACCACCACACACAAAGCATTTGCTTGACATACCATCATAAAACACTTTCGCTTGAAAGTGTTGAATGTAGATCTGTGCTGGGATCTCATTTTCCATCTCAATATGGACGCCACGCACTCCATTCATGATAGGGTAACCTGTGTCTGCTCCATACCTTTCGCGTACCATGTGCTGAATCTTTCCGTACTTAAACATGGCAGCCGCCACGTGCTTATCATCCACCTCAATAGGAAGACCAAAAATTCGCACGTACCTGAAGTTACCTCGTGCTGTAGCGAACGTAACTTTTGTCTCATGGTGACCCTCATACACAAACGAAGCTGATGGTGGACATTTCAACAGTTCAGCCATCATCATTTCCTCTGTACGAAACATAACATACACTGCGTATTCTTTTGGTTCCCTGAACATTGCACTTAACATGTCACATGTCCAGTTCCGCGTCCGGAAAAAACCGAAAATCTCCCGGTCCGTTGGCATTTTTGTTTTTGGCCCGAAAATGACCTTCAGGCAACTTGCATGAACCTTATTTGTTTCCATTTTGTACTATTCTGTTATAGATCCAACTAACAATAGCGACACAAGCTATTCTTACGGGACAATGGCCCTTTTTTTCAAATTCAATATCACTCGATTGCTGCGAAACACTTGCTGTAATACGTCTGTACTGAAATACTTCCAAACACGAACTGAGAGGGAGCTACTTTACTTTTGAAACACTGGGATGCGTGGGTATTCAAGCTAACGTTTTACTAGTTTAAAGTCATTATACTATTTAAAGAGGTGGAACTTCGATCAGTTATCTTAAACAGTTAATTTAAATGACTTTTTTACATGGGGAACGTCTTAGGACCGCTTTAATAAGTAATGCAGGTTTGTACCGGCAGCACGGATTTCACGAATCTCGCGATATTCGGGAACTTTGCGCGGATTCTTTCATAAAATTTGTTCTGGCGTAGATTTGGCACGGATTCGTTCAACACCATTTAGATATACCAAAAATGAGTTTACAAAATGAGTAAACCAGAGCGCGTTTATTTTCAGTGTCAGGATAATACAACATATATTACGTGATATAGAGTATCATGATATCAAATCTTCTTTTCTTTTTTAGCGTTTCAAGCTTATTGCTTTCGCAATTAGCTTATTGCTTGCTCTCAACTTAGTGTTCTAAATGCACTTCCCCAGTCATTAATTGATCCTACCCTATGCCAGGGAGTCGAATTTTCTTTAACGAAAAAATCCTAGACCAGACCGGGAATCGAACACTGCCACATCCAGCATGGTGTTGCTTTGTAGCCGCGCCTTTACCGACTGAGCTAAGGGAGAATCCAGTGAAAACTAGATGCATAGATGATATCAAGATGCTCTATTAGGCTTAGTGACGTTTGACGCCCGCCCACTATAGCGCCATTCAGATCAAAGGAGGCAAGTAAGAAGGAAAATCTTTTGGTGGAAAACAAACCATCATTCCTTTGCATGTGCCAGAAAGGGTTAGGTGATTAAACGTCAAAAAGCCTAATATCACCTTATCTAGGCTATAGTGCGAACGGGGTGTATAAAGCAGACTGTCATATTTTCCTCTTTTAGCTACTATAACATAGCGGTGTAATGAAGCGGTTGAATGCGAAAGATCTGTCAAAACCTCATTCTTTATGCCTGCTACGCACTAAAGTCCTCTAGTAAAAGTGTGGACGAATTTCCCCACAAAACTTTATTGTTGTCATTCCAAACTAATTTTGACAGTCATTCATACTTGTATTAGAGAGCTTTACTACGCACTGCCTGGTTGTAGTGAACGCCATTGTATCTACTTTTAATATACGAAGCATCATACTGAGCGCTGCATGTTATTGTTTACCCCATGTTTGAAAAAGTTTCTTCTGCTGATGAAGATGTTTCTCACCCATTTGCTGCGGTCTTCATGCCGTCTCGAATGAACTGAAACGTCTACAGCAGACGTACAGTTTCAGGGTTGTTACGAGAAGTCTGAAAATAAATCCGCGCGAGTTCAAAATCAAATCGCGATGGGGAACGGCTTCATCAGTAGGCGAACCTATTTCAAACAAGGGGTAAACAATAACATGCATCACTCATTTTTGGCAGTATGCTACAAATAATAAAAGTAGATTTTTGATTGATTTCCTTCAGAAAAACCCAGCGCTTGGAATAGGGGCTCGGTGGAGCTAAAACCGATCCCCACAATAAGATTGTCTGCGTTTTTGAGCCATTGTTGCATTGATGCATTGTTCAAAACAGGAATGTAATTTAAAACTTCAGTGTGAAATAAAACCTGTTAAGAGGGAAACATAAGTCACGATGAGCTAAGTCAAATAAATTGACCGATAACCAACTTAATAAAAATGTCCAGAAAAAAACAACCAATGACCCAAGATGTGATCCACGCTGGCCAAGTCCACCCCTGAAGGAGCACAGGACGTTTGAGTGAGTGATGAAAGCACTCGAACACAACCGATATGTAAAGTATGTCAAAGAGTATGATCCATATTTTTTCAATGGTGTATCAAGATAGGTACGTATTTATTTAACATATACGTCATAACATTTAATTGTTCTCAATAGCCTTCATATAAGCTAAGTTTTCCCTTTCTGATTGTTCCTCCTGCTAGATGTTATCTTTTTGTTTCAAAAGAACTTTCAGGAATGATGTTTCTGGATTATTGGATGTCATAGCTCTGATTTCTTTTTCCATCAAATTAAAAATATCTTCTTTAGCCTTCCTTTTCATTCCTACAACTTCTTCTTGCTTTTTGATCTGGTGCCTTGCTTCCTTCTTTGCTTTTTCCTTAATTTTTTATGCCTCCATTAATATAAAATCTTTCTTTTGTTTCTGTTTGGATTCGTAAGATTGCCTCGCAAATTTTGCCATCAAAATCAAGTCCTTTGAAACAACAAATCTGGTTATATCATTCTCAAAAAAATGCATGCCACTCAAAATATTTTTACGATTATTGAACTGCTGTTCACTGAGCCTAGTTCGGTTTTCCGGTAACACATGCTTAGATAGTGAAAATTTTCTTTCGGCACTAGAATGAGATACGCAAGTTACAATGTTGAGCAATGTTCTCATGTCAGAGAAACTATCGTCCTGGAATAACAAATAAAGTACTTCCAAATCTGTTTCTGATTCAACTGTTTTAGTTGACAACTTGACACTTGCAAGTACTAGTTCTTCGTGAATTGTAGATTTGTCTAATTTAAAATCAATAACATCGACTATAAGTGGACGATTTCTTTGATGGAATCCTTATTTATGATCCTTCCAACCTTGAAGTTGCTGACTAGTCTAACAAAATCATTCGGAACATCATTCCAAAACAAATACGAGACGAAAGCCTTAGTGTGGTCTTTAAAATGCTTATTGAAATGAGATGTTTTAAGTTGATTTCGTGCAGCGTCAAGAATGGATTTTGCCAGCCGTACACGGAACATGTCGTCCAAGAACACGCTGTTGCAAATGACTCGGAAGGAGCCACGTTTGAGAATTGTGTTATGTTATGTTGTTCTTTGTTATTTTTTTCCATAGTCTATTTGTGATTTTGTTATTCAGTATCACGTTTTCAGCTTAAATGATTTGTTTCGAAGTTTCTTCTGTCTTTTGTAGTCTAGTCCGTTGGATTGTTATTTATTTGAAAGTTATCCGAAACAGTTTTCTCGAACCAAAATTAAGAAGTTATTCTTCCTCGTGTGTTGGATTGACATAACTTAACTCCCTTTGAAGCATTTCACCAGCCGTGCAAGGATCATGTCGTCCATAGAGACGCTGTTGACACTGCCTCAAAAGGTGTTACATTTCCCAGGTTTGCTTCTCCTTTCTTTGCATTATGTCCATGTCCATTGTTTTGTGTCATTTGGTCATTGGCGTTATTTCGTCTTACCTCTTCTGATTCATTTATTTTTGTTCGCCTTATTCTTTTAATGTGTCCAACATTATTGAATTTTGTTTTTACTATTCTTTCATTGTGTCTGTTATATTTGTCTGAAACCAATTTCCTAGTCTTGGCGGTCTTAGCCGATTTCTTTATATTACTCCGCCATGGTCTTTTAGTGTCATATAAGTAGACCCACCGCATAAGATAGAGAGTGGTGAGTCTCAATTATTTGTATATTTTTTTTTATAAAACCCCAGCCTTTAACTCCTTGTCAGCATCTGTCTTAAGTTACATTTTTCAATGACCTTTGTTTAGTTCAGAAGGTCTGGTACCTAGCTAAATAATATGTTGCTATGTTGTAGGTATATTTGCTGTTTATTCAATGACAATTAAAGAGCAAACAGCAATGAAACAGTTGTCAAGCAAATAAAAAGTGCACTTTTTGTCGTTTCCCTAAATTATTTGAAGGAATTTGTTGGTTGTTCCCAGCATCGTATAAGAGTGAATTGCGGCTAAACCCGCCAGTAAGACACCTTTTTCAGTGCCTTCAAATAAACGTACTACGACGTGGCATTTTAAAGAAAGTAGAGTGTGATACTATCACTGCTGATCATGTTCTTATTCTCCCATGCTGGCCTTTTGCAAGGGATTAGCCCTCTCACCTACGACAAGGTGATAACCATGATCTTCGAGAGGGAAGAATGGATTTGTAAATAATTACATCCGTATCCTTAAGAAAATGTTCTTCCATTAGCATTTTGTTGTTGATGGTTTCCGTTATCTGTTTTGGATCGTAAACTCGTGACATCATAGTGACCAAAAATGCAAGAATCCTATCATAAATATCGAAAAGAATAAACTCATTCGTTTCGAATACTTAAGCAACTTTTCCGTTTCTCCCGCTGATTCAATCACAAAAAGAACCTGCTCTTTGATATCTGGCAGCAGTAAAATATTCAAAATGTCTTCTTCATAAAAGCTCCGTTTTGCCAGCCCTTGCAATTTCTTTTTCAAAGATACTAAGTGGTTGTAGTTTGAAAGAACCACTTCTGCAGCTGGTCCGAGAGTTGCCCACCGGGTTTCAATATGCTTTTGGAAACGTTTAGGCTTGCTGAAGCAGCTTTTTTTGAATTCTTCCCACTTCGATGGAACGACAAAGTAATAGTACAGATACTTTGCCAAATCAGAAACAACATATCCAAACTGTTTGATAGCAGCCCTAAAAAAAATAAAGGTTGTAATACATATCTACTAGCAAACAAATAATAAAATGCTTTCTTAGATTTTTAATAGTTTAGAATTTAAGTCCCTGAGTTCATTTAGAATTCTTAGGTATTAAGCTTCGTATTTTCAAGAAATAATTCTTCGGTTGGATATTAATCCTCATGGAGTTATTCTTGGAAACTTCTAGAATTATTCATTCGAAATTCCTAGGCTGTCTCTTTTCATTTGCTTTGGAGTTCTCACCTTAAATATCATTAAATGATGATCCGAATTTCTTGGAAATTGTTGAAATTTTACTTTTATCTAGCTTTGTATTCCCCAAAACGATTCACAATAAATATGGAGTTCCTCAGAACTAATTCAAAAGCAGATTTCACATGATCGCAGTTCATTTCAAAAGAGAATTTCCGGTTTCAGGTAGTTGTTACCAAACTATAATATTGGGCCGTATGAATAATAGAGTATACTGTACTTTCACTCATAAGAAATGCATGGGTGAAAGTAAAGTATACTCTTTTATTCATACGGCCCATTATCTGTCGAAACTGTTAGTTTGGATGGATGAACTATTAGTTTTGAAAAATTATCATTGTTTACTGATTTTTCTTATGATTTAAACAAAATTAAACCTTTAATTTACCTGAATGCGTTGTGAACAATGTGAACCACACAGGTTCCATTGTTGATCATCCCGAAACCACGATCAGCAATCAACTGATTGTTGAATTTCCGAGACAGCGATTTATTGACGTTTGGACTATCGTGACCAGCCACTAAACGATTGGTGCTAATGTGATTATCGGTATGTGCTTTTTGAATTTTCTCCAGCAACACGTTCGCAGTAGCTTTTCCAAGGAATACGCTTTCCAGGTGAAAGATGCTAATTTTTCGGAGCCTCTTTGAGAAGTACTTCAGTAGTATAGCCAATTCTTTTTGTTTATTACTCGCTTCATATTCGTCGAACATAATTGAGTAGTATTGACCTTTGATGCCTTCCAAAAACAGGCCCTTGAAAAAGGGTCCGATTGCTTCGTTTACCAAATGAGTCATTTTCTGACGAGTCAGGGAAAACCCTTTCAGGTCATTCGAAGCAATCATCTTCAGGACGCTTCCATCAGCTCCTGCTGCATAAAAAGAAATATTTTTCATGACCACATGGATCGTCCAAAGTATTTCTTTCTCCAGGATCCGTGAACTGCATTCATGAATTTTAGAACAAGCAAAAATACACCGTGAACTGAATCACGTTTTTAAATAAAAATCTTGCAAACGTGAACTAGTTCACGGTCCGTTTTCATTTTCATGAACGCTTTTGCTTCTGTGTGGGTATATCAATGGTTGAACAAATCCGCGCCAAATCCGCGCCAGAACGAATTTTATGAACAAATCCGCGCCAAATCCGCGAAAATCGCGAAATCCGCGAAATCCGCGCTGCCGTAACAACCTTGCTCAGTTTAAAGAGACGTTAATAGAATGAATGAATCACCACCCATACCCTCACAATAGGTGTCACTAAAACAAAATGGGATTACAGCAAAACAAATCAACAAAGTCATAACATTAATTTTTCATTTGAAAGTTATAGAAATAAACCATATTAATTCAATTCGAATCTCTCTCCCTTTTCCTTGATAGCTTTGCACAAACGCTTTGAAAACCCATCGCAGCTGGCACGCACGGTTTGCTGAGGAATTCGGTCCCAAATATCAACCAAATGTTTCTTGAATCAATCTAGAGTATATGTTGAAGCATATAACCCCAAACAAAGTAGTCAAGTGGATAAAGATGCAGCACATTCTTCGCTTGTGATCAAATCGGGCAAATTTTCTACCCACCACGCTTGTGTCTTCTTTGCCTTGTGTGCTGGAGCTGGGTCCTGTTGAAAACAATATGGTGTATTCCCAAACAGCATAGAAGCATGAAGAAGCAGATCCCGGATAAAAATAACCATACAATTACAATACATTAATATAAAATAACATTAAAATCTATTTCCGACCATGAATCTTATTGTTCATGAATCAGATAAAGGAAAAATGCATATTGTCATTACAATAGATCTACAATTCATTCCATATGCTTGGATTTTCAACAATTGCGAAACAATACAATTAATAGTTATTGGTTCAAATTTGTTCGGAAAATAATGATTTTTTCTATAGTTAAGATACATAACAACCCCCCTTTTCTATTGTCGATGTCTCAGTTTACATTAGATTCTATTTTGGTAACAATAACTCCTATTGTCATCTTATAGTTGTGAACAATAAGATTAATTGTACATACTATAGATTCTATGGTATGGTAACAATACATTCAATTGTAATCCCACAATCACCACGTTCGGCATGAACTCTTCTTTTGCCGACATCCTCAAGGAGTACCAAGACATCACCATCCTGAATATGAACCACCGTCCCACGAATGCGAAAATCACCACTGCCGATCGATAAGCTGAATTAAGCGAAAGCGGAGTTCAGGTTTTTGATGAAGCAAGGTATCTGCTAACCTTTCAAAAGTTCTTGGGCCAGCCCACTCCACATGGTCAAGATGTCTATCGGAAAATGGCGTCCATGGGGTGACTACAGAAATCTTAATGCAATCACGGTTCCCGATCGGTATCCAACACCGCATATCCAGGATTTTTCCAACATACTCCACAACAAAAAGGTTTTCTCCTGCATCGATCTTCAGCGGGCCTACCACCAAATCCCCGTTGCACTGGAAGACATCCCGAAAACCGCTATTACCACGCCTTAAGGATTGTTCGAATTTAAGTTCATGACTTTCGGACTCCGCAACGTAGGGCAAACGTTGCAGTGGCATCTTTACGACATCTTGGGCGATTTTGATTTCATATTTCCATATGTCGATGACCTTTGTATCGCATACGACGACGTCGACAAACACAAAGAACATCTTTGCTTGATATTCGATCGGCTTAGAGATAAAGGACTCACAATCAGTGCCGGCAAGTGTCAGATCGGCCAATCTGAAGTCGTGTTTCTAGGCCATCTCATCATTCAAGACGGCATCAAACCCACACCAAGCAAAGTCGAAGCTGTTTTGCAGTTTCCACGTCCAGTAATAGCAAAGCAACTGAAACGATTTGTAGGTACCATAAACTTCTATCGCCGCTTTGTCCCACACGCAGCAGTCAATCTACAGGTTCTCCAAGCCATGTTCCAGAGGTATGTACCCAACGACCAAACTCCGTTGAAGTGGGACGAAACAACGATCGCAGCTTTTGAGCACTGTAAGCAAGATCTAGCGAACGTAGAACTTCTTGCTCATCCATATGCTGATGCCAAATAAGCACTAAAAGTCGACGCATCCGGCACCACAATTGGGGCGGTGTTGCATCAAATTACCGAGAAAGGTCGTCAACCACTGGCATACTTCTCTCGAAAGCTAAACACCAGCAAACAAAAATCCAGTACGTACGATCGGGAGCTGTATGCGATGTACGAAGCGGTGAAGTACTTCAAGGACACTCTCACCACTCGGGAGTTCTGCATATATACGGCCTCTCGTCACTGCTTTCCGACAGCGTCCTGAACGAGCCAGTCCAACGCAACAACGGCATCTCAGTTTTATAAGCGAGTACACGACGGATATTCAGCATGTACCCGGTGAGGCAAACAAAGTCGCCGACATGCTGAGTCGCATTGAAGTTATCTCCAAGGCCAACAAAACCATCGACTTTGAGCTGATGGCAAAGCAACAAAGAGACGATCCTGAGCTCAATTCGTTCCTCACAAATCCACCCACCAATACCACGTTGTTTCTTAAGGCACCTCAATCTCCATTGTCGACGATTCCGATGTATTGTGACATCTCTACTTCTGCTATTCGACCGTTCGTTCCAAAGAATTGTCGGAAACAGATTATCCAGAAGCTGCACAGCGCTTCTCATCCTGGTGTTCGGTCGACCACTCGTCTCGTGACGGACCGTTTCGTTTGGCCCTCGGTGAGGCGTACCTGCAAGGATTTCGGCACCCATTGCATCTCTTGTCAGAAATCGAAGGTTCATCGACACAACAGAGCACCAATCATCCAGATCCAGAAAGGCTCTCACACATCCACATGGACTTGATCGGACCACTACCACCATCCGACGGATACGTGTATTGTCTGACGATAATCGACAAGTTTACCCGTTGGCCTGAAGTGATACCGATTCCAAATATGACAGCAGCCACAGTCGCGCGCGCCTTCATCAATGGATGGATCGCGCGATTTGGAGTTCCGGTGAACGTCACCACCGACCTTGGACGACAGTTCGAGTCCGAGCTATTCCAAAATTTATCCAGAACCCTGGATATAACCCATCTGAGAACGACACCGTACCATCCCCAAGCCAATGCGCAAATCGAAAGGAGCCACCGACAACTCAAGGCCGTGATAATGTGCCACCATAACCCGAAGTGGACAGAATCGTTACCTATTGTACTCCACGGAATGAGAACCGCCCTCAAAGAAGACCTGCAATCATCTGTCGCAGAAGCAACCTACGGAACAACCCTTCGAGTACCCGGAGAATTCTTTACCAAAACTACGATCAAGCAACCAACAACAGACTTTGTCATTGAACTAAAAAAGCAGATGGCGAAACTCCGCCCAGCTCCAACAAGCAACCATTACAAGGCATCAACATTTCTGCAAAAAGAATTAAGCACCTGCAGCCACGTTTTCGTGAAGATATGAGCTGTTAAACCTCCATACTACGGACACAGCCATACAATGGACCGTTCCGAGTACTTCGTCGGAAGAAGAATGTTTTCATCGTCGACATCAATGGGAAAAAATCACCGATTTCCGTAGATCGCTTGAAAGCAGCCTTCATCGAAAACGACGAATTACCACCGAAGCAGATCCAAGATGACGAAGCTCAGCCGTACCGAACCCAGTCAGGGCGCCTCGTGAATTACCTCGCCGATATTGGAACAATTAAGGGGGGAGTACTGTGGCAGCCCATGGTAACCCTAATCAGAATCACCACTCAGGTAACCCACTCTCTCCATACACTAACACCCGATCTCGGAACCCTCATACTGTAACCGACACTCTGGTGTATCTCCACAATCAATAACTCACATCACTCTATTGTGAAGTCACTGCGATATAATTTTTATACAGGGTGTTCGGTTCCTTAGTGCAAATATTTTAAGGGGCGATAGAAGATCATATTTGAAGAAAAAAAGGGTTCTACGCATATGATCAAATCTCAAAAATCACTGAGTTATTGAACTTTTTCTGTTTTGGTCTATGCTTGCCAGAAATTGGCTCTAACTCTCAAACTTCACCATTAAACACAAAACTGTTACCTTCATCGGACAGCTTGGTAAATTTTCTACTTAATAATGTCCCTTTTACTTTAAGTAAGTTGCATTTAGGCATATTTTAGGGATAAACAAGTCTAAAACTTGTGTTTTTCTACGGATTTTTCCTCATTATTTAAAAAAATACGTAATAAAGTTTATTGTTTTGTCTAACCAAAAGATGCCTCTCAAACTGTTCTACAACTCTCTCTTTGACACCAACTTTCTATCTTGTTTAGTTTTGTCGCAATTTCGTACTAAACACATCTGGTTGGGTCGTTAATCAACGGTAGCGTAAAACACTAATTCAACCCACCGTGCGTTGCTGTTGACGTCTGTTTGCAGCGCGCTGAGCACACTTGATCGCTACGTGGAGTGACGGTATAAAAAGTGTGACAAAAAAAAAAACAATGCTGCGGACGGTTCAATTGAACGCATGATGAAAATTGAAAATGTCCTTTTTTTCTCGATACCATTGTACATTGAACTAATTAGGTATTTTCCAATGATTATTCAAATTAAAACACTGATCTTCGTTTCTTTCATAAATTTATTTCAATAGTTGCTCAATGTGTCCTCCATCTTCTTGGATGCAGTACATGATCCTCCTTCCGGTCTCTTCCACAAGGTTAATATTTTTTATTTTCTCTTGTATCTTTCGGGCAGCAATAACAATTCGGTCAATTAGCTGTTCGCAAGTATTGATTGTCACCGAATAAACCTCTTCCTTCATACACCCCCATAAAAAGAAGTCCAAGGGAGTCAAATCCGGACTCCTTGGGGGCCAATCCTCGGTTCCCGAAAGTTGGCGTTCAGAAAATGTCTTACCGCATTTGTGGAATGAGGTGGGGCTCCGTCCTGTTGAAACACCAAGCGCCGTCTCACAGCAAGTGGGACATCCTCCAGCAAGATTGGAAGCTCGTTCTCTAAAAATTCCAAATACTTCACACTGTTTAGCGAACCTTCGATAATTTACGGCCCGATGAGCTGTCGGTCAATTATAGCGGCCCATACATTAACGGAAAACCGGTACTGTGTTCTTGTTTCTTTGACCACTCTTGGGTTTTCAATTGCCCACGTGGGGTCATTGTGGGTATTGAAGTATCCTGCACGGGTAAAGGTGCACTCGTCCGTCCAAAGGATGCTTTTCGCGAAAAATGCATCCTCATCCCTTTTCGCTGTCATAATCCTGCTGAACTCAAGCCGGAGTGGTTTATCTCTTTCCAGAAGCTCCTGAACTTGCAGCGTATGAAACGGATGCATATTCTCTTTGTTTAAAACGTTCCATACGCTCCAATGAGAGACCGGTAACTGAGCTGCAACTCGCCTTGTACTGGTTTTGGGATCGTTTCTCACAGTTCTTAAAATTCTCTCCTCCATGGCCGGCGTCAGCGACCGGCGGGGCTGGTCGGCTTGAGTTGCAGTCCAAAATAACGTTCCATTCCGGAACCGACGGTGTGTAGACGTGAAGGTTCCTGTCTCAACGTAATGTTTACAAACTAAACATCTTACATACTTGTATTATTTTTACATACTTGCGTTTGGAAGTCGACGGTTGGGAAATCTGCGTCCATATTCTTGTTGGGCTGTCGTTGCCACACAGTTGGAAAACCGTAACAGAGATGAATATCCGCCAGTTCTTCTGGAGAATACAAGTTTGTTTTCTGCCAGCTGTAAGTTTGTGTTTAGATTTTTCTTCTTTCATACATTCACTCCACGTGGCGATCAAGTGTGCTATGCGCGCTGCAAACAGACGTCAACAGCACCGCACGGTGGGTTGAATTCGTGTTTTACGCAACCGTTGATTAACGACCCAACCAGATGTGTTTAGTACAAAATTGCGACAAAACTAAACAAGATAGAAAGTTGGTGTCAAAGAGAGAGTTGTAGAACAGTTTGAGAGGCATCTTTTGGTTAGACAAAACAATAAAATTCATTACGTATTTTTTGAAATAATAAGTGAAAATCCGTAGAAAAACAAAAGTTTTAGATTTGTTTATCCCTGAAATGTGTCTAAATGCAACTTACTTAAAGTAAATGGGACATTATTAAGTTGGAAATTTACCAAACTATCCGATACAGGTAACAGTTTTGTGTTTAATGGCATAGTTTTAGAGTTAGAGCCAATTTCTGGCAAGCATAGACCAAAACAGAAAAAGTTCAATAACTCAGTGATTTTTGAGATTTGATCATATGCATAGAACAATTTGTTTCTTCAAATATGATCTTCTATCGCCCCTTAAAATATTTGCACTAAGGAACCGAACACCCTGTATATTGTACATACCTATCAGTATTAAACCAACCATCAGGTGAACGACACTTGCGCCGTGTATTTCAGCCCGTGTTACCCGAAAGATCCCCCAAATTATGATCACTTGAATACGTCCAAATTTACCTTGAATCGAGCTTTATCATAACATTTTATAGCGGATCAAGCTACTGTTGTAACTGTAGATCTTAAGTTCTGAACTCCAGGACAGTTTGGATGACCTTACACATTTCAAAAAATATATCCTACTTTTTTAACAATCATTTCTATGTTATTGAGCTCCAAATCAACCAGAATACACCAAATAACTTGTATGATAAAGCTTGAGTATAATTAGGCCTCAGGGAATTAATTCAAATAATTTTATATTTTAAACCCAAATGGCTAACATTGAGTTGCGTAGTCCTACGTCATCAGTTCGAACAACCCAATGGGGCTGTACCTTGTAATTTTTTTAGAATGCTTTGCTTGATGAAGAAGCTCAACGGTTGCATAATTTGAATGGAAATTTTATTATTAACTAGCTGAACCCGGTGCGTGCGCTGCTACGCTTGCAACTAAATGAAGGAAAATTTGATATAACTGGCACGTTTATGTTTTTTTTTAAATGAGTTTTTTTGCTTGAATAAGCAGGGGCTCAAACTTCTATCAAAACATGCTTCTTATCCGAGAAACACACGTTTTGTGTTTAAGTAAGCTGGATAATTCTCATTTTTGGTAGAAATTTGTGTTTCTTTTGTATGAGATCCCTCCCTTCCAGAGGGGGTGGTTTCTCAAACCACCATACAATCATTGCCCCCCACATTCCAAATTTGGTTCCATTTGCTTGATTAGTTCTCGAACCATCGCACTGGGCTCATCGATTATAATAATAATTATTTGAGTTTCATTTGTTTGTGCCCCCCCCCTCCTTCAGAAAGGGGAGGGGTCTTGAACTACCATAGAAACAGTCTTGCCTTCAAAACCCCCCACATGTCAAATTTGATTCGATTTGCTTGATTAGTTCAGTTCTCGGGTTATGAAGAAATGTGTGTCTCATTTCTTTCCTGAGAGAGTAGGGATCTCAAACAATCATAAGAACCTTCCTCAGCCCCAAAAACCCCTTCATATAAATTTTCACGTTGGTCTGACAGACAGACAGACAGACAGACAGAAAATCATTATTATGTATATAGAAATCTAGCCTCCAAAAACCCCCATATGCTAAAAAAATTTCATTTACTTGATTAGTTCTCGAGTTACGCAGAAATTTTCTTTTTATTTGTGTGGGAGCCCCCCCCCCCATTTATAGTGGGGAGGGGTGGTGAAGTGCCATAGAAACATTTTTTGCCTCCAAAAACCTTAACATGCCAAATTTGGTTTCATTTGCTTCATTGGCTCTCGAGTTATGTTAAAAATTATGTTTCATTTTTATGGGAGTCTCTCCTTTCAGAAAGCGGAGGGGTCTCAAACCACCTTAGAAACATTTATTTCCTTCAAAAACCTCCACATGCCAAATTTGGCTCATTTGCTTGATTTGTTCTCGAGTTATGCAGAAATTCGTGTTTCATTTGTATGGGAGACCCCTCTTTCAGTAAGCGGAGGAATCTCAAACCACAATAGATACATTTCTTGCCTTCGAAAACCTCCATATGCCAAATTTAGTTCCATTTACTTGATTAGTTATTGAGTTAGGCAGAATTTTGTGTTGTTTTTGTATGGAAACCGCCCTCTCTCCCCCTTCCAGATGGCGGAGGAATCTCAAACTTCCATAGAAACATTTCTCTCCTCCAAAAACCTCCACATGTCAAATTTGGTTCCATATGCTTGATTAGTTCTTGAGTAATGCACAAATTTGTGTTTCATTAGTATGAGAGCCCCCCTCTTACAGAGAGCGGAGGGGTCTCGAGTTACTTTAGAAACATTGCTTGCCTTCAAAAACCTCTACCTGTCAAATTTGGTTCCATTTACTTGATTAGTTCTAGAGTTATGCAGAAACTTGTATTTCATTTGTATGGGAGCCCCCCCCTCCCCCTACCAGAGAGGGAAGAGGGGTCTCGAACTACCGTAAAACATTTATTGCCTTTAAAATCCCCGCAAGCCAAATTTGGTTCCACTTGCTTTATTAGATCTAGAGTTATTATTAAGAAATTTCAGTTTCATTTGTATGACAGCACCCCTTCTAGGAGAGGGGAAGGGTCTCAAACTACCATAGAAACATTTTTCGCCACCAGAAAACACCACATGCCAAATTTGGTTTCCTTTTGCTTGATTAGTTCTTGATATATGCATAAACTTCTGTTTCATTTGTATGGGAACCTCCCTTTCTAGAGAGGGGAGGGGTCTCAAATTTCTATAGAAACATTTCTTGCCGCCAAAAACTTCCGCATGCTAAATTTGGGCTCCTTTGCTTGATCAATCCTCGAGTTATGCAGAAAAATGTGTTTCATTTGTATGGGAGCCCCCTCTTTCAGAGAAGGGAGGGGTCTCTTACTATCTTAAAAATATTTCCCAGTCTCAAAAACCCCTGTATACAAATTTTCATGCCAAACGGTATTTCCGCCCGCGAGTTAAATCGTGACAAAGGAAACCCCAACTCATTTTTATTTATATAGATTTGATAGTCGGAATTCAATTAGTTTTTGAAATTATAAAAATCAATCAATTGTTGTGAGAATACATTTAAATATTCAATCGAAGATATCAACATAAAATTAAGTCGAGCACTGAAGAAGTTTGTAAGTCGCAGACGAAATAGGCCGATCTGCCAAAGGATAAGCTTTTTTTTCCGGGGAATTTGAAGGAATTTGCTCGCGTTTACTAGTGTTAGTTTTAGTAAAGTGTTTCAGTTTTAGCTTTTTCAACTTTTCTCAAAAACTGATCAAGTGAATTGTGTTTTAAAATTTTCCTTGCTTTCCAATTTCAATCGTTTTACTACTACGCTCCTATATATGTTTTTAGGAAAGTGAAAGGAAAAACCAAACTTACCGCCAAGTCTATAGTATCAGCTTGTTAAATTTGAAACGGTTACAAATTGTATGATACATTAAGGAAAAAATATGCATTAGGTTAGATTTAACACTGTCTCAACGTCATCGAAATTTTCCTCCTGGTGACAAAAGGAAAATTCCCAATAAATACGAGCGATGAACTCAGTCCTTTTGACTGCACTTGCCCCTTCTGGCTAACTGTGGTATTAAATTCACCTTTCCTCCCAGTTACACCACAAACAGATTCATCCCACGCTGATTGTGTCGTTTTTGTAGCACAGAAGATTGTGAAAACGTCATCACTTTGAATGATTGGATTAAAGCTAGTAGAGATTGTTGTACCCTCATTGTTGTATAAATCAGACGCCTCAGAAGGATATGTTTCGTTCGCTTGTTGGCTCGGTGCGAGAAATCCTCAAGTGGAAAATATGATACACAAAAGTCCACAAAGCAAAGGAGTGCTAAGAACCGTGCAAACATAAACACACATCACTTCATGGCTTAAGAATCATTGAAGTAAAACGTGTAGATTCTGTATTATTTAGAAGCACATAAAAGGCTGCCGAGAGCTTTCCATCGTGGTCCCACGCGTTTAGCGTGTTGTAATAAGCTTGTATCAATGGAATTCAGCGGAACCAGCCAGGACCGTGATGCAAAGCCAGAACGAGATTGGTACACTTGAGGTTGGTATTATAGTATATTTTTATGAAACACGATTACGTACTTGTAGTGTTGAAGGGTGCGCAACACTAGGGGAGTTGAAAAAAAAAACAAAATCTGGCAAAATGAGAATGTATCAGTGGTGAGCTTAGTTGAACTCCTCAAACGACGAAAGAAGTTCATACATCTTATGCGGCAGTGAATGATTCATGAAATGTATTAATTTGTTCGTAAGTGACACTTCAATGTTTTGCTTGAAATTTGAAAACTAAGTCTTTCAGAGAGGTTTCCTCAAACTCAAAAGTTAATCAAAATTTGGATGATGGAAAACATCGTTAGGAACGAACGATCATCATCTTCTCGGCGGAAGGTAGGGAAGGTAGTTGGGCAATATTATAGCAATTTGGGTGATGATAAGAGGTTATCAACGAGAAAGCTATTAGAGAGTGAAAAAAAGTGTTGACGAGACAACGACAGCGTAAATGACGGAGGCAGCGAGAAAAGGTAGCGACTTATGTCTAGCTAGCTTCCTCTACCATTGCTGGCTGGCTGGCTGCCAGGACGACAAGGAGTAAATCAATACATCAATACATCGTCCTGATTGTTTCTATACCGTTGAGCATGGGCCAAGTTTTTCCCGCGGGAAGACGAGACGATGGAAAATTGCCCGAAGAGATGACAAACATTTCATCACCAGTCAGATTTTGAACCTGGGGTGGATGGGAGGAAAAACCGAACGAACGAAGAATCAACAGATGGATGCCATTAGAGTCTATCGCAACGTCTAGGGATGAAGTGAAAAATCTCCTGAACGAAAAGCAATCAACGGGGCTTTCCAAGTAGTTATTATGTAGGGCAGTATTTGAGCGCGTACCAAAAGCTGGTGACTGGTGCAAACAGGGCGCTCTTGAGAAAAAATAAATAATTTCAATCTTCAAGAGAGACATTTTATGTTCTTGGTTCAAATGATTTCTAATTTTTCTGTAATTCAAAACCTAGAATTTCTATTGATAAGATCTCAAAAGCTAACGTGATATAGATGCGAAAGTTGCAAAAAAGTTGTTAGAGTTATTTGAAAATTGTGGAAAAAAAATTTAAGCAAGAGAGCATATTTTTGGGGAATTGAATTTAATGGAGGAAGTTCAATAAGGCACACGAAGATGGTAGTGGATAAATCCAGAGCCAGGTGAAAATAAAAATTTCGATCATATCATATATTAAGGCGATTTGATTTTTTTTTTAAGTCCGAGCGTGCGTCAAAGCAACGTTATTAATTGAAAGAGAATTGACGAAATGCAAGCTTCTACCTCAGAACGCTTGATTATCAAAACTAACTAAACTATTATCACAGGAAGACAAAGAAAATGCTAGAGAGGAACCCGAACCTATCTATTCAAACGGTGGCCCGGCAAATAGAAATGAAGTCAGAATTCGTTCCAAAGCCAAAGCTACGTTCCGGATTAAAGTCGTACCAAAAAGACGCCAACCGCAATGATAAACAGAATTTGACGGCAACATCACGTGCTCGAAAACTAAAGATCTTAGCAAGCCATGCTTTGCCACTGACGGTTTTTTACTTTTGCGTCGCTTTCGCAAAAGTCACAAATCAAACAATATTTCGATAATCAACCTAAATAATAAGTGAAATTATAAAATCTACGTTTGTTTTGCGAAAGACGTAGTGGATACTGAAAATACAGCTATTTTTATACACGCCAGAATCAAGAATTTTCATGTTTGATTCTGAAAGCGATAAAACTTTTCACTAATCCATTTGATATGTGAACATTTAAATGTGGGGCTTAAGTGATAACATGCGATCTTAAGATTGGTCGTTTGGTTTTTAATACAGCTACTGCCTTCAATCTCCAGAGCAAAAAATGTTACCAGTTATAATATATAAATCATCGTACAGACAAGTTCCTTTCTGACTAAAAACTAAGTCTGACAGCACACTGTAATTTGATTTTCATTAATATTACGAAATCGAAGGCAGAACTTCGAATCTATTCCTTGTTTTCGGCAACAAAACTGATTTGTACATTTTAAGAAGCTACCTTCGTATTTAAACACGCGCAACTGTCAAAAGCGCTAAGCATTTGTTGACATAAAAAACACATTCGTTCGTTCGTTCGTTCGTTCGTTCGTTTGTTTGTTCGTTCGTTCGTTCGTTCGTTCGTTCGTTCGTTCGTTCGTTCGTTTGTTTGTTCGTTCGTTCGTTCGTTCGTTCGTTCGTTCGGTCGGTCGTTCGTTCGTTCGTTCGTTCGTTCGTTCGTTCGTTGTTGTTGTTGTTCAAGTTATTCAAAAGATCAAAGCCTCCACGATGGTGATCTTAAAATTTCAGTATTAACTCACTTCACGGCGCTTGTATACTTGTGAAGTTACTTTATAAGCTGAATCTAGAGATGCTTGAGAGAGGTTGATTGATTCAGATGGTGTAAACATTGGTTCAGAACTCGTTCGCTACGGGGCGCTAATGTACATGTGAACTTTGTGTATTACCTGTATTAGAAAATCTAGATCGTATATAAACGTACTGTTTTCAGGAAAGTTAGTTGTAAAATTATGAGCTTCCAGACGCTCGACAACAGTTCAGAATTACCTCTCTGTGGTGCTAGCATGCAGGTGAACTTATTGTATAATCTGGATCTTGAGATAATTAACATAAAGCAAAATGACTTCTTCGAAAAAAATATTCCAGGGGTCAGAGTTTTTTTAATGACGTACACATTAGATCCAACTTCGTCCGCTACGTGGTGCGAGTGTTCATTTACGTTTTTGTAAAAACTGTAAACCTCATACATCATATTTTGAAATCGACCCTCTGAAAGGAGATATTGGCAAATGAATATGCCTGAGTCAAAAATGATAAGCCGCAACCGTGCAATATATAATGCGATTCTGCTCCTACTCAAATCTGCTGACTAATGACTTTAATTGTTAATCCACTGTCGTTGCTACATCAAGATGACTTTTCGTGTGACGGAACGGACAGTTGGCTCACTTATTTTTTCGCCGCAACGAGGGGTATCGGCGACAAAAGTTATTCAGAGAACTTCTTGGTACCTCTTAAAAAAAACTTCATAAAACTTCATGAAATTTATCCATAGAACTTTATGGAAGTTCTTCAGATAAGTTCATGGAAATTCTGCAGGGAACTTCAGAGAAGTTCTGCAAAAACTTCAGTGAAGTTCTGCAGAGGTCTTCATAAAAGCTCTGCAGGCAGCTTCAGGGAAATTCTGTAGAGGACTCCAGGTGAAATTCTGCGGAGAACTTCAGCGAAGAACTGCAGAGAACTTCAAGGAAATCCTGCAGAGAACTTCAGTAAAGTTCGGCAGAGGACTTCAGGCGAGTTCTAAAGAGAACATCAAGGAAGTTCTTCAGAGACCCTTAAAGTAGTGCTTTAGAGAACTTCAGGGAAATTTTACAGAGAACTGGATGGAACTGATGGTGAATTAATTTAGGTTATTTTAAAACGGTTTTCACACTGGTTGTATAAATTCCCACCAGAAATTTTTTTTTTTTGTCTTCAATATTGAGAATATATTGAACACGCCTTAAAATTTATTTTCTATATGCATGCTTTTTATATACCACGGATATGTTTAAAACACAGAAATTCAACTGACTTTACGATAAAAAATTCTCGAGTACTTTTTCATAAGGACGCAAGTCTCAAAATGTAAACAAACGCGTTGTTCATGGCATGTTATTGAAAAATCATGTATATATGCCCACATTTGATAAACTTTCTGATGGATTATTTCAGAAAGTTTTTACTAACTTTTTACAAAACGGTGTAAAATCACTTTTGCACTTTTTGGGAATAATGTACATACACCGATTGTGTTGAAAAGTAACTTGCGAATCATTGTTGCATCATTTGAATGCCTCTTAACGACGCGTTAGTAAAAGGCTTTATAATACAAGGTTAAAAATTTAGATGTTGTTAGTAAAAATTGATATTTTTAGCAAAGATATTTTTACACCGTTTTGTTGCAAAAAATACTAATACGTCATTTTGATAATTTCGACATACACAGAAAAAAAAATTAATTTCAACAAGCGCGTAATATTTTCCCTCGTGTAATTCCAAGCCAAAGAAGTGTAAACAACGATATTGCTTGCAATCTTTCATACAACAGGCTAGATTTAGGCGTTATCTGGCTTAAATTTACATGAAATATCCCATTAGTTTCTGCCAAATCTAGCATTCCCTTTATGTGCATTAAATAACGCAGAAAATTCAATGTTTCTTTTTATCTGTGTATCTTTGTGAAATATGACAACTTGACGTAACATTATGACGTATCAACATTGTCATTCGCAGAACGACGTATCATTCTGAGGCAAGTAACATGCCATCTATCAAAATGAGGTATTATCTTTTTCTATTGCAGACCGTTGTAAGAAACATTTTTCTAAATGAAACTTGAATTTTCACTCTTAGTGTAATTTTTAAGCAAAGCGATGTAATATCAGTGAAATTTAATTGGGATAAACATGTCTGGTTTTCAAATAGAAATAAAAATAAATTTCAATGCTGATTTTCTCATTTTCGTCCAAATGTCACTTACGTCCATTTTAAAAAGTACTCGAGAATTGTCTATCCATTTATAAGTGAAATCTACGGTTTTTTTTTTATAACGTAACGCAGGATAAAGAAGATTGATTTTTTCTTTGGTGTATTTATTTACATATAAAATTTACAAAATATTATCAAAATTGATTTTTTTTCTAGTTGCTTGCCTTCTAGATGAGGTTGAGGACATGCGGTATCCTATTCTTCTAAATTATTTCACTATTTTCTCGACAATCTCCTGATAATTATCCGCTTTATAGTTTCCCAAAAAGATTTCACATGCTCCCTTGAAGCTTTCCCATGCCACTTTCTGGACCGACGAAAGATTGTTTGTTTTAAATTTTACATCCTCTAACATTTCCCATTGGAAACTCCTGCCATTATTTTGGCATTTGAAATTTTTTGTAATTTGTGCAGTATTTGTGTATGCTCTTCATAGATTCAACAAAATAATTTCATTTATCATATATTGCTAGACATGAATAGTCGCTACTCATCCGCTTCGTATCTAAGACCCATATCATCAGACAAGCCACCGACATCATGAAAAAGCCAAAGTCCATCCTTATATGTAAAATATGAGGACTAGGACTCATGCCGCAGTAATTTTAACGTCACAATCGATGAGCACTCATTCTAAATAAAAGAACGGCTTATTATATTTCTACCGTAAAAAAACCTATTAGCTAAATGCAATTCGGAAAATGAAGTTGTCAGTCAACAAGGTAAACTTAATGAATTTGTAGTTCAGATTGAGTTCTAGGTGAACTAATCAGAGACTTGTAGGTTCAAATATGATTATTGGGAGTCATGTCAACCCCGGCGTAGTGGTGAAAATCCATACCTCGAACGCCAAAGTCACGAGTTCGAATCTCACTCCCGGACAAATTACGAAAACACTCAAAAAGTATTCGAGTGACTTCGACGGGAGATGAACCAGATCAGGGCTGAAAATCTCGATAATCAAAGAATCAAAACAAAAAAATTAAAGGGAGCAAAACAGGGGTTTGTGGAATGAAAGCAAGTCATGTATGTAATATTAGTTTCTCACTTAATTTAACATCATTTACCGCGTTCCCTTGATGTGCATTTTTGTTGGCAAAATTTTACATGTTTATTTTTATCTGTGATCTTGTACTACTTTTGCATTGACGTTTTCTACTCCAGCCGTTTTGTTTAAAAAAGCAAATAGATTTTAGATCTTCTAAAGTTATTGGGTGAAAACATTCAAAACTACAGTTCAGCTGTTATAAGAGTTTTGATCCATGTCTTTAACCCAGTCTTGTGCTGAGTCACGCCAAGAGCTGCATTGTGATGCAGCATCAATTGTGATAGAGAAAGTGAGCACTTAACTCGGACTTGTTGGAACCGGTAGCATTTAACTCGGATCCCGAAATCCGGTAAATTTTTTAGAGATAACTGTAAAATTTTCCCGAAATCCGTTGAATCGGATTACCGAACGTTCAGCTGTTAATAATTCGGTAAAATATTACAGATTTCTGTAAAAAAAATTGAGTATGAAGAAACTTATAATAAAAAACATGATATTGAACACCAAATTTAAAACTGGAAAATGAACACTCACAATGTTTCAAATTCTTTAAACGTTTAAAATAAATAATTACAAGAGGCAGCTTTAAGGATATTCATCATTCCAATGACTACATAGCAATATAATTAAAGGCTCTCAAATAAACACTGTAGCTTAAAAGCGTTTAGCTTATCAAGACATAAAACAAAGCAAATGGCTGCCAACGTACGTTGGCTGATTCTGCAAATACCTCCTTCTTCCACAGACCGTCAACTGTAAATAAAATTTAGCTACTATTCTCATTAACGGAGTCCTCCCTGGATCAGCTCAATTATTCTATTCGCTCAATCTACATCACGGAGGAGATATAATGAAAGTTGAAAATTCCATTGCGTTTTCATTTTCCGTTCACTTTTTTTTCCCCAGGGAAAAGTTTTCCCATTAGATTTATTGCTCTTACCAAAATGGTACGAAGAAGCCAACAAGAGTTTTCTCTTCACTTGTTTTATCGTTCTGTGCCGTGTTCCTGAAATACCATTTAACGCCTGTTCACTTTTCAACAAGTTGCCCCATCAGGCGGCCGGTGTGTCTTAACGCCTCGATGGAGTGACCTGTCACGCTTGGAGAATATTAAGCCGTACCGAGACCCAGATTTCCTATTTAAATTTATGCAGGACGAGCATCCTCCTTGGGCAGGACTGACAAATGATTTTCCTCTATTCTCAAAATAGGATGTTTTCCCCATGCGGAGAAAAAAAAGAACCCATCAGATAAACATCCTAGCGGAGATTTTTGAAGGATCACTTCCGTTCGAGGGTGAAAGGAGAAAATATTGCTGGAGCCCCAATACCTTGTTTATGTGTGCCCAGCTGCCCACCTGAGTCGAAGGTGCGTGGGGTGAAGAAAATAAATAAAATCAGGATGATATTACCGAATTGAATAATGGATCCAAAAGAGATTGATTTTTTTTTCGCTGGGAATGATTAAAGAGAGAATAAGAATATTCTGATTGATCCGATTCTACCCCAACAATGTGTTGATTGATGATTGTTACCTTTAACCTTTAACGCTTTAGATGGAATTGGGTTGGAGAAGAATCGAGATTCGAGGGATTATTTTCAATTGATACAAGAGTAGCTTGGCTTACGAAATACTTTGGAGATTATGTGTAGGGTTGATTGTACTGGATTTTATCCTTTTGGATAGAACAAACGAATAATCACGGCACTGATCAAATATCATCAAATGCATTCAACATTGAAAAAAATCCAATGCAATTCCACAATTCAACAGCTACAATGCACAGTGGTCCAGAATGCGAATTAAGCTGGGGAAATACGTTTTCAGCATAAGTTTGAAGTTTTGGACCAAATTTATCTTCTACAAAGTTGTGTCTAATAACTAGGCGATTTTTTGGTGTGAATGAAAACTAGGGTGGTCCTTATTTTCAGAGAACTCGAAAATCTAACTTTTTAATTTGCTGAAATAAAGGCATACATTGTTCGGAAAAGTTGTAGCATACATAATATAAGCAACTTTGATGGAATATTTTTTTCTGTACCATTTGATATTACCAAATTAGAACATTTTTTTCTACGTATCTTAGGGTGTCCCTTTAAAAATTACTTTTTTTGCCATAACTTTTCTATTTCAAATGTTTCAGCTATGTTGTCTTGCCATTGATTCTAAAACAATGAAAGTTACAACTTTTGGTGTGCTGAAATTGTCTCTATCGTATGTCAAACCAAAGTAATTATAATTTTTGTTTTGCAATTCTTGGTTACAAATGCCGCCTCACTTGTGCTGTCCACTATTAGCGAGGTTTTTTAACACCATATTGTAAAATATTCACGGCTGTACGAAATTCGCCTTGCGTATTCGAGTAATGAAGAACATTTTCTCAACATTAACTATAACCACAGTGATATTAACTTACCTCAATCGGTGAATTAAGCCATTCGTCATGAACTTTTTCCCATCGAGGAGACAACTGTTGAAGCCACGCACCAGCACTCCAATTCTTAATTGATTCCCGAAACAGATTATTAAAATGTTCTCTATCTTTTCCCAAATCTTGAAACGCATTCACAACATCTATATCTAACATTTTTCCGTTCTTAAAAGCGAAACCAAGTTTTTCGTTTGATTCTTTTCAATTTTTCAAAACCTTCTTCGTTACGAGCATGACACATAATAATTCTCTCTAAGTGAATCCACTCAACTCTTGTGAGAAAAAGATTAGTTCTGAAAATGAGAAACCGTAACATACACTGATAGGTAAAATAAAATGTCCACCTCATCGTTTTTTCAATTTCTCTCATGTACTTGGTTCAAATTAAAGTAAACACACTGTATTTTTTATTATCTTATTTTTTATATTCTTTTTAAGTTTCACTTATGGAATACTGCAAAAAAAAGAAGTTTACTTAAACAAAAAAAAAATCAATTTGTGTTGAAAAAAAAAACAGTGACAAAATAAAGTGCCCACTTCATTTAGGCTACAGAAAACATAAATAAAAGTAAAATAAAAGCAATTCAATAATTGATGAGTCCTCTTTTGGCCTTCAGGACCTCAAGCAGGCGCTTCGACATGCTCTCGACCAGGTTCTTTAGGTGCTCTAAACCGATCTGGCTCTTCCCAGGCGCGCTCCAGGGCTTCAAAATAGTTATTTTTATTGGTAACACCAGTTTTGTCAACCCTGGCATCGAGAATCGCCCACAAATTCTCGATGGGATTGAGGTCCGGGCTTTGTGGAGGCCATTTGATCCGACAAGACCGGAAGAAAGACTTGGTCTTCTTGGCAGTATGCTTCGGGTCGTTGTCCTGCTGGAATACGAACTTCTCTTCAAGATTTTCTCGCAGGATGTTGATGTAAGAATCTGCCGTCATTATCCCGTCGATTTCCACAATGCTTCCCACTCCACCCCACGAAAAACACCCCCAGACCATCACATTTCCTCCTCCATGCTTCATCGTGCCTTGGATGTGGCGCTCCTGAAGCTCCTCTCCTGATCTGCACCAAACACGAACCCGCCGCTTTCGGTTAAACAGCTCGAATTTTGATTCGTCCGTCCAGAAAACCGTTCTCCAGAACTCTAAGGGCTTATCAGCATGCTCCTTAGCAAACTTAAGCCGTTTGGCTTTGTTTGCCTTGCTGATAAATGGGCGCTTCCGGTCAAGTTTGCTATTCAACCCCTGTGCTACGAGACGGTGACGAACAGTTCGACCGTAAACTGATAACTGAAGGGTTTCCTGGATCTCGCGGACAGTTACCTTCGGGTTCTTCTTGACTTCGCGCATGATCTTGGTGTTCGTTCTCGCATCCGTTTTCCGCTTCCTGCCTCTGCCAGGGCGATCCACCACTGATCCAAACGTTTTAAGCTTCAGAAGAATTTTGCCAACCGCTGCCTTACTGATACTGTACTTCTTAGCGACAGTCCGGTGCGATTCACCGTTTTGCACATCACGAACGACCAATTTTCGGACGGATACACAAGGGAATTGCTTTCGCAAGCACTGCGTTCTCCATTTTTTTCAATTGAATCAAATGCGATCACGTATACAAATGCACCAGGTTGACCTGTTTGCTTCAAAACATGTCAAAATATCATAACATAAACAATCGAGGGGTCTTCCAATGGAAACTTATCGAAAACATATCGATTTTTGAAATGGGCACTTTATTTTGTCACTTTTTTTTCAACACAAATTGATTTTATTTTTTTTGAAGTAAAACTCCTTTTTTCAGTATTCCATAAGTGAAACTTAAAAAGAATATAAAAAATAAAATAAGAAAAAAAAACTACACTGTGTTCACTTTAATTTGAACCAAGTAAATGAGAGAAATTGAAAAAACGAAGAGGTGGGCACTTTATTTTGCCTATCAGTGTAACATTCTCATATAACCTATTATAGCAACTGAAGTACGGTCGGTTATTATGCGGATTTTTCAAACGCAGTTTTGTTTTAAGCGGTATATTGCCACGATGGGGGCTATTTTGAAAGAATCTAGCAATATAAAAAAATGCACTCAATTGATATAAGTGGATGAATTGGGGTAAAACGGGTTAGACACAACATGAAATTATCCCTGTTAAGTTTCTAAATGTGATATGGGTAAAATGTTTGCATTTTCAGTCAGAACCTATTGCGAAGATTGCAGCTCTATGAGCAGAATGAAGAAAACCCAAAAATTGAAGGGATATTGGGAAAAACGGGCTATCTACAAGACCTAAAAACAGGCAAAGTCGCTCCAAATTACTTCTATGCAGATATTCTGTGGGATGTGTACTTTTCCAGCGAAAATAATTTCTGATGATTGCTGCTGTTCGGAAAGTAACAAGGAAAATCAAATGAAAGGAATGAATTTGGGTAAAACGGGCCAGACACGACATGAAATTATCGCTGTAAAGTTTCTAAATATGATACGTGTAAATATTATACGATCGGAATGTCGATTAAGATGGCATTAGAAAACTAAACAGATTCTCTAAGAACCTCATGAAAAATCTACTAAGAATGCTGAGCAAGGGGAACTGAATCCACCTCTGCCCGTTCAATCGTAGCAAACCCAGCTGTGTACAGAAAAAAATGGCAGCGTTATCAGTCGATTTGCAGTAGGCCATCGTTTGATCGTACTCACTGCCAGTCCAACCCGGACGGCAGAAGTTGGACGTCGTGAGCCATCTAGGAATTAAAAACATTCTCTCCCTTCTGGAAGCCTGGTTCTGACCACCTTACAATTCTACACGACCGTAAAGTGCAGCAGAAGCTGAAGAGCAATACCGAGGACAAGCTGACTCCGTTGTTCCGTTGTGACAAAACGGAAGCGAAGCACTGGAAAATGGACATTGTTATGCGGAAGCGTCAGTTGAGGCCAACCCTATCTTAGCAGCAGGTAATCACTGAGAAGGATCGACTGAAAGTGCTGGTGAAAACAGCTTTCCGGCGAAGCACCAGTTGTGGTCATCATGGATTACTAGACCTACTTGACGCTGGATATCAACGAATGGAAGAGGAGGTGATAGCTATCATTTCAGTTGATAATTTATCTGTCAGGGAAATCTTACCTGCGCTTGAAACTTTGGATGTTTCAAAGGGTGCTGGACCAGACGGCTTACCACCTATATTTATAAAATCTCTTTCAAAGGAGCTAGTTAAACCTTTAAAAGAATCTTTTTTGATCTCAATTTTTAAAAGTGCAAAAAAATCTGATATTAAAAATTATCGTGGGGTTGCTATATTATCAAGCATACCGACACATTTTGAATCTATCATAAATGATAATATATTTTCGCAGGCGAAGACTTTAATTTCCAATAAACAGTTTGGTTTTGTTGAAAGGCGATCAACAGCCACTAATTTGATACAATTTGTAACTTTTTATTTGAACGTAATGGACAAAGGAAATTGAGTTGAAGCGCTATATACCGATTTTAGTAAAGCATTTGACAGAGTTGATATTCCACTGTTGCTTTTTAAATTATCTAAAATGAGATTCAATCCTGGGCTACTGAAATGGATTAAGTCTTACTTGACTCAGAGAACGTGAGGGAAAACTTTCAACAATTGTGAACGTTACTTCGGGCGTGCCACAAGGGTCCATTATTATTTATTTTATTTATCAATGATATAGAACACATTTTGAGCTTCCTTCATGTTTCAATATATGCAGACGACATGAAACTTTTCATGGAGATATGTGAGACATCGGACCTTAAATTATTTCAACATGAAATTGACAATTTCTACATATGGTTTAAGAAAAATTTGTTAGAACTTAATGTAAAAAACGCAATTCCATTTCGTTTACCAGAAAACACGCAATATTCATAAAATCTATTACACTTGGCCAGAAAACTGTTGGAAGATGCAGTCCAATTAAAGACTTACACTCAGTATCAAAAAAAAAGCCGAACAAAATTTGTTTCCAAAAAACGCGTTGCTCAACCTTCTGTAACTTTGTCAATTATCAATATATTTAACTGAAATTATGACAACATTATAACCAATGTTTCGACCTTATTCGACCAAAATTTTATGTTGATAAAATTTATAAATTTGAAGTTATCATAACATATGTGAAAAAAGTCATTTTTGGACATACCGATTTCAAAAATCCGTATTTCTGTGAAAAATTTAGGTAGCATAGTAAAAATTTGTTCATGGCTTCAAACAATACAGAGATTGATGTTAACAAAATTGAACTGTTTTCATTAAGTGGTTTGGACTACAGCTGGCGTCAAATTTGACGATCCAATATGAGTATTTCAAAAACAAAAACAAGACGAATTCATCTTATTAATTTGGCCCAAACCTGTATGATGACAACGCCTCGGCTTATTTTTGCAGCAATATTGGTTATGATGTTGTCAACAACGAAACATTGGTTATAATTTTGTCAAAATTTCAGCCAAATATATTGATAATTGACAAAGTTACAGAAGGTTGAACAACGCGTTTTTTTTAATTCAAATTTTGCTCGGCTTTTTTTCGCTACTGAGTGTATGTGTTGTACTTGATTCTAAAATAACTTTTGCTGAACATTATAATAGTATCATTTATAAAGCAAGCAACATGCTCGGGTTTATCAAAAGGTTTAGCTTGAACTTTTATGATCCATACACCATCAAAACGCTATACATAACATATGTGAGACCCCTTCTTGAACATTGTAGCATAGTTTGGTCTCCATATCAAGATATACACGCAAACCGTATAGAGTCAGTTCAGAAATAATTTTTGTTATTTGCCCTACGAAAGTTAGGTTAGGAGTCACGATGTATGTTCATCAATTTAGGGCTTAAAAAAAGAAGAGAATTTGCAATAATAGCTTTCCTGAATGATGTTATTATGCAGAGAGTAAACACACAAGAGATTTTATAAAATCTTTACTTCTATGTTCCCACTCGCTTTCTAAGAAATAGACAATTATTTTAAATAAACAGTCAAAGAACTAACTATGCAAAGAATAGGCCTTTGCATAGGATGATGTCCTGTTATAATAAGTATTGCGATATAGTAGATGTGACAATGAGTAAAAAAGAGGTTAGTGAAATTTTCATTTCACGGTTAGGATAAGTTAAAATATTACAAATTAGACTTTAAGTACTATTTCTAAAACAAAATTGGTCTACAATAGATTGACGCCTAATAAATAAATAACGTTCCCCACTAAGAAGGTAAGTGTTTACGTCAAATACATTGATCAAAAAGTATCGGGAATTTGTAAATAAAACAAAGTTTTCTCAATTTTCTTGAAAATTTATTTTGTCTCCTTCAAAATAACACCTTTTTGAAGCGACGCACATGAACCAACGCGTGACCCAGTCATCCGTTGATTTTCCATAGGCCGTTGGGGGGATGGTCATCAAATACTTCGTCGCATTCTCTTTTATACCCTCATTGGACTTAAATCTCTATCCCCGTAGCATTTTGAGTTTGAAGAAAAGGCTAAAGTCGCATGAGGTCAAATCTAGTGAATAAAGGGCCTGCTACATCCTCGGCCTCGGACATCATGCCTTCAGCAACCTTCTATCAATGGTCTTTTCACACGACGTACAGCTGTTTCGTGACAACCCGAGCGGTAACTCGTTGCATACCCAAAATCTCAACAAAGTTATGCTGAACCGTTCTCTGTAAGATTAGATCTCTCAGATGACGATTTTTCTAACACAGTTTCTATAATAGAGGGTGTCCCAGAAAGTCTAAGCACGATTTCGATGCTCAACTGTTGCTTCCAGATGACGTTGAAACACTTGCTCATTATTGTGTATTATTTTTTGCATTTCAATTTACAACTCTGAGAGTCGCAAATGCCGGTGCATTCACTTTTCACGATAATGCGAAGCATTTCCCTGGTAAAACGCAAAGTTCGTAGCGCGATTCAGTAGTATGGTGAGAAGACTTCTTTTCAGGACAAGAAAAAATCCGGACCGAGCCCTGTGAACCAAAACCACGCAAGCTATTGCCCGTTTCGTTCGAGATTTGGCCAAATAGCTGTGAACGTCTATAAGGAACGTCGTCCTAGTAAAGACACGAAATGAACCAAGGACTTTCACTTCTCCTCATGATCCTAACACATAATAATCCAGTACTTTGGCCGTATTTGTCGTCAGTGCATTCCGCGAAGGACACCGTAGACTAGTACAGAGCCAACGGAGTCGAATTCGTACCCAAGGAGATGAATCCTCCAAATTGTCCCCAGGCAACACCAATTGAATCGGTTTATGCTCTGACAAAAGCATGTTAAGCATGTTAAGCCAGCGAATTTCATCAAACAATTTGAAAGAGACTGGAAAAAAGTATCAAAAATTATTGGAAAACAGTCTAAGCTGAAGCTAATGGGTAGTGTTAGATCAAAAGTTTGCTCTTCGAACTAAGATTAAATGGATCTCGGAAATGTCACGTTGAACAGTATAAAAATATTGTAGAGAACATAAAAGTGAAATAAAAACTGAATTTAATTAAAAACCGAGCTCGTATTGATATTTACAAATCGTGCTTAGACTTACGGGAATATCCTGTAATTGCCATGTGTTTATCGATATTCGATGCTCCAAGAGATTGCTTTCCTAGTTGAAGAAGGAAAAAATGATAATCCTGTTCTCCGACGAAAAGCTTTTCTGCATCGGACCGGTTCATTTCACCGCAGAAAATGAAGAACGTTCCGGAAAAAGTGAAATTCAAATTTCAAACCAAACATCCGGCTAGTGTCATGATGTTTGGCTTGGTGGCGTCCAACGGTTTGAAAATGCCGCCTGTATTCATTGATGCTGGAATTAAAATCAACACCGAAATGTATATCGGTATTTTAAAGGACCAAGTGCTTCTCTGGGTGAAGGCCAACTTCTCCGAGGACCAAAACGTTGTCCTACAGCAGGATGGAGCGCCGTGTCACAGGTAAAATCGAACCCAAGAATGGATGAACGATAATATAAAGTTTTGGCCGAAGGGTTTGTGGCCCCCTAGCAGTTCAGATCTTAATCCGTTGGATTATTCGATTTGGGCATATGTTGAAGCATGAGCCTGCAAAACATCACACCCTAGTGTGAAAAACCTGAAGTCAACCATAACTCGCACATGGCAGTCACTGTCGGAGGACTACGTCCAAAAGGCATGCTCTGGCTTCCGGCGTCGGCTCGAGGATGTTATTAATAAAAATGGAGGACATATTGAATAAATTTGTTTAAAAGGACTTAATAAAGATAACTGCACTAGAAAATGTTGATATTGTTGCTTGAATTAGTTGAAAATGGGATTTGAATGAAAAAGAAAAAAAATCCGCATTATTTTCTGCCGCACCCTGTATTTGGTTTCCAGTATCTCCCGGATGAGTTTTTCCATCTGAAAGCTATGACGCTGTTGCTCATTCATCATTTATTTTAATGTGGAATCCACCGATACAATCGCCATGGCTGTTTGACGCTTGTAATGAACCAAATAACTCGAGTTCTTGTTCGAAGCAGTGATGCCATATTTGAGTGGAATTTTAGCTGTTGCTCAACTTGGAGCTTTACCAGTTTGACAGTAGAAAGACGTGTTCAGATGAATCAATGTATTAGGTCCTCCACCCGTTGCTCTTTGCTCTCTCTTGTGAGCGTTTCCGTTTTAGCGACGATATGTAGTCTGCCCAAACCTGCAAAAAACCAAAACGAAATACCTATCAAAATAAATATTTTTCGGAATTGTCTAAGTATTTACTTTTTTCCAACCAGAGCCATCACGGATTAGAGGCTCCAAGCTGTTCACTTCTGCTGTGAGAGTTTCCCAGAATGGCCCGAAATTTCCACGGGAGAATCTCTTCGCCATTTCCGGTTGTTGCTCCAAAATCAGTACCATCCGCACGAATTGTTTTTTGTGGTCATTTGGTTCTATGTTTTATGTCCTCCTTTAGTTCAGTAGGTATAGGCGTGACACCATTCTGGAAGTGACTGGGTTCGATTCCCGGTCTGGCCTAAGAATTTTTCGTTAAAAAAATTTCTCGACTCCCGAGGCATACGGTATGACTGTACCTGCCACAAAACCATACTAATGCAAAAATAGTACCAGGCTGGCATCGAAAGCTCTTACCTAATAACTGTGGAAGTGCATTTGGAATACTAAGTTGAGAGCAAGCAATAAACTCATGGAGAAAGCAATAAGCTTGAAACGCAAAGAAAGAAAGAGTTTAAGTTGAAGGTGAAATCAAGATTAAAATAAACTTACATTTTGGCAAACCACCCGATCCACAGCAAAACGAAATCGCAAGAAATTCGACTCAGGGCAGCCACTCGAACGTAAACAAGAATGGGTTTGTCGTTTGAATAGTTTCAAACGTAAGAAGTTCGAAAAAAAGCGCTCGAATGAATTATTTACGAATTCTTAAATAACTTGAACGAATTGAGGAATGGAATTTGCCAAGTCGATCGAAATATTTCGAATCGATCGAAATACAGAATCGTATTGAATATATACAAATCCAACCTAAAAAAAACAAGAACTAACCATAGCCTAAATTATGTACCTTGAGTAATCTCTATCGAGCCAAACTTTTACTCCTTTATTGTTGGTAACTTGTGTAGTCTCCCGCACCAAGTTCACGAAAAATGTCTTTCTGTGGCTGACGATCACCGAAAAGGGAATATCCAGGCCACTGTTCTTTTCTTCGGGGCTTGCGGTGAACGGGGAGATATAATTGTGTAAGTTGCCGCGTTCTTCAAGGAGGATGAAGTCTTTTGGCCGAACCTGCCAAGAGATAGATTGGCTGAAGATAAACGTTGTAACGAAGACCGTCAATCCTGTCACCGTCTCCCAGCTGCGACCGATAGATTTTCATCGGCTATGGCTAAGCTGGCCATCTGCCAAAAGACCTGGTAGGGCGTCGAAGCATTTTCGTTGGGAACTTAATAAAAGTAGGATTTAAGGAAACTTTGTTCCATTAACTTGGGATTTTTTTAGTATCGTCATACGAAATTAGTCCATTTTTCTAAAGCCAACGTTCTATAGGAGAAAAGGCCAAAAGGTAAGACAAGTGAGAAAAAGCCTACCAGATACAAACATAAAACGTAATTTCTCCATCTGCCATCCAAAATCACTCGCAATCAAAAACACTTACGCCAAACCTGTGTGTGTCAAGAACGGTAAGCTATTTTTATCAATTTCCATACCTGAGAAAGAAAACAGAATTTCCGCTTCCCTATCGGCAGCCAGCGAGCAAACAAACAAGCTCAGAGCTATTCAAAGAAAATGATCTCCTCGCCACACCGATAAAACTCAACGACAGACAACCCAACTCCATTTATTTTGTCATTTTAACAGCCCGCAGAGGCAATTGGCAGTTGGCACACAATCAGCTTTACCGCCTCCTCAGATGCCTGAAGAATAAAAAAAATCAAGTATGGAATTATGTACTTTTCAACCCTCCCGGTAGCACGTTCGGGTGAAGCGACTCAAATTTGAGTTTACTTACATGAAAAGGTCAAAAGCGAGGTTCCGTCATTTTTGCACGTATGTCAATTTCCGGGATAAAGTTATTTTCGGTGGATTCAGTGAGTTAAATTTTCCGACCGTGAGCACACTTTATAACCTTTCGTAAAACATTCTTCACCCGTTATGGCAGAGCGGGTCGTGCCCAGAGCTTCCACGACAATTAAAATCCGGTTGAAGAAGCAATTCAGTAAAGCCCGGAGCAGCAGTAGCTTCTGCTGGCGTGTCATGGCGAATCAAAAGAAAGCATGTACGGAGGAGTGCAGTAAACATTACTGCTTTAAGCTTTATGAGAAGAAAGAAAGAAAACACAGATCCAGACAGACGGAATGGCACTGACAGGGATGCAATAAACTGTGTGAGTGCAGGGGGAGGACAGACCAGTGTTCCGCAGGGGTGAAATGTTCGCTACTTTGCTTTCCTCAAATGAGTTATCCACTTTTAGCTAAGTTGAAGCTAATTTGAAGAAGACTTCTTTAAGACAATATCATTAACGATCAAAATATTCGCGATAAATTTAAAAAATTTCAAGAAATAGCAGCTAAATGAGAGAAAATAAAATGTTTCATAATTTTGTCCTACACTGTATGTCTTAGTACAGTTATCGGTTGGTTGGATGCTGGAAGCAAGACAACAAAAGCTTCAATGTTTTCTTTAAATTCTTCCGTAAGATAGCTTCCGCTGTCTCTGGTTGTGACTTTTGAGAGCATTTTTATGGTTTGAAAGTGACGCTCGCTTCCGCTGTGAAGTACAACCATAAACACAATTGTTCACGCGAATGGAAATTGTTACTCTGAGCTTTAGTGGGATTAAGGAATGTATCGAAAATAAGCTATCTACGTACATTTGCGATGTACGCGGGTAGTTGTGATGGTTTTAATGTGTTCATCATAGCATGCTGTGCGTTTGACTGTCATTTTTCGTTTGTTTACTTATTTGCACGGCTTAAAGTCTCCGTTTTCAAATTGATTCGCATTGAAAAAAACGTGTACATTAAGGTTCTAAACTTATGGCTACGTGAAACAGGATTTAACTATGTAACAATTAGCGAAGCGCTTTGGAATTCATCACGCGATTATAAGTATCCATCATAATCTAGTTTGTGAAACATTATTCTTTGGATGAACTGCCGGGAAGAGGTAGAAAGCCCGGATCTTCCAACCCAGAACTGGATCAGAAAGGGGTAGCTCTAATTCGCAAGAACATATCAAAGTCAATACGTGATCTGGCCAATGAAGCGGGGCCAGCTTTGGAATGATTTAACGGTTTCGTTCTTTACGGTCTCAATTTCTACGGTTTCGTACTTTTCGGGCAAACCGTTGGGAACTTATGGGATTTTCACTAATTGGGGTAAATGAGGTCCATCTCAACTGTTTCAAGTGATAAACATCTACAGTCTTCAGCCGAATTGTTGCACGGGAATGGATCAACAAATCTGTGTTATTGGATTCTGGTTTGATTGGTAATTTTGCCGCTAGAGGCGCTTTACTTTCGAGTTACTGAATATGAGTGCTGTCACGCGTTGGGAAAAGGGGTAATTGGTTTCATCCTAGGATTTCACGAGAGCCTCACCAGTTAGGGCATGTCAGTATTCTGTAAACTTGCACGGCGCTAGTGTGCATATTATCTTCCAGTTTGCGATTGCTATACCTCGAGAGTCTTTCTAGCTAGGACAATGTTTTCTTCAGCGAACGTTTGCTAGTGACCAAGCCCTTCGAAATTGTCTCACTACGTGACGATAGTTGACATATGATGTATCGTTCTAAAGTGTGTTCCAAAATTTGGTCAAACAGTTATGTGTGTGAGTCGATCAAAGTTGTTATTAAAAGGTCAAATTCTTTTTCTTTTTCGAGTTTAGTTAATACAGAATACAGGAGAAACATTCAGCTAAGCTGCTTTTCTAACAAATGCAAATCGCCGAGTCTTTCATTCCACACCTGCCATAAGATTTTGTACAGTTTCCTTGTCCACTTTATTCGCCGCAGACCGCCAGTTTGCCTTGAACTGTTTCTCGCTCACAACAGGTTTTTAAGTCTTCTTAAGGTTCCGCTTGACGATGGCCTGATATTGTTCGATTGAGCGGAGCTCTGGCGTGTTGAGAGGGTTCTTGTCCATGGGCATCACTTGAACGTTGTTGGCAGCATACCACTCCACGGCTTTTTTTCCGTAATGGCAAGATGTCCAATCCGGCGGCCAAAATAGAACGGAACAATTGTGTCGCTTCAGGCAGTAGACGTTTTTGTAGGCACTCGCTCAGATAAATTTCCTGATTGACGGTTCCGGTTGCAATGTAAACGTTGCTCTTCAAGCCAAAGGTACAGATGGCCTGCCAAACCGGATATTTCTTCGTGAACTTTGACAGTTTAATGGGCTTGAAAATATCTGCCATAATTTCCCGTCCGGTTGCCGTATAAAATTCCTGTCCAAGAAGCTGTTTCAAGTCTGCCTTGACGTAAGTTTCGTCGTCCTGTACCACACAATCAAATTTCGTCAGCATCGTCGTGTACAACTTTCACGATCGTTCTTTGGCCGACGCGTGTTTTGTTTATCGTCACGATTTGGAGTCACCACTTTCTTGTTAGTTGACAGTCCAGCTTGATTTTATCCACGGTTGAAGGCGTCACTCCCAGCTTCTTTGCGATATCTCGGACGGAAAGGTTGGGGTTCCGCTCGAAACAACGGGCAACTCTTTTTCGTCGTTGGGCTACCGACTTTCGGTATTCCCCGATCTAGATGTCGACAAACGTCCACCGAACACTTTAAATCCGTTGGTAACAGTTGATTTAGCCAGATTCTTCAACCCTATATAACGAGAGTCTTCTTTATTAGAACATTGCTTTGTTCAGCAAATGTGTGCTAGTGGCCAAGCCTTTCCGGGTGGTAGTCCCATGCATTTGGAACTCCCTCACTGACGCTAGTGTGCATATGTGCCTACAATTAAATTATGCTATATCTAGAAACCTTCACTAAAGGGTGTCCACGATGAAATTGCCACACTATGAAATTGTTCTAACTTTTTAACCGTTGGGTAGAATTTAATGAAAATTTGGGTGGATTTAGTTCATTTAGTTCATTTACATCCTGCAAGTTTTAAAGTCCTGTGATCAAAACGGAATCGCGGAAATGGAGTCGAAAGAACAGCTCGTGCGTGATAAAATCTTGCGCATTCATCACGAGAACAAGGATCTCTCGCATCGTTCCATCGCTAAAACTTTGGGAATCGCGAATTCCACGGTTTCGCGAGTGATTAAGCGGTTCGAGGAACGGTTGACCACCGATCGGAAGCCCAGAAGTGTAGGAAAAAGTATTCCGTACAACACCAAAAATCACAACCGCGTAGTTGGGGCCTTCAACCGAAATCCGAACGCCTCCGTTCGGGATGCGGCTAAGAAGCTGCACCTAAGCCGAAGTTTTGTCCAGAAGGCCAAAACTAAGGCTGGGCTTCGAACGTTCAAGGTACAAAAGGCCCCTAATCGCGACGAGAAGCAGAACAAGTCCGCCAAAACCCGTGCCAGGAAGTTGTACCTCAACATGCTGACGAAAATTGAATGCTGCATCATGGACGACGAAACATATGTGAAGGCCGACTTCAAACAGATCCCCGGCAACCTGTTTTTCACGGCCAAGGATAAGTTCAGCGTTCCGAAGCATGTCCGCACTCAGAAGATGTCCAAATTTGCGAAGAAATTCCTGGTTTGGCAAGCCATCTGCACGTGCGGGAAGCGGAGTGCACCTTTCGTGACCCAGGACACGATGAACGGACAGGTGTACATACAAGAGTGCCTCCAGAAGCGGCTGCTTCCTCTCCTGAAGGCCCACAACGTCCCAACAATCTTCTGGCCGGATTTGGCCTCATGCCACTACTCCAAGGACGTGCTGAAGTGGTATGCGGACAATAAGGTCAATTTCGTGCCGAAAATGTTCAACCCTCCCAACACTCCGGAGCTCCGCCCCATCGAGAAGTACTGGGCGATTATGAAGCAGCACCTTCTTAAACGACCTAAGGTAGTGAAGACAGTCGAGGAACTGAAGAAAGTATGGGTTTACATGCAAAAAACTGTTGATTCACAGGTTGTGCAGAATCTTATGGCCGGGGTTAAGGCCAAGGTGCAGGCATTTGCGTATGGACTGTAAATAAAATACGAGTAAAATGGTAAAATGAGTTTAATAGTTATTTCTCAATCCCTGAAAATTTGATGGCAATCGGATGAAAACTCGAATTTTGCGAATCAATTTTGTGTGTGGCAATTTCATCGTGGACACCATTTAGTAAGGGTTTTTGTTTCTTCAGCTAACATGTGCTAGTGGCTAAATTCCTGATCGATCCACCTTGCTTGTTCGCATCTTTTCGCATCTTGTGCTTGTCGATCGTTTTCGAGAATCATTTTAGCAGTGCTAACGTCCAGCATTCTTACGACATGCCCAGCCCACCATAGTCAGCCGATTTTAGCGGTGTGAACGACGGGAGGTTCTCCCAGCAACTGACACAATTCGTAGTCTGTCTTCCATTTGTACTCCACTGTAGATCGTACGTAACACCTTCCATTCGAAGACACCGTACAGTGGGCTAGAACTGATGGACACTAAGGAAAAAAATTGTAACTTTTGTCGCTTTTAAGCGCGGCTTGTAAACCAGGCCATTTCCGCTTGGAAATTGTCTGGGAAATCGAATAAAACTGGTTTCAATCACCGCACGGATATGATTGTGAGGTTATAGAGCTTATTTGTCCCAACTTCCCCTTATGTTCTTGAATAATTTCTTTACAAAATAGTCAAAAGGTCGAATGTTTCTGGGATCTGCTTGCTCCCACAAAGAAAATAACACCATAAACAGATACAGGGAGTTATTACTTTTCCGTCGGTAGTGGATTTAGATGTTAACAAGCTAACAATTCCAGGAAATTGACGTTCTGAGACATTGTTTACAATTGTTACTTTCGACCTTTTGAAGATTTTGTCTAGATTTATAGAGACCTTTGCACGGAGAGGCTCAAGATCAACAAAATAGTGCTGTTCTCATGTGAAATTTCCTGGAAAATTGAAAAAAAACCTGTTTCAGCTACCCCACGGCTCTGTGAACGAAGATATGTCGAAGATATGTGTATTACCCCACATCCCCTTGCATTTTTGAATAGTTTATAGATATCTTTGTTCGGAGTGGCTCAAGATCAACCCAATAAGGCTAGGCCTATGTAAAATTTCTTAGAGAATCGAATAGAAGTTGTTCAATGTACTGCACGGCTCTGTAAACAAAGATATGGCTGATTTTTCCCCACTTCCCTAATATTATTTAATAGTTTATAGATATCTTTGCTCAGAGTAGCTCAAGATCAACAAAATAGGACTAGTCTTATCTAAAATTTCTTGGAGAACCGAATAGAAGTTGTTTTATATACCGCACGGATCTGTGAACAAAGATTTAGCTGATTTTACCCCACTTCCTCTGATATTCTTGAATGATTTATAATTATTTAATTTTGCTTAATTTGGCGTGGCACATTAAGTGCAGCAGTCTTCACCGAAGTAGCAAAAGCCATGGAATCGGTCCACCGGTTGGTAGTCAATATATACTAGTTGCCAATATACTGTAAAATTTGACAACTTCATCAATTTGTTTACGGCAACTATGGCGAGAACACTTCGAAAACTTCGATCTTTGGTTTTTCGTACCGCCTGGGATTTTTGATAGTTGGCGTAAATAAGACCTATCTCAGCTGTTTTAAGGCATTAAACTTTAAAGTCCCCCGCAGAATTGTTGTTCGGAGTGAAGTCAACAAATCAGTGTCATTGAACTTCGGTTAAATGTTAAATGTCTCTTTGGAATAAGGAATTAATTGTTTCATCCTATGCTATCTCGGGAGTCTTAAGTTTACTGAATACTGGCATGTCTTTACTTGTGAGGCTCTACAGAAATCCTAGAAATCCAATTACCTCTTATCGTTATGAATCACAGCACTCACGCTTATGTAATTACTACAAAGCAAAGCACCTATACTGTCAAAATGACTAATTAACCTGGCATCAAATGACACGGATTTGTTGGTCTTACCCGCACTATAATTCGACAGTAGACTGAAGATGTTTATCACTTGAAACAACTGAGATAGACCTCATTTCTCCCAACTAGTGCAAATCCCATACCATGCGGGTACAGCTATTTAGGGTTCCTAATTTTTACGGTCCCAATTATCCGAAAAGATTGGTACCCGACTGTATCAAGAAACAGAACAACCTGAAGACCTACAAGAAGCAGAACAACGCCAAACAAAGTGGAGAACAGATGCAACGCACTTGGTCCGGGAATTGTATTCGCGAGTTGTGCGGCGAACGGATGCATGTATTTTGATGGACGACGATACCTATGTGAAAGAGGACTAAAAAACCCTTCCAGGTTCACTATATTATGCTGCCGTCCTCTGGTAGGATGTAATCGATGCAGACAAGTCCATTCAAGTGAAGAAGTTTGATCGAAAAGTGCAGGCATGACAAGCAATATGTTCCTGCGGAATGAATTCTACCTTTTTTTACACTTTCGGATACACTATGGATCTAAGTGTTCGCGGAAGAGATATAGCAGACCTTTGTATTAGAAGCATAGTACCTCTCCATTATTAAAACAACTCTCAATTGGCTCACGGAAAATGGTATAGATTTCGTTGAGAAAGCCCATCGAACGCTACTGGGCGATTGTCAAGAGAGTTTTCAAAAAGACTGGTGAAGCAGCTGAGAATATGCAGAAGTTCACAAAAATGTTGGCTACGGCGTTCAAAAACTGTGATGACACACTTGTCCGGTACTTGATAAAAAGTTTTCGATCGAAAATTCGTAAATTCGTGAAAGAATAATATTAATTTTATCCGGTCCTCACAATGTTCAAGTTGAATCCCGTACAATAAAGAATTTTCCATTTGTTTGAAAGTAACATAATTTTTTCATATGATTTGAAAGAAAAATATGTGGATAACTTATTTGCGATACAGTCCTTAGCAGTAGAACTCAGTGGGAAGAGAGTGAAATTTATGCAAATTTTGAAAGCCCAAATAACGCATAATTTAGTCCCGGATTCCAGGGGGCCACAATTAGTCAAAATGATTTGAATGTGCTCGATTGACCCAATTATCATGTTGCAAGCGGATAAACAGCAAATTACCTACGCAGTTGTACCGTGAACTTTGCGAGCATGAGCATGATTCGATTCCTAATTACCTGTCTTCTCATTGACCGTCAATTTATTCCTTTGCTGAAAATATTTCAATTTTGTCGACAATTGATGCTGTACTAGCTAGATTTCCTATTCGTTTGTACGATTCTGCCGGTGAATACAAACTGAATCCAGCGAAGACCTATCGATTGGCCAACCTCAGGCGGAAGTCGTTTCCAACCACCGCAAAACTAGGCCAAACTAATAATGCGCATAAACCGCATGCACTCCATCTAAGGCCTTAACCTCGCCATAGCTGGACTGCATCCGGAGGAAAGTAATCATGCTGGGCAACAAATGACATTGAAACCAATTCTTCCAGTTCACTTGGTTGAATTTCTGCTTTCGCCCTCTCACACATACCGCCTATGAATGAAAGAAATAATGCTTTCAACCTGAGCAAAAAGAATATGCAATTGATTTCCCATTCCCCAACTGCTTTCCTACTTTTCGTTTCGTTCGGGCAATTTTCATTCTCCTTAATGGTGCAGTTCAGGGGGGCAGGGCGGAGAAAGTTCTATTTCCTGTTGCATTTGCAATTGAAAGCGGACGGAATAAAAGGCGGAACGAACCTGAAGTCGAGGGTAACGTGTGTTGCTCGAACGTATCGTATTCGACTCTACATCCATATTGCAAACAGGTAGATGCGTCGAATACTGAATATATCTAGCTGCATCCTACCTCTACGAACGTTTGCTTCATGCGGAATTAAGCGAGATTTGTAATTGGATTTTTTTTTTAGATTGCATTTGCTGCAATCATAAGGTTATCGATGATTGAAGAGTTGCATTCGAAAGAAATCATTCAAGATATTTTTTACACCGGCAGAAGCATCTTGAAAAAGGCACATAAAACGATGACAACTGTCTTTAGGCATCAATCAATTGCATTTCCATAAAGCATTGCAAAAATATGGGGTTTTTAATTAGGATATGGATGTATTGTTTGGCTGAGATTACATGGTTTTACGAGACGCCAAATATTTGGAAAATATTAACAAATGTTGTTTGACGTTCCAATTATTTGACAACTTTTCAAATAGTGTGATACCCTTTATTATGGTTTGTCAAACAAAGCGCTGACGCGACGCTAGCACGCCTCTTAGTTACCTTACCAATCAGACCAAGGCCGGTGTAGCCTCTTTTGTACACAACTCGATTGTATTCGGTTCATGGCTGTACCTCGCCAGCCTCGATGTATGCGGAGAGTCCGCAGGTCACCTTCTACTTGATCGATGTCCTTAGCTCGTTACCCACCTCTTCGCCGAGAAAAGTTTTAACTGTGCTGTCGTCCGACATTCTTACGACACGCCCAGCTCATCGTAGTCGACCGATGTTAACGATGTGTTTCCCATCGTTCTCCCAGCAACTGATGAAATTCGTGTTTCATTCGCCTCCTCCACATTCCGTCTTTCATCTGCACTCTACCGTAGATCGTACGCAGCATCGTCCGTTCAAAGACTCCAAGCGCGTTGGTTTAGCGATGTCCATGTTTCGTGGCCGTAGAGAACTACCAGTCTATTTAATGTCTTGTAGATGGTCAACTTTGTAGTTCAGCGAACTGTGTTCGATCTTGGCGTCCTTCGGAGTCCAAAGTAGGCACGATTGCCAGCCATAATGAGCCTATGTAATTCTCTGCTGGTGTCGTTATCGGCGGTCACCAATGAGTCTAGGTACACGAATTCGTCTACTACCTCCATCACCGTCGATCTGAACTCGTGGTAGGAGGCTAACATTGTTTAGTCATGTATTTTGTTGTCATCGCATCAATCACAAACCAATCCTACCAGCTTCAGCCTTAGATCTGATGTACGTTTCCGCCATCGTTTCCCAAGCTACGTGCTACGATATCAACGTCGTCGGCGAAGCCAAATAGTTGAACGGGCTTCCTGAAGATCGTGACACTCGTGTCTATCCCAACTCTACGAATCAGCACGCGACTAGTGTTGGAAATCAACAATCTTTGGCATTTGTTTGCTAACACTTCTATGGAGAACAACTGGTGCCAGTTTGATCAAAGTAGTCGATCGTTTAATGGAACTCAAAGGAAGAAAAACTATTGTGCACAAATACCTGCAAAATCCGGTGGTCAGGATCCAAGCTGGCTAAAGTGCTGAAGATGACAAAAACAACAGTTTGTTGATTGTTCAAAACCTACAAGGAAACCCTGAGTGTGGAAAGTAATCAGTGAACCTACGAAAAAAAACTGGAAACAAGGATCGTCAGCTGCACAGTAAGGTGTTAAGTTGCGTTAAAGCCCACCCCGGTCTTTTGATCCGAGATGTAGAGAGAAGGCCAAATCTCCAAATTTTAAACAGTGCGGAACATCCTTACCAGGGAAGGATACTAGTCGTGCAAAGTCAGTAAACATCCGAACCGACACATGAAGGAGAATCCTGTGGCCAAAACCTGTGCAAGACTCATGTACGACTGTCCGTTTCCATTGTGCGGGGGCTGATGAGTTCCATCAACAGGAATTTCAAGAGGGATTTCGTTCAAATTGGAGAAATGTAACTTTAACTTTGAAGTTTTATTAGGACTTTTTAAACTTATTGAATCACAAATTTAGGTGTTTTTGTGTGTACCAATTTACTTTAAGCCAGCCTTTAAGGGCAAAGTCAGTCGCGCGCCCGTTCGGGAGGTCGCGCAATGTTTTGCAATTTTAAACATATTTGATTAACTTTTTTGAAATTTTATTTCCGTCCGTTTGTGCTAAACTAAATGAAGCACAATTCTTGAGAACAAACCATGTTGATAAATCTTGTAGTTTTTACATGAATCCGTTTCTACTGAGAAAAAGTGCAAAAAATATAAGACATTGCCTCCATTTTCAAGTGCTAAGCTCCGTATTGTTCATTTTTTTGAAAATTGAAAAAGGTGCATCGATAGCAAACTTTTCAAGGAACAATTTGGCTACAAAACATTTCTATATATTATTCACAATTATTAGTGAATGTGATTGCAAGCCAAAGTCAAATTAGCATTTTATCTCATAAAATTAGCCTTCAATGTTGAAAGAAATCACGAGACGATGCATGAACCTGCGCTGGGGGACAAAAATGAACAAAATGATTTTTCTAACTAATCCACTGTGCAGGGCTAAGCCTAACTTTATAACAACCGAAAACATTCAATTTCTAGGCAAAATTTTAATATATTCGGAATTTGATAAAAAAAAAATGCATACGTTTCTTACAACAAGCTAAATTTATTCAAAAATTCTAAAGTTTAACTCGTTCGAAAGTCTCCAATGTAGTTCAGTAAACTTCATATAAGCATCATTATAGTTATTTTTGGTTTCTTCTTGCGTGTGATGTGTCATATGACTGAAATCGGTTCTTTTCAGATGCTGGTTAGATCTCCAGGGATTATCCGGAACATCCTGGACACTGCATATATGCATCATATGAACTATTTTACATCGTTTTCAATTCTCTTGAGCCTTTCGATGTCCAATTTGAGATGTCGTATGACCTATCTTGTGGTGTAATACCTACTATTCATTGAAACAATAGAATATAATTAATTTGATTCTGCAACGATCGGGCCAAATCAAATAATTGTTGAATGTTGAAACAATATACAATGAAAAAGCGAAAAACTTTTAAACGGCAAAGACCCACTCTGAACATCGAAGTGAACTCAACTCTGTTCCTGCATTCATCGCTTGGCATCCGTTTGAATGTAGAAGTACGGAGGAAAAACATGTTTCTTTCACACCGGGATTACTCGAAATTCATATGCAAAACTATATTATATTTTTTACATCAAAAGATTGCTAAGAAAATTTGCAATCTTATGGTACCAACAAAAGTACATAAAACAAAATTTCATAGCATACTTTTTGAATTTGCAAAACCACCTAAAACGTTCCACGCTATGGGAGCTGCGAACCGTGGGAGGTGGAGGACGAAATAATAATAATAACCAACAGCACAAACCGTCTGTTCATTTCCAGTTTTAGTATATGTCCAGCCGTAGCTAGGATAGGATGCACGTTTCAGTTAGGAAGAATTGAACATCGAAGAGGATTATTTTGAAACGCCGACAACGTGGCATCAGTATTTTTCAGAATGAGGAATTGCAGGGAAGATGTTTGTTCAATTGATACAATTTGTTATTCCTCTTTTTCAAATGATTAGTCTATCGGCTTACAAAATACCTGAATATATCCAAACTGACTAACAGTCAGGTAAAATCGTTTGAACTTTATGCATCGTTCTATATTCCATAAACAACGAGTCACTTGTTGAATTCAAATGGATATTGCATATGTTGAATTAAAACAAATCTTTGTTTTTTTTCCCTGTGACCAAAACTTTTATTGTATTGGCCAGATGATACATACATTTTAGGAAAATTGGCAGACTATTTTCATCGACCACCTAATTAACTAACTTGAAGTTAATTAATCCATATCAGAACCGTTTCCCGAATATTTGAAAGGAAAAAAAATGTAGGCATATTATACATCAGAATGTTCAAGTGTTTTACGGAAAGTTGTATAAGCAATAAGAATATTTTGAGAAAATTTAAACAAATGGTCTAACGATATTTTAATGTGCCTGGTAATTTTCTACAATAACGTTCTTTTAACCATTTGGAATTTTCTCAAAAATTTATAAAAAAAATAATAATTTGAAGACATTTTGTAGTGCCTTAAGATTTCTTAAGTACGTAAATACATTGTACAAAATTTTAAAAATATTAAAAAAAAAGGTTAAAGTATTCGAATGAATAATTCTCTCTATAATATTTCGAGAAAATTTAACAAATCCTCCGACAGCATCTGGATATGCATCACTTTTTGTTTTTAATGAATAATTAAATTAAACATAATTTTGTTAAAAGTCTACTAGAATACAATACGTACATATATTTGAATCTAAAATATGCAATTATTATATTTGTGATAGTATTGTTAGAATTTTGTCAAACACTAATATGATTTTCTCAAATCATTTAGAAGCATTTTGATGAATAGAAACTGGACTAAAATACATTATGCAATCCCAAGGAACATGAAAGTTTGGTGAAAATAGCAGCACAAATATTCAATTTGGAAAACACTTGGGTTAGTCATTTAAAGTTAATAAAATGTAAGTCAAAATGTCTTAATAATTGTGTGTATGATATTCGAAGCTTTTTAGAACATTTTGAGAAAATTTCAAATAAAAATTGGACTGCTTTCAACAGACACATAAACCTGGTGATTTTCTAATGTAATGTTTATCTATTTTAATGAATAATTTTCTTATGAAAATGAATCATCTATGTAATTCAATTATGATGTTCCGAGTGATTTTCTAAAGAAATAAAAAAGGTTTTTTTTATTTTTCACTAACTAGTTATCTATTTTTTTTTGTTGAATGACTTTCATAGTACTCTAAATCATTCTGTAAAATAAAAGCAAATCATTTGATGGTGAAGAAAATTTTTCTGAAAAAATGATACTCTATTCATGTATCATTTTTAGCAATATTTTTAGTTTTTCGAAATGTCCTGAATGATTTTTTACAAATTCCTCAAAAAGGGCGTATTTTTTCGAATTCCCCCATCAGTAAAATTATTCTGAATATTTTGTGCAAATTTCCTGAATAAAACAAATTATTATTTGCTAAACTAAATCGTTTTGATCAAACCTCACAAATTGGAAATGGATAAGACAATTTAAAAAAAACCAAATCTTTATTATATCAGATATTCCGAAGCCAAATCAAAATAAAATTAACTGTACACATATCCAAAATAAATATTTATCTAAAATGACTTTACTAAATCTTTTCCAAATCATTCAAAATGACCGTCATTATTTGAAATAAGCCCCAGCCACTATCAATCACTTTGAATGAGTTGTGTTAATATTCTACAAGTATTAGATGAATCAAGATGAAATCATTCTTGAATAAATTTGACCAACTGTACCAAAATACGATACATTAAAATAAAATAAGCTCCAACTACCCAACGCCCTGTGCGTTTCCAAGTCCTTGTCCTTATCCAGCGAGGGATACGGGGAAACCCGCTTTTCCGTCTCGCATCCTTTGCCTTGTCTTGCTTCTCTGTCGTTCTGTCGGGGATACGAGGTTTTTCGCTTGTCCGTCCCATTTATTATTCTAATTCTAGCCGAACTTCGCAGTGATCTCTAGGATAGTCTCCAACGAGCGTCGGAGGTGTTTTCCAATTTCCGGCTCTTCACTGACTTCCGCTATGGGGGGGCTCGGACTACCCGAGGCCCTATCCGTTTCCAAGTCCTTGTCCTTATCCAGTGAGGGATACGGGAAAACCCGCTTTTTCGTCTCGCATCCTTTGCCTTGTCTTGCTTTTATGTCGTTATTCTTCTGGTCGGGTTCCCGCTTGTCCGTCCCATTTTTTATTCTAATTCTAGCCGATCTTCGCAGTGGGGAAGATGGATCTAGGAAAGTCTCCAACGAGCGTCGGAGGTGTTTTCCAATTTCCGGTTCTTCGCTGACTTCCGCTCTGGGGGGGGGGCTCGGACTACCCGAGGCCCTATCCGTTTCCATGTCCTTGTCCTTATCCAGCAAGGGATACGGGGAAACCCGCTTTTCCGTCTCGCATCCTTTGCCTTGTCTTGCTTTTATTTCCTTCTGTGGGGGATGTAGGATTGCCTGCGTGTCCGTCTCAAAACTTTTTCTCCATTCCAGTGAGGGATACGGGTGGACCCGCTTTTCCGTCTCATAATCCGTACATATGTTTCCGTCCATTCCTCGGGTTTGAGAATTCATTATTATTGTGGTCAATCTGTCTGTGGAGTTTGCCAACGAGTGCCGAAGGCTGCCCGAGGCCTTATCCATACCAGTTGAGTTTGTTGGTGCCATATGTTGAAAGTCATTCAACAAAAAAAAAAATAGATAACTAGTTAGTGAAAAATAAAAAAAAACCTTTTTTATTTCTTTAGAAAATCACTCGGAACATCATAATTGAATTACATAGATGATTCATTTTCATAAGAAAATTATTCATTAAAATAGATAAACATTACATTAGAAAATCACCAGGTTTATGTGTCTGTTGAAAGCAGTCCAATTTTTATTTGAATTTTTCTCAAAATGTTCTAAAAAGCTTCGAATATCATACACACAATTATTAAGACATTTTGACTTACATTTTATTAACTTTAAATGACTAACCCAAGTGTTTTCCAAATTGAATATTTGTGCTGCTATTTTCACCAAACTTTCATGTTCCTTGGGATTGCATAATGTATTTTAGTCCAGTTTCTATTCATCAAAATGCTTCTAAATGATTTGAGAAAATCATATTAGTGTTTGACAAAATTCTAACAATACTATCACAAATATAATAATTGCATATTTTAGATTCAAATATATGTACGTATTGTATTCTAGTAGACTTTTAACAAAATTATGTTTAATTTAATTATTCATTAAAAACAAAAAGTGATGCATATCCAGATGCTGTCGGAGGATTTGTTAAATTTTCTCGAAATATTATAGAGAGAATTATTCATTCGAATACTTTAACCTTTTTTTTTAATATTTTTAAAATTTTGTACAATGTATTTACGTACTTAAGAAATCTTAAGGCACTACAAAATGTCTTCAAATTATTATTTTTTTAATAAATTTTTGAGAAAATTCCAAATGGTTAAAAGAACGTTATTGTAGAAAATTACCAGGCACATTAAAATATCGTTAGACCATTTGTTTAAATTTTCTCAAAATATTCTTATTGCTTATACAACTTTCCGTAAAACACTTGAACATTCTGATGTATAATATGCCTACATTTTTTTTCCTTTCAAATATTCGGGAAACGGTTCTGATATGGATTAATTAACTTCAAGTTAGTTAATTAGGTGGTCGATGAAAATAGTCTGCCAATTTTCCTAAAATGTATGTATCATCTGGCCAATACAATAAAAGTTTTGGTCACAGGAAAAAAAAACAAAGATTTGTTTTAATTCAACATATGCAATATCCATTTGAATTCAACAAGTGACTCGTTGTTTATGGAACATAGAACGATGCATAAAGTTCAAACGATTTTACCTGACTGTTAGTCAGTTTGGATATATTCAGGTATTTTGTAAGCCGATAGACTAATCATTTGAAAAAGAGGAATAACAAATTGTATCAATTGAACAAACATCTTCCCTGCAATTCCTCATTCTGAAAAATACTGATGCCACGTTGTCGGCGTTTCAAAATAATCCTCTTCGATGTTCAATTCTTCCTAACCGAAACGTGCATCCTATCCTAGCTACGGCTGGACATATACTAAAACTGGAAATGAACAGACGGTTTGTGCTGTTGGTTATTATTATTATTCGTCCTCCACCTCCCACGGTTCGCAGCTCCCATAGCGTGGAACGTTTTAGGTGGTTTTGCAAATTCAAAAAGTATGCTATGAAATTTTGTTTTATGTACTTTTGTTGGTACCATAAGATTGCAAATTTTCTTAGCAATCTTTTGATGTAAAAATATAATATAGTTTTGCATATGAATTTCGAGTAATCCGGTGTGAAAGAAACATGTTTTTCCTCCGTACTTCTACATTCAAACGGATGCCAAGCGATGAATGCAGGAACAGAGTTGAGTTCACTTCGATGTTCAGAGTGGGTCTGTGCCATTATGCCGTTTGAGTGTTGCTTATGTGTTAAATATTATTCAGCTATTATTTTGCTCGCTATGAATGGAGAATATAAAAATAATTTTATTCTATTGAGTCTATGAAAATGTGATTCATGTTCATATACTTATATTTATCTTCATATCCATTCCCCTATAAAATAAAAACTGCTGATTCACGTACTTGAACAAAATTATTTAACAATATAAGGAATCTTGTTGTACCTTGATCAGAATATAATGAATATTCTGGAAATATTTGACTATTCATGAACAAGATTCATGTGAGCGTAGCAATAGGCGAATGTCAGCGGTGATTGTATTTGCCAATATGAGAATAAGATTTGTAAAGTACCGGAGAACAACTGGGAATATTTTAAAGAAGATCTCTTCTGCGAATCTGCTTTCATCATTCTTACTTTTTTTATGATAACAATACTTCTTCGGCAAATTATATCAACAAAAAGAATTATAAAATGTTCATTATGTACCATAGTGTAGATGTGTTGGTGATTGGTTCATTGTATAGAGCAGTTCATTCAATTATTTTCAAATCGGTCGTTATTCTCAGATCCTCGACTGACTTTGCCCTTAACTAATGAATTTACCATTTTATCTAATATTCTGGATAAACCAGGAGAACATAAAGTGGCCATTTATCGCTAGCCATAAACGACAATTTAGATAGCATTTTTGACATCAACTGCTCAAAATTATTTGGAAACACATAATATAGCAGTTTAAATTTAATTTTTATACTTTTCCCGAGCAAAGGTTCATGACGAATTTCAAGCTTACTCGTCTTCGTGGTTGGCAGCACCCTCCAAGAATCCAATGAACGTTTGTGGGTGGGTAGACTACGTCTTTTCAAGCAACTTTGCATACTTTGTTTTTTCAATATTTATCTTGACTACCATTTGAAAAGGACTTAGGTTTTTTGACAGGTTTTTTGAAAAAATGCGACACTTTGCTTTGGGTGTAACTTTTTATCGCGTGGGTAAAACTAAATGAAATTTTGGGTAATACTAGTTTAAAGTGTTATATTTATGTGTGCAACATTTAATTGTGATCTGTCAAGATGTTTTTAGATGCATTCGAAATAAGAAGAGCTACGCCAGCAAATCTTGGGCGCGGTGCTCGGTAATCCTGGTCAGTCGCACAGATGAATCGGCAACAGGCATGGAATCCACCAATCCACTGTGTCCCGCGTTGTGAAGATGTTCCAGAAGACGAAGACCATCGAGCGGCGCGCTGAAGGCGGCTGAAAACCGAAAATGGAATACTCAGAGAAGGCGCGGAAGATATGGCAGTGCTTTAAGAATAACCCGAACTTGGCCAAAAAGGTCAATTCTTCGAACTGGTTCGTCCAGCAAACCATGAAGCGGGCTGGGCTACGGGTTTTTAAGGTCAGGAAGGCGCCAAACCGGACTGACAAACAAAACACGGTGGCCAAATTGCGTGCACGGAAGCTGTACCGTGAGTGGCTAGTCAAGCCAGGCTGTCTCTTCATGGACGACGAGACATATATCAAGGCGGACACCAAAAAAATCACCGGCCTCGAGTTTTTTGTCGGTACGTCCCGCATGGAGGTTCCGGAAAAGCTCCGGAAGAAATAGATCGACAAATTCGCGAAGAAGTACCTGTTATGGCAGGCGATCTGCGAGTGCGGACGGTACAGCAAGTCGTTCGTTACAACCAGCACCATAAAAGGGCAGACTTATCGAGAGGAATGCGTGCAGATGCGCTTGCTGCCCTTCCTCCGCTCTCACCGTGGTCCCACGCTGTTCTGGCCGGATCTCGCTTCGTGCCATTACGCTAAGCCTGTAATGGATTGGTACGAAGCGAAGGGCGTTAATGTGGTCCCGAAGGAGGCGAACCCGCCAAATACACCAGAACTTCGTCCGATCCGAAAGTTTTGGGCAACAATGAAGAAGAAGAAGAAGAAAAACATTCAAAACCGATGAAGCTTTGAAGAAAAACTGGGAGTAATTGTGTAAGGAAGATGGAAAAAGTCTCGCCCAAGATCTTATGCGCAGTGTTAAGAGAAATGTACGAGCATTCAGCTTGGGAGAGGAAATTCAATAAATAAATTATGCCAAAGCAAAGCTAATTTATAGTTATTTAATCCCTGAAAATTTAAGAAAATCAATTTAAAATGAATTTTTGATGGTCATTTATGTGTGCTTCATTTTTTCCGAGTCCAGTCCTTAGCTCAAAAAGGAAAAGGACTTACAAAAAATATTTTTTATTAAATTTTAAGTCAATTTGCAAAATATGGCTATCTTAGAATAGGACGATTTTTTATCTTAATACAGACAATATAATTGTCAAAAAGTTCGCCATACATCGCAAGATTGGCACTTTTAAGGAAAAAGAGTTTAAGGAAAAAAAGTAATACGTGAAAATAAAATCCTTACCAAGCTTAAAACCTACACTCAGCCAAATAATCTTAAGAATTACATAAGGTTAAACTTATGAACATTGCTTTGGAATTTCATAAGGCTGACTTATCAATAGATTTTGTTTCACACGACAATGTTCTTGAACGCCTTTAGGCTTTGCTGATTACAAGTGATGATATATACTAGAGGGCAAGTCACTGGAACTATAACCTCAAAGTTCAAGGTTCGAAACCAGGTTGCTCCATATTTTTATTTTTTCAACATCATTGTATTTCATAGGATAAAATTTATGAAATTCATACTGAATTCTTATAGCAATTAATCCGAATGCAATCTTATGAATATCGAAGGTTTATTTCAATGAGAGTATGGGTTTTCATTGACGAAAACAGTATTTCATAAAGACGCTTCAAATTTTTTTCCACTATTTTTTTAAATTTATCAACCCCCCTCTATCACAGTTTTTCCAATACATTTTACACATTCTGTAACAAATCTTGACATTACTTCCCAACCCCTCCAACGGTATACGAAGCCATATTTGAATCGCCCCTAAAAATAAGAACAAGCAGTTATGAATGACTTGTACTTAAACGTACACTTTTGGTTCTGTTTTGCTGATGTAAAGGGAAATTTAATGTTTTTGACCCTTTTAAAATGTTAGTCTAGATGATTATTGTTCTTACCATATGTTCAATACATTCAATTCTTTATGTCTGCTAAATTTAATTGGATTCTATAAGGGCGTTGAAGACCATAACTACACCCCACTATACCATAACTACCCCAAGATCGTAACTTGGAGAAAAAATGCAAGATTGATCGTGGGCAAAAAAGCAACACATCAACTTGTTTTGAAAAATTCAATTTGTGAGTGAGGTCGTACAGTGTGTTAGTGTTGAGTATAAGATTAGAATCCGAAAATTCAATGGCTGACAAAAAAAACCATTACGATACGCAACCGAGATCCGATCCCAGGCCGCCTGCGTCGTGCCTCTAGATTGAAGCCATTCAACCGTTTCAACGAAATGAAATGAGAGGCATAAAAGCCAAACAGTTGCTTCGATTGTCGAGGCACTCGACGATACAGCAAAAAGCAAATGTCTCTCACACACACTTGCATGGCTTCGTTTATTTCATAATGAAGGGCAAACTTGTAGAGAGGGAGATTGGAGTGTGATGACGAGTGAAAGAAAAAATAGAACACTTCTAGGGTTTTTTTTTCATGAGGGCGAATCTGCAATTGAGAGACTCTCTTTGATTACTTTCTCTTTCATTCATATTCCATTCGGCGTTACGTTTTTCATTCAACTTTTTGTAGAGTATGGTAGTCAGCACTACTGTTGTGTTTCTCTCTGTACTAAAGAATCCCTCAAAAGATTCATAATAGCACTGTAATAAATGAAAGAGAGTGAGAGAGAAGAGAGCCTCTCATTGTTAGATTCGCGCTTTTGAAAAAAAATTCTAGACTTGACAGCGGTGACCAATAGCGTTGTGGCAGTCTTTGGTATTGTCTCATCCATATTGAAAAGTTGATGACGGTTGAACAAAGACCCAACGGTTGCTTCGACTGTCGAGGCACTAAGCACACAGCGATAAATTTGTTTCGAGGAATCTGTGTCCTGCCAACCACTTGCACACACTTGTATGGCTTCGTTTAAACCATAAAACCCTGTGTGGATCATGATGGGCGTTTTCTGAATCATGCGAATATCTCAAGATATGATTGCAAAAACTGCAATTGCCTTTTTTTGTCATCTTTTCAACTTTTGGGTGTAGACGGTAAAAATAGGACATGAAAAAGTTGTTGTAAGAAAAACATTTTTTCCTTAAAAGTGCCTATCTTACAATGTATGGAAAACGTATAGACAATTATGTAACCTTTATTAAGATAAAACTCATTCAATTCTAAGCAAAGTTGCTTAAAGCTTTAAAATATATTTTCTTAGTGAGTAAGAATCGATTTTACAATTTGTACATATATTTTTCATAAAAGTTAAGGCAATTTTCTTAAAGTCACTTACACATTGCTTTTTTATAAGCCTTGTCTTTAAGTTATGTTGACATGAAAAATTTGTTGTTAGAAAAACTTGTTTCTTTTAAAAGTGCCCATCATGCAATGTACACGCTTAGCTCAGTTTACCCATAATCGCAAGAAAGTGCACATACTCATTAATGGGTAAAGCCTAGGGGTGCGACACTCATCCATTCATAGTGGATAAGTTTGATTTATCCATGATTCTTTTAATTTTACACAATAACTCTCATTAGTCTAACTATGGTGAAATAATGTCTGCTACTTTCGATTATTCACGGTTTCATCCGATTCGATCGGATTTCATCCGATTTAATCGGATTTCATCCGATTCGATCGGATTTCATCCGATAAGTTCGTTAGAGTCACGATTTTGATCAATTTTACTTGATCGTGTACGTCCATTATGGCAGCTACGAAAACAAACAGATTTGTTGCTTGATTTTACCAATGCTCATATGGATTGTTTCAAACAAATTTTAGTATGATTCAAACTGAATTCCTGTTTGAAAATAACAAACGAAAACTGTAACAATAACAAACGAAAACTGGAAACAACAAACATTTCCGTTTACAATCACCTACATTTATCCTGTAATTTGAGGAATATTCTCGTTGCAGTTCAAAACCGGAAAAAATCACTCGTGCAAATCAATTTAACTGCTTTTCCATATGGCAACAAAGTGTCGCATCTAGTGGATCTGTGGAGAAAATCAGATGCGCTTTACAGCGCACTAAATGCGCCACAATGCAAACATTGGCAAATAGAGTAAAATTGTTTGGCGCTAGTGGGGTTTTCAGGTTTTCAGCCTACAGCTGCGAGTTATAAGAATATAATAACATTACTAAGGCCAGGCACCCATTTATGTGGTGGAGGTGTGGCATCTGCTAGCATGCCAAAATACCTTGTCGAGGTTCACATCACGCCACAAGACTTTGATTCGATAATTTGGCCTGGTATGTGATACCACACCACATCGCTGCGCTTTTCGCTCCTTTTTTCTGATTGGCCAAAATATAGTTTAACTCCAATAATCGATGATACTTTTCAAAAATCGACTATATCGAAATATCGGATGAAATCGTGGAAAATTGTCGATTATCTTTCATAGCGATGACCTCAAAACTGGTCGATTGGAAAGAGATGCGAATCGCTTTTTACGATTTCGTTTGATGAAATCCGATAATGTGGTTAAATCGGATTTTTTTAGAATTTTTTAAATTTCATTCGGTTTGGACTAGACACTTTGATTAAACATCATTTCTTTTCTAAATCTGAGATAATCCGGAAGAGTCGCGCCCCTAGGGTAAAGCCGACTTCACCCATATTTAAGTAAATTCGTATGGGAAAAAATACTCAAATATGGGTAAGTAGAAACGTACCCATAAATGGGTATGGGCACTTTTAGCGATTATGGGTATTTTTTACCCATACTTGGGTTAACTGATCTTAGCTAGTATGGCAAACTTTTAGACAATTATATTGTCATTATTAAGAAAAAAAATCGTCCAATTCTAGATAGCTATTTTTTGCAAATTGACTTGAAATTTGTTAATATTTTATTTTAGCGTGTAATAAAGGGTGTCCACGATGAAATTGCCACACACAAAATTGATTCGCAAAATTCGAGTTTTCATCCGATTGCCATCAAATTTCCAGGGATTGAGAAATAACTATTAAACTTCATTTTACCATTTTACTCGTATTTTATTTACAGTCCATATGCAAATGCCCGCACCTTGGCCTTAACCCCGGCCATAAGATTCTGCACAACCTGTGAATCAACCGTTTTTTGCATGTAAACCCATACCATACAGTTCCTCGACTGTCTTCACTACCTTAGGTCGTTTAAGAAGGTGCTGCTTCATAATCGCCCAGTACTTCTCGATGGGGCGGAGCTCCGGAGTGTTGGGAGGGTTGAACATTTTCGGCACGAAATTGACCTTATTGTCCGCATACCACTTCAGCACGTCCTTGGAGTGGTGGCATGAGGCCAAATCCGGCCAGAAGATTGTTGGGACGTTGTGGGCCTTCAGGAGAGGAAGCAGCCGCTTCTGGAGGCACTCTTGTATGTACACCTGTCCGTTCATCGTGTCCTGGGTCACGAAAGGTGCACTCCGCTTCCCGCACGTGCAGATGGCTTGCCAAACCAGGAATTTCTTCGCAAATTTGGACATCTTCTGAGTACGGACATGCTCCGGAACGCTGAACTTATCCTTGGCCGTGAAAAACAGGCTGCCGGGGATCTGTTTGAAGTCGGCCTTCACATATGTTTCGTCGTCCATGATGCAGCATTCAACTTTCGTCAGCATGTTGAGGTACAACTTCCTGGCACGGGTTTTGGCGGACTTGTTCTGCTTCTCGTCGCGATTAGGGGCCTTTTGTACCTTGAACGTTCGAAGCCCAGCCTTAGTTTTGGCCTTCTGGACAAAACTTCGGCTTAGGTGCAGCTTCTTAGCCGCATCCCGAACGGAGGCGTTCGGATTTCGGTTGAAGGCCCCAACTACGCGGTTGTGATTTTTGGTGTTGTACGGAATACTTTTTCCTTCACTTCTGGGCTTCCGATCGGTGGTCAACCGTTCCTCGAACCGCTTAATCACTCGCGACACCGTGGAATTCGCGATTCCCAACGTTTTAGCGGTGGAACGATGCGAGAGATCCTTGTTCTCGTGATGAATGCGCAAGATTTTATCACGCACGAGCTGTTCTTTCGATTCCATTTCCGCGAGTTTTGATCACAGGACTTTTAAACTTGCAGGATGTAAATAATGCACTATGAACTAAATCCACTCAAATTTTCATTAAATTCTACTCAACGGTTAAAAAGTTAGAGCAATTTCATAGTGTGGCAATTTCATCGTGGACACCCTATAATCGATTTTACAATTTGTACAATTATTTTCATAAAAGCTTAGACAATTTTCTAAAATTCACACATTAATCACTTTTTTGTAAGTCTTGTCCAGGTTGATTTTTGGTGATTTAAAAAAGTCGATCAAAAAACTTAAGCTCTTTTCAAATGGTAATCTAGATAAATTATGATGCAAAGTTGCTTGAAAAGACATAGCCTACACACCAACAACATTTCATCAGATTCTGAGAGGATGCTGCCAAACACAGGATGAGTTGGCGTGAAATTCGTCTTATACCAAATTGATAACAAGTTCTAATATTAGATTATCAATGTTTGATCACTAAATGTGTTATCATTTCAGCTGAATAAACAACATATCAAAATTGGACAAATTAATATTGGATATCACAATATTAACTCGTTTTATATCATCGAGTTCATTTTGATTACAAATTTTGCGAAGTGAACAAATTTCTAGAGATAATTTCAAATTATGTGATCAACATGATATTAAATTCAAACACTAATAATTGAAGTAGTGCTCTTGGTGAGATTCTCAATGCCATACCCTAGTAGCACACTTGTTACCATTCAGTTGAGATGACATAAATATGACTTGCTAAGTCATAATCAAGTAATGTCAACTAATTATAACTGTAGTGTGCTACTTGGGTATCCATCACATGCTGAAAATATTTAGTATTCGTCAGCATGCTGGTAGAACTCAATAACGTTCGTCAAATATCGTCTTGTTACTTATTTGATATCAGTTTGTTATTTTACTTTGTAAGGGTTTTTCGCCTGTTGTTTGAAATTGAATCACTGTGCGTCGTTACGGCTTCGTCTATTGCTGTTCTGAACATTGACCGATCGATATAATGGGTTAAATCATACGTAGCGATGATGGATTCTGACGGATTGAACCTGGTTTCAATCGAAATGTTAATAAGCAGGTGATCAATACCGTTGAGGTCCTCAATCACATTCTATGTGCAATCCAACGATTGAGAATTTAAACAAAATGTGAGGTCTAATCTACTGCCAACTGAATATGGACCAGTCAAACGTGTTACTTCTCCATTGTTAAGAACTGTCATATTGAAGTTGTAACAGGAGTTATGTATCATGGAAGACCGTCATCCCCAGCCTATACCGTTAGAGTTAAGATCTTCCATGATCAACCGTACAAATATCTGAAAGTTGTTTTTGGTTTATGAAGGCTCTTAGACAAATATACACAGAAGCAATGCAAAGGCATTTATTTTTAATAACAGCCTGAAAACATCAAGACCTGGAGCTTGAGGGAACTTCACTCCATAGATGAAGAAGCACTTTCCAAAAAGTACTCCTTCTCCACGCAAATCCTCACGATAAAGCCGTGAAATATTGCAATAATTAAACGGAAGATCGATTTTGGAAGAGAGTCATGTTTCACAAAGAGCAAATATCATCACAACTGGCACAAATATTTGAGAGATACCAATTTAGGAATAAGACTTCGACAATTCCACTGCAGAACAGTGCTTAAACCTCCGACCTCTTTCCGATAACTACGCACAGAAAGGAAAGGATTTCTCCACAGAGGGGCCACTTTGTTGTCAAAAAGTTCACAGTGGGAAGGTTTTGAATATCCCCGAAAGAGATGGGTGTAGTTTGTACTACGGAAACCGGGAGGAATTGGATTTTCCTTCCTTCCACCTCTCCTTGAAATGGGCAGGCTGATTAGGGGATCCTGTTCAGCTACTTTTTGTGGGCGGACGTGTCTTTGTTCCCTCTTCAGCCAAATCCAATTCAGACTCGTTATTAGTATTATAATGTAGTATTACAATACTACATTACGCATTATATCATATCATGCAGTACCTGCTCTATAAACTCAAAATCAAATTACCATGTATAACAATTTCAGTCTTAGTATTACTGGTACTATAATATTATATTATGTCAATATTAGGAGATATCGGTTCTCTAGTTTGAAAATCATTAATGTAGACACAATCTATATAATAAAAATGAGTTGGGGTTTCCTTTGTCACGATTTAACTCGCGAGCGGAAGAACCGTTTGGCATGAAAATTTGTATGCACGGGTTTTTGAGGCCGGAGAAGGTTTTTAGGATAGTGAGAGACCCCTCCCTTCTCTGAAAGGGGGGGCTCCGATACAAATGGAACACATTTTTCTGCATAACTCGAGAACTGATCAAGCAAAAGAACCCAAATTTAGCATGCGGAAGTTTTTGGAGACAAAAAATGTTTCTATGGTAGTTTGAGACCCCTCCCCTCTCTCAAAAGGGAGGCTCCCATATAAATGAAACAGAAGTTTCTGCATATATCAAGAACTAATCAAGCAAATGGAACCAAATTTGGCATGTGGGGTTTTCTGGTGGCGAAAAATGTTTCTATGGAAGTTTGAGACCCCTCCCCTCTCCTAGAAGGGGTGCTGTCATACAAATGAAACTGAAATTTCTTCATAACTCTAGATCTAATAAAGCAAATTGAACCAAATTTGGATTGTGGGGATTGTAAAGGCAATAAATGTTTCTACGGTAGTTCGAGACCCTCTCTCTCTCTCTCTCTCTGGTAGGGAGGGCGGGGCTCTCATACTAATGAAACACAAATTTCTGCATAACTCGAGAACTAATCAAGCATATGGAACCAAATTTGGCATGTGGAGGTTTTTGGAGGCACAAAATGTTTCTATGGAAGTTTGTGACTCCTCCGCCATCTGAAAGGGGGAGGGAGGGGGGCTTCTATACAAAAACAACACAAATTTCTGCCCAACTCGAGAACTAACCAAGTAAATGGAATCAAATTTGGCATATGGAGATTTTCGAAGGCAAAAAATGTTGATATTGTGGTTTGAGACTCCTCCCCTTACTGAAAGAGGGGCTCCCATACAAATGAAATACAATATTCTGTATAACTCGAGAACTAATCAAGCAAATGGAACCAAATTCGGCATGTGGAGGTTTTTGAAGGAGAAAAATGTTTCTTTGATGATTTGAGACCCCTCCCCTTTCTGAAATGGGGAGATCCCATACAAGTAAAATGCAAATAATTGCATAACTCGAGAACTAATCAAGAAAATGGAACAAAATTTGGCATATGAAGGTTTTTGATGGAAAAAACTGTTTCTAAGACTTTTCCGCCTTCTAAAGAGAAGGGGGGGGGCTCTCAAACAAATGAAACAGAACTTTCTGCATAACTCGAGAACTAATAAAGCATATGGAATAAAATTTAACTGGATTTTTTAAGAGACATATTCATATGGTTGTTAAGACCCTTCTGCTCTCTGAATGGGGGAGGGGCTCCTTTAGAAATGAAACGCAAATTTCTGATTAACTCGAGTACTAATTAAGAAAATGGAACTAAATTTGACAGATGAAGGTTTTTGAAGAAGAGAAATGTTTCTATGGTGGTTTGAGACCCCTCTGCCCTCTGAAAGGGGGGGCTCCCATACGACGCAAATTTCTGCATAATTTAGAACTATTCAAGTAGATGAAACCACATTTGGCATGTGGGGTTATTGGACGCAGGAATTTTATATATGTTAAAATGAATTTCTGTCTGACTGTCTGTCTGACCGATCGGAGTGAAAACATGTATACAGGGATTTTGGGGATGGGGAAGGTTCTTATGATAGTTTGAGACCGCTTCCCTCTTTTGGAAGGGGGACGGGCTCCCATACAAATGAAACACAAATTTCTGCATAACTTGAGAACTAATCTAGCAAATGTAACCAAAATTGGGATGCAGTGTTTTTTGAATGCAAGAAATGTTTCTATGGTGAATTCAAACACAAATTTCGTTCAAACCTGAGAATTATCTAGGTAACTAAGCCACAAACTGTGTATTGTCTGGGTAAGAAAGATGTTCTGTTAGAAGTTTGAACCCTTTCTTGGTTAAAAAACAAACTCATTCAAAAAAAAAACGTCCGGTCTATGTAATGTTCATTCCTTTAGTTGCAGGCGTAGCAACGCTCGCACCGGGATCAGCTAGTTGTAGATAAAAACACAATACAAGTTAATTAATCACGGTGAATTTGGTTTATGAAATGGGTTATTGACTAGCAAGTCAAATTCATAATTTTTGAATCGCCCCTTCCTAGGGTCTTCAACAGTTACCACGATGGAGCTGTCTTAGGATTGTCACAAATAAATCGTTTCATAGTGCTAGAGAAAAATTGCAACCTCACCATGTGATTGTTCCTTCCAACCGGATTAGGTAAAATATTCATCGTAAAAACAAATCAAACAATGCATCAGTGCAAGTTCAACCAGTTTCAGAGCGGGCTTCAATTGCATTTTCTTGGCCAAGTCCTCCACCGTAACGCAGCACCCTATGGTGAAAGACGCCTGCCACCACTCGATTCGGTTAAGTTTGAAGCCTGTAAATACTCTGACAAAGTTTTGCCCAGGGAAACCATGGCAAAGAAAACGTACATAGCCGCACAAATTGGCACCGAGGGTGGGAGAATTCTCCCTTAAGCTGCCATTATTCTGCCATCCACCGATCGTCAGTGGCTACCAAGCGACCGTCTGATGAAAATGTAAGTGGTTCTACTCGCCTTACATTGTTTGTTGGTGTGGTAACAGACATTTCATTATATTAATCGCTCCCTTTTGGCAGGATCTTAGCAGCAGAACCTTTTGTTCTGGTACACATTGCGTTACTCTTGGGAGAGGGGATTCGATGGCATTGTGGATGTCTTAGAAGTGATGTGTTCGAGTTGGGTGACTTCATTTGTGAACTTTTTATTCTTCAAGTATAGAACTGCTTAATTGCAGATTGCTTAAGAAGGAAAAATAAATACTGGTGTTAATTTTCAAATTGACAGAAGCATATAGCATCAGATCTTGCGTCGCTTCAGGATACTAAGATTCCTCATTAAAGAATGTTACAACAAACCAACATGAGCTGCCTTCTCGTGCAATATTTTTATACTGCATAAAGGTTCAGAAATCATTTTCTTTGAATCATGTTACAGCAGTTTACAAAAAAGACAATTATTTGCCTGCATTATAAGTGTCATCGTCATACTTAAACAAAACAGGTATCGTGGTAGATCACGATATAAATGAATCTTTGAAGTGAGCTGCCTAAACATCAAAAATGCGTCAATTTGCCAAGTGGAGTTTGTACAAGCTGTCACGTTTTCGTACTTATGTGGTTCATCATTTCTGTTAGATAATTATGCACAACAGATATTCTTGACACGTTTTAAAGCAATTGAAATCATCCTGAAGAGTAATTAGATCTGCTAAGGATGTAGGTTTGATGGTTATTTCCAATAGAGCTAAATACATACATACACTGTTGGAAATTCCTATAAGCACACAAACATTTGTTGGCCATTTTGTTCAATTTAAGACTATTTTCAAAACGTTGTGTTCAAATAACAAGATCAATGAACCTTGGATTATAACTATATTTTCAATAGTTGTTTTTAAAGGAGAAAAAAACATATTACGGGTAAGAATTCCTTAAAGCGAACATCAAATATTTAATTTAAAAAAAACTGCTTCAAACCAAGCAATAGTAGAAATTAGTTGGTTTACCATTGCTAAAAATTAATTCATAAATCCGTTTTGGCATTGGGTCAAACATACTTTTAAACATTTTCAATAGAGTAGAATTTTCCGCCATTCGTCTCTTACGCATGTTTGTAAAGCTTAAAAAAAAACAATCTATTTTGGAGCCTGTGTTTGGGTATGTATGTGACGAAATAAAGAATGTCGTGTTTCTCAGCAACCACTCTTTCAAATTGAGCGCCAAATAAGAGGTATCATAGTCTTATTGAACGCTATTGAGTTGTTTTGGATTCGGATATCCGGAGATATGGTCGAAACAATTTCTGAAAATACTCGGATTTTACGGATTTTGCGAACTAACCCTTATTTCTCAGCCTAGATGCAACGACCACTAAATGAAAGTTATTAAAGTCCCATAGAACTTTTTGAAAGGTTTCTGGAATTGATTGCCAGTTATCGAAGATATAGCCGACAGAAGTTCCGAAAAACATAGATTTAAGGAATTAAGTCGTATATCTTGATAATCACTTGGCAGAATTAGACACAACAACTGTCAAATGAAAGGTATTATAGTTCAATAGAGCCTTCAGGAATAGGTAGACCAGTTCTGGAGATATGGTAGGACAACACTACGGAAAACTTAGATTTTAGGAACTATATCGACTATCTTGGTTACAACTAGACTGAATTGGAGGCAACAAACGCCAGATAAAAAGTATAATAATCCGATAGAACCCTATTTGATTTTGCTACAGTTCCGGAGATATGGTTGGACAAAGTTTTGGAAAATATGGAAAAAATCAGAAAATGAATGGTCCTATAGTTTGCTATTAACATACAATAGTTTTGGTATCGGCCATCCGAATTGGATTTATTTATCATCAAACGGAAAAAAATATTGTGGTCTAGACATATCTCGGGTAACCAGGAAAATCACAAGAAATGTACACACTTCACTGCCTTGAAACGCATATCAGTCCCATCTTTGCTTGCTTTCCTATTCATATGAAACTGATATGCGTTTCACGACAGTTCACATAACATGATAATTAAAAAAACCTGAACCATCGACCCATGGTGAGATCTAACCTTTCTTAGGTGTTATGTTCTGTTTTATGATTGCCTGGTCAATGAAAGAAAAATTGCTTATGGGTACTTGATATCACCAACACCAAGCTGATTTTTAATTCTGATGTGATTAGAAGTGTCACATGATATGTTTTGGTTCAAGTTAAAAACTGGTCATTTCCACGAATATACATGTCCGGAAGTGACAATGTGATTCTCGGCAATTGATGTCACTACCATTGCACTTAGTTTTAAATTCTAATACAATTTGGGGTATTGCATGTTATTTTTTGGTTCAAGTAAAGAAATGGCTCCTTCCTCGGGGGTGACCAGAACATGCCAATAAGGTTTTGGGCAATTTATGCCACCACTATCGCATTTATTTTTGAATTCTCATTTGATTTGAAGAGTTGCATGGTATGTTTTGGTCCAAATAAAAAACTGTCCACTTCTCAGGAGGTACCCGCAACATGTCCGGATGTGGCCAGTGTTCTCCTGGGTACTCAGTATGACTCCCATTGAGTTTGTTATCGAATCCTCATGTGATTTGAGGAGTCGCTTGATAGATTTGAAATATAAGATATTATCTTTAAACGTAAGTCATACCCACTGGAACTTGTTCGGGCCATAGGTCTGGAACCAGTTAACCGATTTCCAAAACACTCAGTACGAACACACATAAACTAATACATACAATCGCACATACATACACACGAAAGAGGGATAAAACCAAACATTTTCTCTTTTCTATAGGTGCAACATGTGACAAATTGAATTTATTACTTTGCATAGAAAACGATAAATGTACATCGCTATAGCTTTTTCCTAAATAACAATCCGATGTTATGAAACGTTATAATCGTGATTCTACTGCCATGCAATTTATCATCATTGTGTTGAGTACGCAACAATAACAGAAAACAGATACATCATGTTTTGTCCCAACATTGAAAAGTTAAAGGGCGATACGGTCAAAATTTGGTCAATATCAACTTGACGTATTTCTTTCAATTTTGCATTTAAAAAACCTGAACACCCCTCATTTTGAAGGTGTGTGTGTGTAGAATGTTGCTCCTATTTTGATTTTGGAATTCACTCTTCAGTTGTCAAAATGCCGTCCAAGCAAGAAGAGCAGCGTATCAAAATTTTGCTCGCGCATCGCGAAAATCCGAGCTACTCGCACGCAAAGTTGGCAAAATCGCTAAAAGTTGCCAAATCAACCGTTACAAATGTAATTAAAGTGTTTGGGGAACGTTTGTCGACAGCCAGGAAGTCTGGATCGGGGGAAATCGAAAACCGGAAGCCGCTGAGACGACAAAGAGAGTTGCCGGTAGTTTCAAGCGAAACCCTAACCTATCTCTCCGAGATGCCGCAAATAAGCTGGGTGTATCGTCTACAACCGTGCATCAGAGCAAAAAACGAGCCGGACTATCGACTTACAAGAAGGTAGTGACTCCAAATCGCGATGATAAACAAAATACGACGGCCAAAGCGCGATCCCGGAGGCTGCACGACGATGCTGACGAAGTTTGACTGCGTGGTAATGGACGACGAAACCTACGTCAAAGCCGACTACAAGCAGCTTCCGGGACAGGAGTTTTATACGGCAAAAGGAAGGGGAAAGGTAGCAGATATTTTCAAGCACACGAAACTGTCAAAGTTCGCAAAGAAATATCTGGTTTGGCAAGCCATCTGTACCTGTGGCTTGAAAAGCAGCATTTTCATAGCTTCCGGGACTGTCAACCAAGAAATTTACGTGAAAGAGTGTTTGAATAAACGTCTGCTGCCTTTCCTGAAGAAACACGGTTGTTCCGTACTGTTTTGGCCGGATTTGGCATCTTGCCATTACGGTAAAAGGCCATGGAGTGGTACGCCGCCAACAACGTGCAGGTGGTTCCCAAGGACAAGAACCCTCCCAACACGCCAGAGCTCCGCCCAATTGAGAAATACTGGGCTATTGTCAAGCGGAACCTAAAGAAGACCAAAAAACTGCTAAGGACGAGCAGCAGTTCAAGGCAAACTGGCTTTCTGCGGCGAAGAAGGTGGACAAAGGTGGCTGTACATGTCTGATGGCAGGGTCAAGCGTAAGGCCCGGCATTGGATTTGGAAAATCGGAAGCCCAACTGAATATTTTTCCTGAATTTTATACTAATTGAACTTGAAAAAGAAATTTAATTTGATATTTTAAATAAACGATTTCACCGATTTACACGCGTTTTCCCTTGACCAAATTTTGACCGTATCACCCTTTAGGACAATGTCTTTATCATTCATGGATTCGCGAGTTTGGATTCACTGATCATAATGCAAATATTGCGCATTTTAAATGAAGGTTTACCCCGTACTAGGAGGTTCCCGAGCTGCTGAAGCCGTTCCCTACCCTATAATTTCTATAAAATAAAATGAACTACTACGAACTTTTCAAAACAAACTGCTCTCATAACAGAGCCAGTCACTTAGAGTGCGGCAGAAAAATAAACATTGCGTTCAGATATGAAATAACTCAAGCTTTAGCTCACGAACTGTTCCAAACTGCCGTTCATCACTGCAAACTTGTCATGCCAGGATCCCTCCAAGATTTTCATTAGGTTACTAGTAAAAGCTGGCCATATCATAACCTGGATGTTGCTTTCGGAAAACAATGCCGATGAATTCTACCATATATTTTGCTTGCAATTCATAGGCATTTTGCTTAGGTATTTTACCTATTATACTGCGCTCTAATATACCAAGGCCAGTTATCAAGATCAAATTTAGGTATTTATATGTTATTTGCCCTGCTCGGGATGCTATCTCCGGGCGAGACGAGTTGGGAAAAGGAATTCAAGCGCATGGTTGAAAGGGAATCTAATGAAAAACAGGGCATTCTGTTTAACTACTCTCTATTTATTTCCATTCCCTTGATATCTACTAAAGACTACATGGGTTCCCCGTGCCTTTTTAAGGTAAAAACCAAAATCTCTCTATCTCCAGCGGTCACATGAACGTGGGCATGTGAACGATTTGAACGTATCAATATCTGGTTGCTTTTTATGGTTACATGAAATGTCTTCAACGAATTATTCCTCATCGTAGCTCCATCCAAACCTGTGCAAACGTTAATACTAATGCTAATGCTAATGCTCATAGCTAAACGGCAATCGAATGGCCTGCATCGACGCCTGCGAGCTGTGGAACGAAGGTTGTCAAGAGATCCAGCCCTTCAAAATCAGTATCTGAAATTCATGACCGTAGACCTCGAGCTTGGTCACCTGAAGTGGTCTTGTGAGTGGATGATGACGAAGAGTCAACAGTTGAGGGATGTTATCCTAGTAGCATAAATATTGCCATTCGATTGACAAAACATAAATGTGACTTGGTTTGTCACAATCAAGTTGCTGCAACTAATTATGATCGTTGTGTGCTGCATGGGTACCTACCGAACAAGTATTCAACCATGAAGTTAGTCTTCGATGCTTCCTGCAAGACGTCCTCTGGAGAGTCGCTGAACGAGGTACTCTACGCTGGGCCTGTTGTTCAAAAGGACTTACGATCGACCGGACTCCGTAGCCGAACACACCAGGTGGTGGTTGTAGCCAACCTCAGGCAAATGTTGACAGATTTTTTTGAATTATGAAAATTTGATTGACACTCTGCTTAAAAGTATTTTGTGGTTGGTTCATAGTTCTAGCACTCATGAAGAATCAAATTCTAACGAAGCGGTAGGAGCATAGTTAGATTTTTCGACCCGCTTGGATTGATCGGTTCAGTGGTAACGACGGCAAAAATTCTCATGCAACGACTGTAGTGCTTGAAGGACAAACACGGCCTAAATCTGCAATGGATCCACCCACTTTCCAAAACGGTACTAGAGAAGAGGCGAAAATTCCACTAACAGATTCCAGATTCTGAACAAACTACTGATTCAACAATGTGTCAATGCTCAACCGGTTCAATCCGGTTTTTATGTACACCGTATTTCAACATAATTTATGTTTTACAGGCTTGAACAAGTGATTAAAACAATTTGCGAAAAAAAACTGTTTTCTAAGTTGTTCTAGACTATTCAAACAATCGTTGAGTTCAGATCTTGATGTTTTACATGATCAATAAGAAGATTTACGATGTCTAGACTGTACTTACTAGTTGCCAAAGCTCCACGGAACATCATTATACTGTAATAGACGTATTACAGTACTTCTGGAATACCACCGGTACTCCAAACTATCCTTGAATACAGTTGGAAGTTCTACCTGATCAACAAGCCTACTTGCGATGTCTTTACCGTAGTTATGGGTTGAAATAGCCCCACGAGACATCATAACACTGTAATAGACATATTAAAGTATCTACTGAATACCTACGGTACTCCGAATTATCCTTGAATACAGATCTTGATGTTCTACATTATCAAGAAGGCTATTTATGATATCTTTATCTCACTAATGGGTTCAAACAGCTCCACAGGATATCATAACACTGTAATAGACAAGTAACAGTATTTCTATTATACCTAAGGTAGTCCAAACTACCCTTGAGTAAAACACTGTAACAAGTAACAATGTATCCACCGCACTTATGGGTTCAAATAGCCCCACAAGACATCATAACACGGTAAAAGACAAGTTCGAGTATTTTCATAATACTTAAGATACTCCAAAACATTCTTGATTTAAAATCGGGATATTCGAGCTGATCAAAAAGGCTATCAAAGATGTTTTCATTAAACGTATGGGTGAGAAAAACTTGATGAGATATCATCAAACTTTTATAGACATATGACCGTTTCTTTAGAATATCTACGGTACACTAAATTATTTTTTGATTCAGATTATAATATTTTGCAATATTACTACGAATATTTACGATGTCTCGACCGTATACAAGCGTTGTAAAACTTCATGAACCATCACCGTTATCTCCGTATTTCATTGTTGCCAGACGTTACTACGTTACTTGATACTCTCCTGGAGCTCAGATCTCGATGTTGTACATGACCAAAAAAGAGATTTACGGTGTTGAATTGCCGATGCTTTGGATAATTTTTTATCAATTTGATATGAAGATGGAGATTCAAATAGAGGAAACTTTACTCGCTTACAATTGCGCATGCATAGAATATTTAAAATTGCATGTGTAAGAAATTTCGTAAGGAACCAGTTCTAGACTACCTGTATGTGATCAAATTCACTGGTAGGTCTAGATTGCATGATTTTTTAGAAGATCAGTATTCGAAATCGTCAATTTTGGGCCGTCGAACTGTACTAATATATCAGGTTCCAAAACTGTTCTCTTCTCTTCTCGGATGCATACCGGAGCCGGTTCTGGGTGCCTATGTGCCCAGAATGGCTAGTTAAAAAAAAAATGTCTGGCATGTTGTTTTAAGAATCCATACCTTTATTTTGAGACCACAATACCAAAAAATCGGTTTGAATATAAATGTTTGGGAACGAAGCTTAGCCATGGGTCATTTTTGATCCTGAATACACTACGTGTAACTTTTTCCTAATGCATTAGGAAGGTTAAACCAAATTGAAATGTTAAAATGGTTCACTAATCCTTGGGAAGCAACGATGAGCTACTTACCGATCAGATTAATCATTAGATTTTAAGAAAACTAAAACGACGGTATGGTAGAAACACATATATAAATTATAAGTGAACCCCCTTTTCAACTAATAGGTGAAAAATAACAAATATAAACACATCTAGTAAAAATACCAGTCCAAATACCAGATGGTTCGGTTTATATTTATTATTTATTATATTTAAAGTGAACACGTGAAGTGTTTGGTAAGATTTTTCATGTTATACGTTTTACCACAGAGAACAGACATTGATGTCCATGTACATTTTCTTTAAAAACGTGTGTAGAAGTTTATATGGGTAGCCGGTATAAAAATCAAATGCAGAGAAAAACAAACAAAATTTTTCAGGTTATGTGCTAGGCTTTTTATTGATAAATATTGACGTGACAGCTATCGCACTACTGCAGCGCCGCCTACCGGGATAACGAAATAACGACATACTTTTGAAATGTCGGTTTAAATTTTTTCACAAGTAGCAGATCGAAGATGAACGTCTGTTCTCTGTGATTTTACTACTACGTTCGTAATAGTGTTATTCTACGTAAAATGAATTAATAACAAGTTGGTTAACAAGATTCCATTATGATTTTGTTGATTGTTGCTGAACTTGATACATATGCCGAATTCAAGGGCAAATCGGACATTTCATCCCGTAAGCCTATATTTCGTTCGTTTTTTATAGTTTTTTATATATGACATATAGCAACCGAAATATTAACTACTCGAAAACAGGGATGAGTAACCATCGATGCTGTTAAAAATGTTCTGAACCAAAAGTTCCACTTATACCTAGGTACTTACACTTCTTCATTCTTCGTGCTCGGGATGTATTTGATGCATTCGCGTTTCTGGAAATTCGCCTCGATCCAACTCCGTGCCGTACGCTGCAAGGAAAAACAAGAGAAGAAAGCAAACATTGGAATATTAGAAATAGTCACACGAGAATAGCATCTTTCATCCGTTATTGGCAACAATTTAGTGGAAGCGATACGATTGCTAGATAATTGAATAAATCAGATGTACGTGCTCGATCAGTGATAAATTTCGTCCAACATAGATTGGTGAGATGTGCTATCCGTATGAAGCTTCGATGTACGTTGCAGAGAACCACATGGGAGATGTTATCATCCACCTATGGTTCCTTTTCTTCGAATGGGGGCCTGTGGGATGTCCGTGTAAAACGTTGGATATGTTGGGGCGATCATTCGAAGTTGGAATTTTTTTATGCATCATTATTTTCAAAATTCAGTGGTTCAGTGTACGTGAAATGTACATAGATAGCCCCCTTGACAATTCCAACGTTTATTACAGGAGTAATACTTCCGTCATGATTTATCGTCTGCTACGTGAGTCCTTGTGTATTTTTGCCTTGCTTTTGTTTGAAAGCGGAAAATTTTAAACGTGCATGAAGAGCATAAATGAAATAAAAGTTTCAGAAGAAAATAGGAATTCTACAACATTGTTTTGAATGAACTATTTTACCAAAATTCAATAAACCCAATAAAACAAAAATTTGTTTCCCGTCATTTAATGCTTCAATCTTATCCCAATATTGAAACACAAACCAATTTCAAAACCCTTCTGTAAAGATTTCGTTTTCTTTACTCATTATTTTCCGCTTCAGCTCCTGCTCGCTGCTGCCACTGATGATGATGGTGATTTAATTATTCTCTAACGACCACAAAGCGGCAACGAATTAACATTGCAAATCCCTCAGTGATAATGCTCAGTTAAAGCTAAACACTGGCTTGGATTTTCCCGCTTCGCCCCGCCTCTTGAAAACTGTCTGCAGTGGGAAGTGAAATTAGTTTCGATGAGTGGTGCGGTATTTTGGAGTAGGTGGAGGTAAAGGAATTGAATTCGAAGGATGTCGGAATTGAAGAAACAGCATGGAATTTTCATTTCCCGCCAGGTTATGGAGTTGAATGTTCCCACCAGGTGGGTTGGGAATTCAACGAAGATTGAATTGGTTTTTCATCAGAATTGACGAAATTCGATGATGAGTTATTATCGATTGTTTACCTTCGCGTGCCCGTGGAAATGCTATTTATTGGAAATGAGAGGTTTTATTGGGTTGAAATGGTTTTTACTGGAGGATGTATTCGCCAGGTGCTGCGATCTTTCTGGAGGCTTTTGGCATTTTGAAAAAAAAAAAAGGTCACATGAAAGTGATTTCACATAACCAGCAGAAGCATATATTTAATAAATTTGTAGAACGTTGGCTACATGTGCATTTGAATTAGATTATTTCAGGAATATTTTAAGTAGAATTGATGTATACGTATATTGTTTTATTTTTATTGATTTTATTATTTGTATTCATCAATGTTCGCATCTAAGTTGTTCACTTGATAGTAAGAATATTTTATAATTTCCTCCCTTAGCTCAGTCGGTAAAAGGTGCAGCCTCGAAGTAATACCAAGCTGGGGGTGACTGGGTTCGACTCCTGGTTTGGTCTAGGAATTTTACGTTAAGGAAAATTTCTCGACTCCCTGGACAAAGGGTATGATTGTACATTGCCACAATCATACTAATGCAAAAATGGTACCTGTAATCGAAAGCTCTAAATTGATAACTGTGGAAGTGCATTTAGAACATTAAATTATGAGCAAGCAACAAGCGAATTGTGAAAACAACAAGTTTGAAATGCTGAAAGAAGAAAAGATCCAAGTGGTTCAGCAGTCCCGATTGTGCATTGGTCGTTTCATGAAATTCTCATTTGGATTTTGCCCCGGTTAATCTTGGTGATGAAAGTTTTCAGCTACAAATGAAGATGATGGAACGTCGTTATCAACTGTTTTGGGTTGAAGCAAAGATGGTTGACTATTGTTGGTTTCTGATTCGAGAAACAATAATTATCATAGAATTTTAATAGACTTCAAGATCCAAATATTGAATTTAAAAATGGATTCTGGAACTGGAGTAAAAAATAATGACATTTTAGTAAACAAACTTTTTTTTCAAAATCCAAAAAATCTAAATTTTTGAATATCTTTATAGTGGCTCTACTTTACTTTTTTCTTACCACGGCACTAAACTCAGCGCAAAATTTTGCATTAAAACATTGGTCAACCATAAAAGTTAACACTTTATATAACAAATAACTTCGTTGAACATTATATTGTCCTTAAAATAGAAAAAAAAAGTTGTCACTTGTTTGCAACTTTCAACAGATTTTGCGATTATTTCAGAAACCGTTCAAATTTTATAAATGCAAATTAATGAATGCTATAATAAAGACTGAACTCGGAAAAAATGAGACACACATAAATGATCACCAAGAAATCATTTCAAATTGGATACTTCTCAAATTGTCAGGGATTAAATAACTATATATGAGCTATGTTTTGGCATAATTTATTTATTGAATTTCCTCCCCCAAGCTGAATACTCGTACATTTCTCTTAACACTGCTCATGAAATCTTGGGCGAGGCTTTGTCCATCTTCCTTACACAATTTCACCCAGTTTTTCTTCAAAGCTTCATCGGTTTTGAAAGTTTTTTCCGCTTTTCTTCAACTTCTTCTTCATTATTGCCCAAAACTATTCAATCGGACGATGTTCTGGTGTATTTGGCGGATTCGCCTCCTTCGGGAACACATTAACGCCCTTTGCTTCGTACCAATCCATTACAGGCTTGGCGTAATGGCACGAAGCGAGATCCGGCCAGAACAGCGTGGGACCACGGTGAGAGCGGAGGAAGGGCAGCAAGCGCTTCTGCAAGCATTCCTCTCGATAAATCTGTCCGTTTATGGTGCCAGTTGTAACGAACGGCTAGCTGTTCCGTCCGCACTCGAAGATCGCCTACCACAACAGGTACTTCTTCGCGAATTTGTCCATCTTTCTCTTCTGGAACTTTTCCGGAACCTCAACGTACCTTGATATGTGTCTCGTCGTCCATGACCAACCGCTCACGGTACAGCTTTCGCGCACGCAATTTGGCCACCGTGTTTTGCTTGTCAGTCCGGTTTGGCGCCTTCCTGACCTTAAAAACACGTAGCCCAACCCGCTTCATGGTCTGCTGAACGAACCACTTCGACGAATTAACCTTTTTGACCACATCTCGGGTGGAAAGGTTCGGGTTATTCTTAAAGTACTGCTTTATCTTCCGCGCCCTTTCTGGGTATTCCGTTTTCGGTTTTAGGCCGCTTCCAGCGCGCCGCTCGATGGTCTTCGTCTCCTGAAACATCTTCACAACGCGGGACACGGTGGAATGGTGGATTCCAAGCCTTTTGCTGATCCATCTGTGCGACTGACCAGGATTATCGATCACCGTGCCCAAGATTTGCTAGCTAAGCTCTTCTTGTTTCGAATGCATCTTGAAAACTACTTGACAGATCGCGATTAACACTCTAAACTAGTATTACCCAGAATTTCATAAATTTACCCACACGATAAAAATTAAATCCAAAACAAAGTGTTGCACTTTTTCCGAGTTCAATCTTTACGCATATGAGCTTTCATACTGTAGGTACTAAAACTAATTTTAGACTCAAAAAGTAGAGGGCCCAAAGAAAGACAAAGAGACGAAGAAAAGTAAACGAAAAATTGAATGACAAAATTGATTGTTTTATGGTTCAATAGGTTCCTATAACCATGTTTACGGCATTTTCAAAGTTGATCGGCTGAAGAGCAGACAGTTAATTTAGTGGCAGTTCTACCTAATTTTTCCTGCTTTCAGATACTCAATATGGTTTTCGGAGGGGTAAGGGAACGAACGACTGTCTCGAGTTGCATTCAACAGATATTCATATAGCTTTTGCTGAAAAAGAGCAAATGGCTTCTGTTTTTATGAATGTCAAGTGGGTTTTTGATTCAGTACCTGTTGAAGTTCCTTCGAATACACTCCACGCTTATGGCTTTGCACCATTTATGAATATTTTTTTGTACAATTTGCTGTCAGAGAAACATATCACCTTTCCTCATGGAACCTTTACAGCTTCCCGATTTAGCTACATGGGTCTCCCCCAGGGATCATGTATAAGTCCCCTAGTTTTTATGTCAAAGACATTAAAGTTGTCTGGCAACTGGCCGCTGAGACAACTTTCAGATGACGGTGTAGTGTCTGTCACGGGACCCAATGGGGTCGATCTGCAAGGACCCTTACAGGATACCTTAGACAATTTGTCTACTTGAGCTCTCGAACTAGGTATCGAATTCTCTACGGAGAAAACTGAGTTGGTATTTTGTTCTAGGAAGCATAACCCACAACAATTGAAGCTTGAAATTTGGGATAAAGCGATAGCTTATTCTATGTCATTTAAATATCTTGGGGTCTGATTCGCCTTCAAGCTATCTGGAGATCCCTCATTGAGTATCTGAAGTCAAAATGCCAGCAAAGAATCAATTTTCTTCGAACAACTACCGGGTCCTGGTGAGGAGCACATCGGAAAGATCTTCTAACGTTTTACCGGACAACAATTTTGTCGGTTATGGAATACGGTAGTTTTTGTTTCCAGTCAGCGGCTCGGTCGCACATCATCAAAGTGGAACGTATTCAGTATCGGTGTCTTCGTGTCGCGTTAGGTTACATGCACTTGACTCACACCATGAGTCTTGAAGTGCTGTCTGGCATGTTGCTACTCTCGGATCGGTTTTCAGAGTTATCTCTCCGGCTCCTCACCAGGTGTGAAGTTATGAACTCTCAGGTGATCGAAAATTTTGAGAAGCTCCTTGAGTTAAATCCTCAAACTCGCTTTACGACTTTGTACCATTTGTACATAATACAGGATGCCAGCCCTTCATCGAATACTCCCAATCTTGTTTGCTTCTCCAGCTTCGGCAGTTCGGTTCATTGAGATATATTCATGAACAGGAGCTTCATGGAATCCCAGAGCATCATCGTCTTATGATTGGTCCTTTGACATTTTCTGCAAGGTTTGGCGAAGTGGATTCCATTAAATCGTTCTTCACTCACGGATCAGTGATGAAGGAGTCCACCGGCTTTGGTATATATCATAAAATTTATAACGCAAATCGTAAACTTCAAGCTCCTTGTTCCGTATATGTCGCTGAATTGGCGGCAATACACTTTACGCTAGAAATTGTCGCCTTACTAACATTGGATCAATTCTTCATTTTTACGGATAGTCTCAGATCTATAGAGGCTATTCGCTCCTTGAGGCCGGCAAAGCACTCCTCGTATTTTTTCATGAAAATATAGGAGCTTCTTAGTGCTTTATCTTCGCGTTATTGGATCCCTTCTCATTGTTCAATTCTTGACCATGAGAGAGCAGACTCTCTTTCAAAGGTGGACGCTATGGAAGGCAATATTTATGATCGACAAATCGGCTTAAATCGCTTTTTTTCTTACTTTTCGTCAACAGTCACTCGTCGGCTGGCAGTATAAATGGATTTGGGGCGATGGAAACATGGCTTTGAATGATGGATGAGTGTCGAGACTTCATTCGTGTGATGTCTCGCCTTATGTCGAAACATTATATTTTAAACGCTCATTTATACCGAGATGGGCTGAGCGACAGCAATCTCTGTGAATGTGAACAATGTTATCAGGACGCAGATCATGTTATCGGGTCATGTGCTGAGTATCGTGGAGTAAGATCTAAGCTTAATGATTCCCTTCGGGCTCAAGGTAGACAATCCAATGCACCAGTTAAAGATATTTTGGCTCTGCGTGATCTGGAGTATACGAAACTCATTTATGTGTTTTAAACTTACAGTAACTTAAGATGTTTGTTAGTTTAACTTGTATGTTTAGTATTAGTTTCTCTTTATCTGTGTTTCTGTGTGTTTTTTTTTTCTTCAAAAATGTTTTTTGCCAATTTATAAACTATATAAATAAAATTGAGTTGGGGTTTCCTTTGTCACGATTTAACTCGCGAGCGGAAGGACCGTTTGGCAAGATTTTTGCTTTGTTGGATTCGTCTTGGACACCGGAAGGTTCTTATGATGGTTTGAAACCCCTCTCTTCTCTAGAAAGGAAGGCTCTCGTACAAATGAAACAGAAGTTTCTGCATATCTCAAGAACTACACCAAAAAACCTCACATGCTAAATTTGGTTCCATTTGCTTAAATGGAACCAAATTTGGCATGTGGGGTTTTCTGGAGGAGAAAAATGAGATGGTTTGTGGCCCCTCTCCTAAAAGGGGTGCTGTCATGCAAATGAAACTGTAATATCTTCATAACTCTAGATCTAATAAAGCAAATGGAACCAAATTTGGCATGCGGGGATTTTAAAGGCAATAAATGTTTTTACGATAGTTCAAAACCCCTCCTCTCCCTCTCTCTGTTGGGTTGAGGGGCGGTGCTCCCATACAAATGAAACAAAAGCTTCTACATAACTCGAGAGCTAATCAAGTAAATGGAGCCTAATTTGGCAGGTAGAGGTTTTTAAAGGCAAGAAATGTTTCTAAGGTAAATTGAGACCCCTCCGACCTCTGTAAGAGGGGGGGCTCTCATACAAATGAAACACAAATTTGTGCATAACGCGAGAACTAATCAAGCATATGGAACCCAATTTGGCATGTGGAGGTTTTTGGAGGAGATAAATGTTTCTATGAAAGTTTGAGACTCCTCCGCCATCTGGAAGGGGTCGGGAGGGGGGTTTCCATACAAATGAAACACAAATTTCTGAATAACTCGAGAACTTATAAGGTTAATGGAACCAAATTTGGCATGTGGAGGTTTCCGAAGGCAAACCTAATATTTCTAAGATGACTCGAGCCCCTCCCTTCTCTGAAAGGAGGGCTCATATACAGATGAAACACAAATTTCTGAATAACTCGAGAACTTATTAAGTTAATGGAACCAAATTTGGCATGTCGAGGTTTTTGAAGGCAAAAAATGTTTCTATTGTGGTTTGAAACTCCTCCGCTCACTAAAAAAGGGGTCTCTTATTCAAATAAAACACGAATTTCAGCATAACTCGAGAACAAATCAAGCAAATCGAACCAAATTTGGCATGTGGGGGTATTTGGAGGGTAGATTTCTATATACTTAAAAATGAATTTCTGCCTGTCAGACCCTTATAGATTCGGAAATTTCTGTACCGACCAACGTGAAAATTTATATGAAAGGGTTTTTGGGGCTGGGGAAGGTTCTTATTATTGTTTGAGACCCCTACTCTCTCAGGAAGGGGGGCTCTGATACATATGAGACACAAATTTCTTCATTACTCGAGAACTAATCAAGCAAATCGAATCAAATTTGGCATGTGGGGGGTTTTGAAGGCAAGAATGTTTCTATGGTGGTTCAAGACCCCTCCCCTTTTTGAAAGGGCGGGGCGTTCAAACCCAGGATACTTAAACAAAAAACGTGTGTTTCTCGGGTAAGAAGCATGTTTTTATAGAAGTTTGAACCCCTGCTTATTCAAGAAAAAAAAACTCATTCCGAAAATAAATACATAAAAGTGCCAGTTACATTAAATTTTCCTTCATTTAGTTGCAAGCGTAACAGCGCACGCACCGGGTTCAGCTAGTTTAAAATAAATGTGTTATGTATGTAAATCATCATTAAAATTGCTACACATCTTCTCATAATAATAACAGCTGATTTGGCAAAAACGGAGTAGCTCGGGCAGCCATGCTCATGCTCATGCTCATGCTACACCAATTCCAAAATCTGCTCGCAGTAACTTATTGTAGGATTTTAACAAATCATCGATACTTGATATTCTTAATATTGACAGTGGATAGTGAATGACTTATCACGAGTAACTAAACAAAATTTCAAAATAATGCTATGTAATATTTTTTTGGATATTCGTAAGTTTTTCAATACAAAAAGAATAATTCAAGTAAAAATGTGTGAACTATTCTCAAGAAATGGGTGCATGTAGAAAATCCCTAACAGATCAGAGTTTGATGTAAGTGTTACTGTTGTTTCGTCATTACGTGACTTTCAGCATGACCATATATATTAAACCTATTAAGGCATGGACCGGGTCCAATGGCTTTACTTCCCGTCCGAGAAAGACATGATCCAAGATTTTTCGTCTCAGAAGATCTCAACGACTCTGACTGGAATTGATACCAAACCGACTGACGAAGACGTTTCCACTTAACCAGCGTCAGATAGAAGTTTACATGAAAGCCCTCTTAACACTTGTTACCTTAGCAAATTAACAGGCTTCATTGTTCCTTCGCTGCATATATTTTATCTTTCCTAGAAGTGGTTTATTTAACCTGTCATCTTATAAAACCGAGTGCTGCATTTGGAAAGAGATACAAACATATATTTTTAAATTTGAAAATATACTTTTTCGTTCAAAACGGCTGTAGTGGTACGGATTAAGAAGGCTGTCGAAGGATAACTGTGTAGGTCTATAATAGCGCCATGCTGAACTACAGGGCATTGTCATGGAAACACTAAGCAGCCTAAACGGAAAGAGATGTTCTAAGAAAACTATTAACAATTCCACTACCTTGGTTTACCTCCCGGGAAAAAGACTGTTCTTATTTGCATAAATTACGACAGTCGTTGCTCAAATCACAGCGCCACGCGCTTCTAATCAGTCTAATCATCTAATCAAATTCTCACAGCACTGCTACGTCGACATCCACACGCACACACATACAAGCCCTTATCACACACCTTATGGAAGGAAAATCATTCCAATTAGGCCCCCTCTTTGCCGCCCCACAACGACTAAAAATATAGTCATCATAATCGACACAGCCCAAGCATGGCAGGCGTGGAAAACCGCCCTCTCTCTCTCTCACACGCTCTCTTCTCATCCTCTCCTGGTACCTATATATCGAGATAAGGTTTATACAGACTATCGTTCCCAATGGCAACCCGCCTGTCATCATCGTGTCTTGTTTACCTTGCAGATTTGATAAAGCAGTTGAACCACGTTCAAATCCAGTGGCTCGGCCACTGACGATCCGGACGAAATGGACGAGTTGTTATCGAAGTAAAGTGACGGCGGTGGTGGCGACGGCGCCCGCGGAGGTGTTGCGGAGAAGTCGAAATTTTCCATCCGTCGCAACTTGTGAGTCAGTATCGGGAAAGGTGGCTCGCTACCGGTGTGGGTGCTGCAAATGCTGCCTACCCTACCGCTGCCTTCCTTACCGTTACCACCGAGGTCGACGCTGGCGGTGCGCCGGATGAGGGCCTCATCACCGAGGGGATCCATGCTGCAAGCGACGCGACACTGATGGCAATTCCACGAGGAACTTTCGGGACTGATTCGAAACGTAATTAAATTTGCATTATATTTCTGCGCTAAACGAATCAAATAAGTCCACTACGCGGAGTGTGAGCCGGCTGATGATGGATGGAAAGTTGGAGAACCGCACGGAGAGAACTTTTCCAGGATTATGGGATATCTTGTTCGCTTTTTTTTTGTCTATGTTTAATAGTCTAAATGATCCTTTATGTGAGTGTGAGCAGACTACCGCGAAAAAAGTAAATTGAATTTTGAATGGTTTTCTCATCAGTAGACTTTGATGGTTTCCATGGCTGTGGCGTTAGGGGAGGATCAAGCTGGAGAAAATGGCAGTTTTTTAATTGAAAACAAGGTTAAGTGGCCAACGTTGGCACTAAAGCCAATCAAAAATGCGTTTCTGTGACTAAGAGTCTATTTATAAACATTTGAATCCATGGCAATGTATAAAGCATAAGAATTTAGGTATCTCAAAGTCCTTAAGATGTATGAGAAGACGTTTAAAGCACAAGTTTGTGTTCTTTTTCAGGAAACCAATGCTTCTATACTCTAGTAACGGCTGCATTTATAATTTTAATTAAAACTCTTAAATCATTTTCAATCGTTTATTGAAGCAAGGAATCTCATATCAACATTAGACTCAGAAAATCGAAGTGGGTTTACTTGAGAAAGATGTGAAAAATATTGAAGTATTGAAAAATTTCATTACACTTCGGAAATTTACTTCCACTCGTTTTGTGAACATTATTTTGTACATAGAACAAATCTCGCGTAACTTTTCAAAAGGTCCTATGTAAAAAATGTAAACAAATTGAATTAATTAATGCCCACTAAAGGGTGATACGGTCAAAATTTGGTCAAGGGAAAACGCGTGTAAATCGGTGAAATCGTTTATTTAAAAAATCAAATTAAATTTTTTTTTCAAGTTCAATTAGTATAAAATTCAGGAAAAATATTCAGTTAGGCTTCCGCTTTTCCAAATCCGAATTGCCGGGCCTTACGCTTGACCCCTGCCATCAGATTTTGTACAGCCACCTTGTCCACCTTCTTCGCCGCAGAAAGCCAGTTTGCCTTGAACTGCTGCTCGTTCTTAGCAGTTTTTTTGGTCTTCTTTAGGTTCCGCTTGACAATAGCCCAGTATTTCTCAATTGGGCGGAGCTCTGGCGTGTTGGGAGGGTTCTTGTCCTTGGGAAGCACCTGCACGTTGTTGGCGGCGTACCACTCCATGGCCTTTTTACCGTAATGGCAAGATGCCAAATCCGGCCAAAACAGTACGGAACAACCGTGTTTCTTCAGGAAAGGCAACAGACGTTTATTCAAACACTCTTTCACGTAAATTTCTTGGTTGATAGTCCCGGAAGCTATGAAAATGCTGCTTTTCAAGCCACAGGTACAGATGGCTTGCCAAACCAGATATTTCTTTGCGAACTTTGACAGTTTCGTGTGCTTGAAAATATCTGCTACCTTTCCCCTTCCTTTTGCCGTATAAAACTCCTGTCCCGGAAGCTGCTTGTAGTCGGCTTTGACGTAGGTTTCGTCGTCCATTACCACGCAGTCAAACTTCGTCAGCATCGTCGTGTACAGCCTCCGGGATCGCGCTTTGGCCGTCGTATTTTGTTTATCATCGCGATTTGGAGTCACTACCTTCTTGTAAGTTGATAGTCCGGCTCGTTTTTTTGCTCGATGCACGGTTGTAGACGATACACCCAGCTTATTTGCGGCATCTCGGAGAGATAGGTTAGGGTTTCGCTTGAAACTACCGGCAACTCTCTTTGTCGTCTCAGCGGCTTCTGGTTTTCGATTTCCCCCCGATCCAGACTTCCTGGCTGTCGACAAACGTTCCCCAAACACTTTTATTACATTTGTAACGGTTGATTTGGCAACTTTTAGCGATTGCGATTTAGCGATAGCCAACTTTGCGTGCGAGTAGCTCGGATTTTCGCGATGCACGAGCAAAATTTTGATACGCTGCTCTTCTTGCTTGGACGGCATTTTGACAACTGAAGAGTGAATTCCAAAATCAAAATAGGAGCAACATTCTACACACACACACCTTCAAAATGAGGGGTGTTCAGGTTTTTTAAATGCAAAATTGAAAGAAATACGTCAAGTTGATATTGACCAAATTTTGACCGTATCGCCCTTTATTGCTATTGCACTTATCAACATTATGTTAAAACACGCATTTTGATATGTTTTCATAATATTAATAAAATTGAAAATCGACAAAACGTCCGATGTCCGATTTCACAATTGTGATGCTCTACTGTTTGATAAGACGTTTCAGTTTACCTGTCACGCTAAACGTCTGAAGTGTCAGAACAAACAAAGCAAATCCGTACTTCGGTCGTTCGATTGGAGAAAGTACAAAATACCGTTCCAACAATGTCGGAAGGAATTAATAATTCTGCGTTCGATTTGCTCCTCGATATGTGCATTAGTTCCTTATAATAAGGTTATATAAATCAAAATATATCTTGAATATTGGTCGTTTCTTGCAGCCGCAGCTGCAGCTTCACTATCACACATTTCATTATGACCCAATGCAGTAGTTTTTTTACAGTTGAAAGTTATGTGTAAATGCCATGAACTTCTTTTTTTAACAATCATGTATTTGCGGCTGTGGCACTGCCTACCAAGACGTTAACCACATTGTGTGGCAATGCCCTGAATACGAATTTGCAAGATCTTATCTACGAGAAGGCACGTAGAAAGAATAGGATTGTTTTCACCGGGAAGCAAATGCGCGAGTGAAAGAGAAAGCAATCTCTATTGCTATGTGTTATGTTCTAATTTACTAATAGAATGATAATAAAAATTGAAATGACCTATGTAGCTATCATTGGAATAAAATATCCTATGTGGCACGACCAATGTACAGTTCGGTTAAGCAAGATGTCCTATCTAACATTTTTGATGTTTTCGTTGTTATTTTAACTTAAAATGCTACAAAGACCATTAATCTAGCAAATTAAACAACAATGCTTGCCCTCAAAAACAATTGCATGGGTAAAACTTGATCCAGTTTGAAACATTTTCAAATATATTTTCATATACTTGAACCTCGTTTTCCTCGGGATAAGCAAATGGTTAGATAGGTCCTTTTGAAAAGTTACGCGTTAATGTTTCGTATATTGTAATATCAAACAGAAAAAAAATACCAACGAGACGTGAAAGTGAATTTAAGGTTTCTAAATCAAAAACGAACTGCCTATGATTGAAAGAACGAAAAATTTCTCATGACAATTCGTTAATTTATTGTCTCACAGATAACGAGAAACCCTTAGTTCGATTTTGATAAAGTCTTATAAGCAAACTGAAAATCAAATGAACTGCTCTTGATTCAATGAAGGCGACATCTCTCATGACAATTTCGATTGTTTCACGTCTCAAATATATCAAGATGAATTCTCAATTTAATTTTAAAATTAGCATGAACTGCTAAAGATTTCAAAAAAGAAAAGTCACACTGATAAAAAATCAAATAATGAAAAATCAATTCAAAACTATACCTTTTTAATGTAACCGTCGCATATATTTCATATTAAATCAAATAATTTCTATTTGTGTTTCACTTGCAACGTATTATTTTGATACATATTTTCCATTTTCAAAAAACCCCATGAAAAGTATGCGTCTCATCTTATGACTGATATAGTTATTAGGTGTTGCACATATGGGTCTATTTTAGAAGTCGAGTCGAGCAACTCGACTCGACGCTTGTCACTGCTGAGTCGAGCAAAATTGCGCATAACAGAAGCAATCTAAATCTGATCGAGATGGCAACCAAACTCGACTCCAAACTATAGTGCTGAACATTTTCATAATGACACTGAAATATAACACCATACAATAATTCAGGACTTTCGTCAATTTAGCTGTCATTTATGAAAGCCAAGCATAAGTATTAACATTTTCACTCTTGTTTTGTGAATAACACAAATTTTTTGGTTATTCAGAAAGTTGGGCAGCTGTTCCAAGGTGGAACAGCTGCCCAACATGAAGGATTTTTCGAGGAAGTTTAGTATTAATGTGTGAACAAGTGTCGATCTTTTTCAAAGATGATTAAGAAGAAGATTTTTTATCTAGTTATTATCAACTAATGTATGCGCGACGATACTGATTCTATTGGCTGCATTTTTTCTATAAATATTCAACACTCAAAGGTTGCTTCAACAATTTTATCTTGAAGTTCTCTGACAGCATTCGAACTTCCAATAGTTCCAGCATTCTTCAAAATCGAGAATTTTATTTTGAAATTTCTATGAACATCAGAAAAATGATTGAATGCTTTTTTGATATATTGATAAACTTATTCCAATTTAAAAAAAAATCTGCTAAACTTCACGGAAGTTTTCTAACCGATCTAATCTCTCGAACGAGGTAATATGGAGACCAAAGAATTGTTAATTGTAATGTTACTTAGTCATGAATGATTTAATAATAGACTGCTTCTTTGGTTCGTCAGTGATTATCTCTTGAATTTCAGAAAAGCTCTTCTCTGATCCTCTGCAGTGCTCTTTGCTAAAATTCTGAACAACCAGGAAGATTAATTCTTAATATTGGGAAAGTTTTCTTCAGAGTTTGATAAATCTTCAAATCTCTTCAAATTTCTTGGAAGTTTTTCTCCAGAACTTCCGGAAATTCTTCTCCTAAACTTCAATGAAATTTTCTCCAGAACTTAGCGGAAATTTATTCCTGAATTTCTGAGAAACTTCTGCGTGAATCTCTAGGGGGTACTATACTTTTGTTTTTCTTCCTGTTTTTTCTGAGAAGTATCAACCCTAATTTCTGGGAATTCCTGAACTTTGAGACAGCCTCATTTTAGAATTTTGGAATGTCGGATCATAAACTTCAGGAAAGCGCTCTAGCACTTCTGTGTAGTTCCAACTATACTTTCAGGAAGTTTCCTTGGGAACTTCTGGGAAGTCCTCTCCTGAACTTCAGAGAATTTCTTTCCTGAAATTGCTTCTTGAAATTATAGGTAGTACCCTCTCTAGTATGTTTCTTCCTATTTTTCGGGGAAGTTAATTCCTTATTTTTTTCTAATTCGCTAATAAATCCCATCGTGAACTCTGATGAAAATTTTATAGAAACTTTGGAAAAGTCCTTTCCAGAATTTCTAAAAAAAAACTCCCTCAAATTCGTTGGAAGCTTATTTCTGAACTCCTCAGAAGTCCCGAACTTTTGGGAAATCTTATTCGGAACTTTCCGAAAAAAAGAAAATCAAGAAAAAACTTCCTAGCTTTATATTCTCAAAAACTCAGGAATAAACTTCCTCAAAGCTCAAGACGACATGTTCTAGAAGTCTTCTCTGAAGTTCAGGGATAGACTTCTCAGAATCTCCGGAAAACAAAATCCAAAAATTTAGTTGCAACTTCGCAGAAGTGCTAGAGTGCTTTCACAAAGTACAGAAGAGAACATTTCAGAATTTCAAAAGAGGCTTACTCGAATTTCAGGGAAAAAACTCTCCAAAGAACTTAAGGGGTAAGGCCACTGTAAATTTTTTGAAAAATCGATTTTTTTTTTATTGGCTTAAAAAATAGTTTAAACCCTCTAGAATAAGAAAAAAAAAGGTCCCGTGCGAAAAAAAATTCGTTGTCCTTTTTAATTTTTCAGGGGGAAATGCAAATAAAAAAAAACTTTAAACGCGTTTTTCTCGAAACATCGTTTTTCAAAATGGCACGCAGCATAACTCGAACAATTTTCATTTTTTTTACTTGAAATTTTAACCAGATGTGAACATTTACATTATCTTGAGAATGTCGATCGGAATTTTCAAGAACTTTATTTATTGATTTTTTATTAACAAAAAACTTGCCGTTTTTTTCGTCAAAAATCAATTTTTTTTTCAAACGCACGCCAAATCCACAAAAATTGATATTTTTTAAAATCCGATCGACATTCTCTAGCTACAGCCCTCTAGATTAATGGTTTTTTTTTTTGTTCTAGACTCAAAAGTGCACCAGTGGTGCTGCGTGCCACGGAGCCCTGGAAGCAAAACATGTCCCGGGAAGATAGCTGTGGAACCGCCATTTTGTTTTTTTTTACTGTTAAAAAATTTGATAATAAAGGTTAATGTACGCCCGATAACACCATTAAAAGTTTTTTTCAAATACCTTCAATTTCGGGAGCAAAAAATTGGTGAAAAAACCTTTTTTTTTGGGCCGTTACAGTGGCCTTACCCCTTAAGGAAACTATCCAGAAGCATAGATGGTACTTCCAATCAGTTTGAACAAGAATTTCTCAAAAATTCAGGACTCAACTATTTTTTGAGAAATAATTGCTCAAATTAATTGAAAGAACCTTCTATGCTTCAAGAAAGCTTCTTTTTGTTCTTTGGAGAGTTTTTTCTTTTGAAATTCGAGAAAGCCACTTTTTTTAGAATTTCAAAAGTATGTTCTCTTCTATACTTTGAGAATGCTCTCTAGCACTTCTGGGTAGTTGCAACAACACTTTTGGGTTTTTTTTTCGGAGATTCTGGGAAGTCTATCCTTGAAATTTATAGAAGTTCTCTTCTGAACTTTTAGGTCTAATCGTCTTGAGTTTTGCGGAAGTGTGTTCTTAGTTTTTGAGATATTATGACTAGGATGTTTTTTCTTGAACTTCTGCGATGGATAATTGAATTTCTGGGAAGATTTGGAGAACCTCTGGAGAGTTCCAAACTTCTAAGAAGTCCTCTTTTCCAAGTTTCTTACCGAAGCCCTGAGAAGTTCTCTCCTGTATTGTTGGAAATGAGTGCCCATTGGTAAGGTCGGTGTTCGATCTCAAACAGCACACAGCGTGCTAGCTGTTGGTTTAATAGCTCCAAACACGCATCCCTCCAGGAGGGTGTATTGTTTGTACAAGCAAACAGCCGGGTGCTATTATTGTAGCCAAAGTGGGCAGCGTGGAACATCACTGTCGGCGCGCCGTATCTCTGCACCATTGTAATGATGCGGTGAGCATGGCACTAGTCATCCGTAGTTCGTGTCCCCTATAAAAGCGACACATCGCCCCATGTAGTTTAACGGTGTTCTAGTGGTGCTATCGCATTGTTTAAAGTATCCACCGAGTTGACACGCTGTCTCTCGGTGGTAATAAATTATCATCGACAAAGTAGTCTGTTTGTTTTGGTTGGTCATAATCGCCTCTTAGTGAAAGTTAAAATCACAACGTAGGGCCTGGTCAAACCCTGGACGAAACAATCGGGTAACCAACCCTGGTGGGACCTTGGTCATAAGCTGACAGAGAAGGGGGGCTGCCATCCTCAAAGGGTGCAGTATATCTGAGCGTCTGTGTTCCATGTCAAGGGCGGCTCAAAACTGTGTCTGTTCATGTTAGGAGCGGCTGATCATCGTCCTCGTTCCAGCGTGGGACTCTGAAATGTACTATGCACGATGGTCCTCCAGTGAGACAGGGTGTGGAGAAGGCTTAGCAAGCCCTTATAAGCCGCCCTTATAAGCCGCCCTTATAAGCCGCCCTTATAAGCCGCCCTTATAAGCCGCCCTTATAAGCCGCCCTTATAAGCCGCCCTTATAATATCAGTGTTACAAATAATACAGAAGATAATACGGACCGGAACAATCGGCAAAGACTTAGCCGACCAAATAAGGACTACGATTGGAAACTCGAAACATGGTACAGCAAATCGCTTTGCTTCTCTGGCTACAAAAGGAAAATCTACGATGAACTTCAACCACGTAACTTCGAAAGCGTCGCACTGCAGGAGTTTTGGTAGACAGGACAGAAGGTATGGAAAAGCGGGCATCGAGCGGCTACTTTTTACCAGAGCCGTGGTACCATAAACGAGCTGGGCACCGGCTTTGTAGTTCTGGGGAAAATGCGTCAACGCGTAATTGGATGATCCCCGACCAGTGCAAGAATGTGCAAGCTGAGGATCAAGGGTCGATTCTTCAACTACAGCATCATCAATGTACACAACCCACACGAAGGGAGATTCGAGTCCGGAGAGGGTTACGGCAAGGTGATGGAATGTCGTATTTTGTATGACATTGCATTGGATGGTGCGATTCGAAGAGCTGGCTGGACACGAGTGGCACGATCTGCAGGAAGTCTGTCGTTTTACTATTTGGCTTCACCGACAACATTGATATCGTAGCACGTAACTTTGAGACGATTGCAATACGACATGTTCTAGGTCCTTCAAACAAACCTTGAGATCAGAAAACAGAACCTAAAGTTGTAACAAAAGCTTTCTGAGCTATGCAAAGTTACGAAGTTTATTGAAACATATTCATTGAATATCTTGGAAGAACAACAAACATTATGAGATAATCTTCGAATGTTCTAGGTTATCGAAACTATCCTGGAATTTAAAACTTAAAATCTACAGTTGTAGCTGTACCTTTCTGGGAATCTTCTGGAAGGCCAACAAATATAATGAGATTTCTTGTGATGTGTTTAGTCACCAAAACTGCTCTTTAGTTCAGAAATTGGGATCTATAGTCGTAACATTAGCTTACAACATGTGAAAAGTGACGATATGCATTCAAACACATTCAGTGAATCTTCTGTAAGGTCGTCAGTCATTATCAGATTATCTTGGAACGTTCAAATTTATAAAACCTGACCATGAGTTCAGAACTTAAGATTTATAGTAGTAATCGCAGCCTTTTGGGGTATACAAAGCTACGATAAATATTCAAACATATTCAATAAATATTCCACAGACATTAAAAGATAAGCATGTCAGTTTCAGGTCATTCGAACTGTCTTTTAAATCATAAGGTCTACAATTGTAACAGTAGCTTTATGGGCTATACAAAGTTAAGTTAGTTTGTTTGGCACAGCATATCCCAAGATTAACTCATAATATCTGTTGGTCTTCCAGGATATTCAGGGAATATGTTTGAATACATATCATATCATTGCATAGCGGATAAAGCTTCTATTGCAACTGTAGATCTTAAGTTCTGTTCTCCAAGACAGTTTGGACGGCCTAGAACATTTCAGAAAAATATATTTACCACTTTTTTTCAATCATTTTTTATTTTATTGAGCACCAAATCAATCAGAATACACCAAATTGCTTGGTTAATTCAACGAATACTACATTTTACAATCGCCTATCGCAGCCTCCGCTCACCACAGCGTCTCGGTCCTGCGGTTGGTGGTGGAAAAGGGAGTCTTCTACCATGCTTGCACAGGCAAGTATCTTTGTGATTCTAGTTTTTCGCTTTGTGATGAGTTCTCACACACTCAGGTAAGCAGCCAAGTCCGAAATAATGCAAATCTCATGGTTACTGCAAACCAGACGAGTGAAGCCATTCTTAATCCGGGACACACAGTAGAAAGCATCTTGGAAGCCCCTTGTTCCTCTAGCTCAGTCGCGTGAATTCAAGCCAACGTACATCGATGCCGTCCCGGCCCTGAGCCTATATCCGGATCGGGAGTCTTCCAACTTGCAATTCAAGGCAAGTACATACACGATTGCAAACTTTCACTGCCTGATGCCGGCTCAAATTTCAGCGCTTTAGACGTCGCTGTCCGCGAAGAACTTTTACCACGTTCCCAACTTTTACTTTACTACCAAAATGTTGGTGGAATCAACAGCAGCTTGATTGAATACCAGTTGGCATGTAACGATGCGTGCTATGATATCTACGCATTTACTGAAACGTGGCTGAATGACAACACTTTATCATTGCAATTGTTTGACGACTCATACGCAGTCTACCGCCAGATCGGTCATCCGCTAACAGCAACAAGCAATCGGGTGGAGGTGATCTTCTGGCAATCCGATCCTGCTACTCAACAGTTGAACAACTGTGGGTAGCAATTACTAGTTTCGAAGTTACGTATTTCATCTGTGTTGTGTAAATTCCACCGGACCGTGTACATGATGGCAACCTCATAGAGAAGCACTTAAGTTCACTTGAGTGGATTGTTGCGCAAATGGGCGCGAGAAACAAAATCATCATTCTCGGCGGTTTCAACATACCTGAAATTTCTTGGATGAATGATTCCCGAGGCTTCCTTTTTCCGGATTTTTATCATCCATCGATTCGACCAGCTTCAATTGACTTTTTGGAAGGTTATTACGAGCAGCATCTTCACCAGTAACGGTCGCATGCTTGATCTTTGTTTTGTCAGCGAAGAGTTGGGCCTAGACTGTTTGGTCACTCGTGCTCTAGAACCTCTCGTGAAAGTGTGCAGGCACCATTCCCCTTTATTGGTAACGATGAAGGTTAGCCTAGAGAAATGTTTTCGTGAAATTACTGAAAACGTAGGTATTTTACGACTTTGGCAAAGCAAATTTTGACGAAATGAACGTCTTCCTAGCTGGGAATGATTGGGATGAGATATTTAGCGATCTTGATGCAAATCTAGCGGCTTCGACTTTGTCTGTTATTCTGCTGTATGCTATCGAACAATTTGTGCCAAAGAAACGCTGCCAAGTACCTCCTAAACCTGCTTGGTCGAATGCAGAGCTAAAACAGCTGAATACAATGAAACGCTCCGCACTCAGGAAGCACAGCAAATACCGCACGGATCTAACTAGGTCTATCTACGCTCGAGCAAACAATGAGTACAAAAAACTGAACGACCATTTGTACATCGGTCATATTGACCAGCTTCAACGACGCCTCAAATCCAACCCTAAGCGCTTCTGGCGTTATGTAAATGAGCAAAGGAAAGAATCTGGATTGCCTTCAAATATGACCAACGGCACTTTGGAAGGTTACTCAATCCCAGGAATCGCAGATCTTTTTCGCACACAGTTCAGCAGTGTATTCATCGATGAAATTCTCTACTCTGAGGATATTGTCATCTCACTGCTTCCAGTCCACAGATGTCGGCCACTACCGCCATGGTGGTCGCAGCAGGGAAGCAACTGAAGTCATGAAAAGGCTGCGGTCCTGATGGCATTCCTTCGTTTATGCTCAAACGTTGCCTTGTACCGCTCGCGAAGCCCCTAGCAACGGTTTTCAACCTTACCTTAACGACTGCCATTTTTCCGTCCTGCTGGAAAGATTGCTTTGTTTTTCCTGTTCACAAAAAGGGATTCAAACGAACAGTTTGAAAATAACGTGGAATTGCAGTGTTGAGTGCTTGCTCTAAGCTTTTCGAGTTGGTTGGTCTCGATACTCTGTTTCGGAACTATTCACGCAGTATCTCTTTGGGACAACATGGTTTCATGCCCAAACAATCAACTACTACTAATTAGGTCACCTTTACGTCATTGCTCATACGTGAGATGGAAAAAGGACATCAAATAGACGCTATCTACACTGATCTCTCGGCAGCTTTTGACAAAATCAACCATGAGATTGCACTGGCGAAGTATGTTAGGAGAGGTATCGATGCTCTGGCTGCGCTCGTATTTGACGGGTCCGTGAAGATCGGTTACTTCATCTCAACATCATTTCCTGTCACATCCGGTGTCCCTCAAGGCAGCCACCTCGGACCTTTCCTATTTTTACTCTACATGAACGACGTAAATCACAGCTTGACATGCCTCAAACTGTCGTTTGCTGACGACCTTAAGCTCTACTTTGTGATAAAGAAGACCACAGATGCCATATTTTTACAGCAACAACTGGAAGTATTCAGATCCTGGTGCCACTTAAATCGAATGTCTTTGAATGTGGCCAAATGCTCAGTCATTTCTTTTGGCCGTAAACGCTCGCTTTTTCAGCATGCCTTTTCGCTATTCGGTACCTAGCTGAAGCGTGAGACAACAGTAAAGGACTTGGGAGTAATGTTAGACTCCAAGCTGTCATTTATGGATCATGTTTCGTACATTGTTTCCAAAGCCTCCTCCCAGTTGGGCTATATGTTCCGTTTTGCTAAGAAATTCCTTGATGCTAAGAAAATGCTCTATAGTGCGCCCAATTCTGGAATATACAGCAGTGGTTTGGTCCCCCTACTACCAATACTTTACGGATAGAAGCTATTCAGAAGAAGTTTGTCTACTTCGCACTTCGACGACTTCCTTGGAGAGACCCCATCAATTTACCTAGTTATGCCGATGGCTGTAAATTTATGAACCTTGCATTGCTGGAAGCGAGACGTGACGTCGCTAAAGCTTGCTTTGTTGGTGATATTCTCCAAGGCCACATTGATTGCTCAGCTCTACTTGGTCTACTAGACATCAGCACTAGACGTCGAAATCTCTGATCCCACGCATTCCTGTACATTCGACACTCCAGAACAAATTACGGGCGGAACGAACCGATAAAAGGTATGTGCCGTGTGTTCAACCGTTGTTATTCCGTATTTTATTTTAACGTTAGCCGTAAATGTAATAAAAATAGTTTTAAGAGGTTTTTGTGCTAAGTTTGTGGTATCTTTGTATGTGTCAGTTAAAATTATATTGAACGGTCATTGGGGTAAACATCTTACTTGTTGACAAATAAACTAAACTAAAAGGCTAACATTTAGTTGCGTAGTCCTTCGTCATCAGTTCGAACAACCCAATGGGGATGTACCTTGTAGTTTACTTATTTTGAAAGTGATAAAATGAAGTAATAATTTTAGGTTCTCCTAGTTTACCAATCATGCTACTCTTGCCGTAAGCTTTTTTTATATGAGGATGCTCTTCTAGAATAATAAAAAGACTTTTAAATTATGTTATTATTAATTATAAGTCCTGTCAGGAAAAAAGTTCTGTGGTATGTTAACCACGTCAACATCAATATACTATGTATAAGCTTTTTATTTTGTATTTCGTATTGAGAATTATTAAATAAATTAAATTATGAAATCAAACGAGTACCTGGAACAAGAAGTTTACAGGAAATGTTTTCCTAGCACTCTTATAAAAATGATCGATTCCAGAGCTATGATCCGAAAATATGTATTTGTATTTGTATTTATTCATCATACTTGCAGAGTGAGGGTTCACTCTTATAAATTTCTGCAATCGGATTTCTTGTTGTTCAACCACATTCTACGAATTCATTTTCAAAGAGGCAAGAGAAAGCAATCATATATAAATATATAAAATAAATAAACAAAAAAAAACTTTGTAAACCCTTTTCAACAATTCAACGCTCACCTCAATCATGTTAATTCCCTTCATTGAGCCAGTTCATACATTCACAACGGAATCTTGCTGCTGTATTAATAGATTTGATATCAGGAAGAAGCAGATTCCACAATATATGAGAACATAGTGACGAACTCTAGTGCTTCTAAACAGCTGCAACTTATCAAGAAGATAGTGTGGACCATAATGTATGATTCTTAATAAGGTGACATAGCAACGTAATTTAAAGAAATTTCAAAAAGAACATCCTAGCAGTTGCCGCTGCAAATCTGTTACGCTACAGTGTCTTGATAAATTGAAAACCAATCGAACACAATGGTTTAACGATACTCTCAGTTGGTCATAACCAGCGGCAGATGAATTTAAAGTTAACTCTGAGCCATAGGAAAAATGCGTGGTCCTTTCGATGCATACGCATATAATTCCAAAGTTGTTCTTCCAGCCGTCTCTATTTTTACGATCGTTTTGTTCGAATTCGTGTTCAAATTTCAAAACATTTCGGTAGTATAGCTAGACAAATGACCTTTGCATTTCTATATTATGAGCACTACGATGGCTTTGAGTCTGAAGAGGGGATTTTATTTGAATTAAAACCTCCATGAAATATAATGTTACCTATCGTGATAGCGGCATGTTTCTTAACTTACTTAAGAAGAAGATCAAAACATGCTGTAAATGCATCGTAATATATTAAGTTTCGTTTATGTTCTGTATTATATTCACAAGCTTTCCTGATTTGAAAAAGCTGGCATAATAAAAGGTTTCTCTTCCTATATTTATGCCTATACATCTGACATAACGGTGACTCTGTCACAACCACATTCCAGGACAATGTTTTCATTCATGTCTCACTCGTTCCAGTATACGAAAAAAGTAGTTTACTGTGATGTGTTTTTCAAAATTTCAAAAATATTTTCATTGACCTGCTGATTCTAGATCGCAAAAAAATCGACACACACACACACACACACACACACACACACACAGAAAAGTAAAAGGAATGAAAAGACGCCAGCTTGTGGCAATCTACATTGTTTACATTGTTCATATCGCTACTAAAACGGAATTTGATATAATTTTTTTTCTAAATCCTATCAAAGTAAAAATGATCGTTCAGGTTGATGATATTCCAACAATCGAACAGATGAAAATAATTGGTGGATGCCCTCTAGTTTCCTCAATTTCTCAACCCGCTTATATTGTAGATTTAATTAAAACTAAATTCTATCGTCTCAAATTTAAACTGCAGTACAACATCTGCAATTACTCTTCGCTTCTAACCAGCTCACACGTCACAAGACCACCAGCTGATGAGTTCGAGGTAATGTACGCTCGTCTAACAGTGCGCTCCAATTTCCAAACCATCAACAAAATGCTTCAAAAATAAACACTTGGCTGCTGCCGACACAACGAACGAACGCATGCATCCGACCAAAACTTCTCCACCCACACGATGGACACTCACTAAACACAGGCACTTTCACATTCACGTTCGTTCCAGCCACAACGACTACATGCGTTATCAGCAACTCTTTCGACTGAGGAATGGCAAGTTATGAATACTGCAGCTTATCCAACACCACACGTCACTTTGGCACTGCTCCTCCTCTAAAGACACAAATTTTATCAACTTCTTGAATTAGGAATCCGTCAACCGATTGAAAATAAACTCGCAATCAATTTCTACGTCTTTAGATTCGCGTTAGAACAATTTCGGCACAGGAGCGTCCAAAATTTCGTGCTCGTTACGGCGAGACTGGCACTGACTAGCGTAGTCGGTTAGGCGTTTAGATCGTTGCCTAACCATGGTCATCAGCCGATGGACGGGTCTTGAGTGATTGTTTGTATAAACTAGCACATACACACAGACGCACAAGTTCGCATTTGAGTTTATCTTTCCGTGTACGTAGGCATTGTTTTGGTTCACTACTTGCAGAGGCCGACCCAGACATGTGGTGGACTGCTCGGTGTGTAGAACGCTTCGGCGCTTGGCAGACTGGCAGTAGGAACGTGGAAAGTTTACATGAATCGTTACAAGCTCTTGAAGTGGCAAAGGTTTTTTTTTTATGACCACGCAGAAAATTTATGAGCGCGGTTTTGGGTGATGGGTAGACAAAATATTATGTTCATTCATTTGATTTATGGAGTTATGTACATTCAGAACAGATTAGTTGCATCATTTGGATAGCTGAGGCTGAATGTTCGCATCATTAAATAGTCGTAATGGTTTTTGGGATTAAGTTCTTATGATTAAGTGAATACTGGACGGGTCTCACTACGGTAGCAACCATTTGACTTTTTTTTATATAAAACTTAGTTTTCACACCATTATCGGTAATTCTCTCAATAAAATATAATTTGAAGAAAAACAATCAGGTTAGATCATCATGATGTTTAATTAAACACACGTTTTTTCCAAACAATAGTGTGAAAACTTACATTTTATCTAGGATTTTTGCAGCTCTGTTAACGATCAACAATTTATCGATTTTTTTTAAAATAATATCTTGCATTTATACTGAGACTATAATTGGAAAACGTGCAAAAAACGCATACACCACATTTGTAACAGGAATAAGGTTTGAGATTTAATTGCGGTTTTTTCTTTGATAGTACACTAAAAACATTTAATCCATCATGAATAACGAAGAGATGATCAAGCCGACCAAATCTCTCCTATATCAATCTATCTATCTATCTATATCACTGAAAATATTACCCCAAGTAGTATACGAAGCATCTTTTATATTCATCACTTTGTTTTCATGTTTCATTCAAGAAATTATGCCATAACAAAAAACCAAATGTTGCTCAAAAAGTCATCTGAGACCATTCAAAACAAAGATTGGAGCTAGTCGAGACCTGTTTGCAGCTAAGTAAACCTAATCATGACGTTGCATACTTATTATTTTCCACCCTAGTAGCACACTTGTTGCAATTTAGTTTAAATAACTAAATTGTAAATCAATTAAGTCACAATCAAGTTCCTGCAACCATTTACGGCAAAAATGTGTTTCTTGGGTAGTGTATGTGATGCTTATTATGAACTAATTTTGACCTCCAGTGTAACACACTACAACTCGCGTTCCAACGCACAGTGGTCCAGAATGCGAATTTAGCTGGAAAGATATGTACATTTTCAGCCTAAGTATGAAGTTTCGGAGCAAAATTGTCTTCCTCAACGTTGTTTCTAATAACAAGACGCATTTTTTGATGTGAATGAAAACTAGGGTGGTCCTTATTTTCAGAGAAATAGAAAATCTTACATTTTTATTTGCAGAAATAAAGATGTATGCCTTTATTCGAAAAAAAACTGCAGATGAACTAATTTCATTTTTTTCTGTACCTTTTGATATGACCGAATCAGAGCATTTTTTCCTTTCCATATTGTTAGAGTTCAATCCAAATATTTTTTTGGCCATGCGTGGCCTCATGGAAACCTGCTCTGGGATGACTGTTCCTGAATCAAGTTACCGGATTGTCGTATGGTAATCAAACATATTCTTGAGTATTCATGCCACAGTTTTTGTATCATTATTGTTGGTTTTCCATTGAAACATTTATAAGTATACCATTTTCAGAACATAGTTCCAAACATCCGGTTTTTCTGGAGACGGATTATGTCCATCGGTCATACAGTGGGGGGAATTTGTTTAAACGCAAGGTCATTTCTAGGTCTATTTCCAAAATAAAAGATCGAAACAAAAAGTCAAATGCAGTTTACTAAAGCCTATCAGTAGTTACATTTTTGAGAACACAATTTGAACGGAAGTTCCTTGTGATCTCTGAAAAAATCCAAAAAAGGTGATTTTAGAGGGGGAATTCGTTTAAACTCACACTAACGTAAAGCCGCATTGAGCGTACCTATGCTACTGCTATCTTGTGAATCTGTTATGTTTACACTGTATAGCCCTCGTCCGCCATAAACACGAGTTTGAATTTGCGTTGCGCGATAGTTGTTGCTTGTTTTCGGCAAAATGGGTAAAGGAAAGTATTTAAGCCAGTCGGAGCACATACTGGTACGAGAACTCAAAGTAGGGACGAGACATATATTTCGAAGAGTTTTTCAGAAAGGGCTATTTGATTTTGTTTACATGTTTGAAAGCAAAATCAGATAGGTTCTTTTGGCAAATTATAAAATTTGTTAAACATTACCTTACATGTGATATAAAAATTGGCTTATAATCTGTATTTTTTCAAACTGACGTTTTAGTAGGTACCCTTCAGTACTCAACGCTGTAAATTTCAGGAATACTTGTTCATAAGATAATCATTCAACCCCTTTTAGACCCCGCCAGAACCCGCCCACCCTTTTTGAGGCGGTTGATTATGACGTCATACAGACACTTCAATCACTATATATCAAAATGTGGTTATCAGAGAGCATTATTGTGTTCAGCAAAAATATGTGTTTTAATAATTCCTACAATTTCTTAGAACATATTGAAATCGTCAAATTTGAAGAAAGTACTAATTATCTCAAAAAACCAGTTTTAAGGTAGTGCTGAAAGAAAATCATTTATATCTCTTTAACTTTAGGCTCTAGAAACTTAATGTTTTCAGCATTTTTTCTTAAAATTACTTGCTCTAAAACTTTGTTGAAGACAACAACCCATTATCTCGTAGCTGGAAGAAGTTAGAATTTGAAAGTGTAGTTATGCCCTTATGAAAGGTTAGGCGTGTTATTTCAAAAGATGCGGAATAACATTTTGAGCAACTATTTTGAAGACACCTACTCGGTAAAATTATGACAAAAGGGTGAAAATGTTTTTGACCGTTTTTTTTTTTTCAGAATTGTGCCACTGTGCGCCGTTGCGCTCCCCATTGTAGCCCAGCCTTAAGGTTCTCGAGATAAAGCAATCACAAACTGGAACATTATATGCACACTAGCACCGTGTAGAGATAGAATTCCGAACTTTTGTGACCACTTCTAGGAAGGGCCACTAGGACAAGTTTACTCAAGACTGATGGGTTCTAATTGGTGAGGCTCTCGAGATATCCTAGGATGAAACCAATTACCCCTTATCCCAACGCGTCACAGCACACATATTCAGTAGCTCGAAAGAAAGGCGCCTCTAGCGATGAAATTCCCAATTGAACTGGAATTCAATGACCCAGACAAATCGATTCAACCACTTACAAAAATTCTGCTGAAGACTATAGATGTTTATCACTTGAAACAACTAAAATAGACGTAATTCTTCCAATTAGTGAAAATTCCATAAGCTGCGGGTATCGATCTCTACGTATTTGCCCGAAAAGAACGAAACGGTAAAAATTGAGATCGTAAAGAACGAAACCAAAAATATCGGTACCCGACTGTATATTGGAAATGGGTTCAATAAATCTGGAATTTGCCCATTTTGAGATCAAGAGATTCCCATCGAGAATTCTGAGAAGATTTCTGAAGCCACAGGTTTCACGCTGTGAATAAGCTAGTTAGAATCGGAAATCAAGATCCATGCCGTACACAATCACAAAAAAATATTCCTTCGGTTCGCGATACTTCTTCACCCATCAGTTTAAAAGGTGGCAAGAAATGCGATAACCAAAACCTGGAATTTTTTATATTAAAGATTGGACTCGGAAAAAATGTGACACTTTGTTTTGGGTGTAACTTTTTATCACGTGGGTGAAAATTAATGAAATTTTGGCTAATACTAGTTAAGAGTGTTAATTTTATTGCGATCTACAAGAAGTTTTCAAGATGCATTCGAAACAAGAAGAGCTACGCCAGCAAATCTTGGGCGCGGTGATCGATAATCCTGGTCAGTCGCACAGATGGATCGGCAAAAGGCTTGGAATCCGTCATTCCACCGTGTTTCGCGTTGTGAAGATGTTCCAGGAGACGAGGACCATCGAGCCGGGCGCCGGGAGCGGCCTAAAACCGAAAACGGAATACCCAGAGAAAGCGCCGAAGATAAGGCAGTACTTTAAGAATAACCCGAACCTTTCCACCCGAGACGTGGCCAAAAAGGTCAATTCGTCGAAGTGGGTCGTCCAGCAGACCATGAAGCGGGCTGAGCTACGTGTTTTTAAGGTTAGGAAGGTGCCAAATCGGACCCAAATGCCAAATTGCGTGCGTTGGTCAAGCTAGGCTGTCTCGTCATGGACGACGAGACATATATCAAGGCGGACACCAAACCAATCCCCGGCCTCGAGTTCTTTGTCGGTACGTCCCACATGGAGGTTCCGGAAGAGAAAGATGGACAAATTCGCGAGGAAGTACCTGTTGTGACAGGCGATCTGCGAGTGCGGACGGTACAGCAAGCCGTTCGTTACAACCGGCACCATAAACGGGCAGATTTATCGAGAGGAATGCTTGCAGAAGCGCTTGCTGCCCTTCCTCCGCTCTCACCGTGGTCCCACGCTGTTCTGGCCGGATCTCGCTTCGTGCCATTACGCCAAGCCTGTAATGGATTGGTACGTAGCGAAGGGCGTTAATGTGGTCCCGAAGGAGGCGAACCCGCCAAATACACCAGAGCTTCGTCCGATCGAAAAGTTTTGGGCGTTAATGTTGAAGAAAAGCAGAAAAACATTCAAAACCGATGAAGCTTTGAAGAAAAACTGGGAGAAATTGTGTGAGGATGATGGGCAAAGCCTCGCCCAAGATCTAATGAGAAGTGTTAGAGAAATGTACGAACATTCAGCTTGGGGGACGAAATTTAATAAATAAATTATGCCAAAACATAGTTAATAGTTACAGTTAGTTAATCCCTGAAAATTTGAGAAGTATTCGATTTAAAATGAATTTTTTGGTGATCATTTTTGTGTGTCTAATTTATTCCATAACAGCGCACGCACCGGGTTCCGCTAGTGTGACATAAAATGTTGTGGTAAGTTAAGGAAATATAGTGATACCAACCTGGATGGTTTGAGGAAGTATAACTTCAAATAAAATGCTTGAATAACAATAAAAATATCGAATGAAGACATGAAGTGTTCGTCTATTAATTGTAAGTTATTAAAAGAGTTAGTGGTTTAGAAAAAGAAACGACTTGTTAAGGTCCTTTAAGCAAATTACTTTCAATCAAATTGTGAGCAATTCTGACGTAGAATACATGGAAGAGTTAGTAATTCTTTCATTTGATTCCTCTTAACGGAATCCTCACTTAATTATTCTTCAGTTTTTTAAGGCAAAAAAACGTGGTGTAGCTTCTGAATTATTGTAGTTCTTTGTTCCGATTGATTGAAAACTTTTATTGAAGGCGTATGGGAGATTTTTGTTTTACTTGTAATCGAGCATCCTTTCTTAAGGACGTTATGTAGTGTTTGATGTCTCTGATTCCTTGCTTCTTTCCAGATAGCTTCCGCTTCATCAGAGCCCAATATCTCTCGATTGGTCGTAGCTCTGGGCAATTTGTCGGGTTTGAGGTTTTTGGTACAATGTTCACTTGATTTGCTTGGTACCACTCCATCACAGTTTTAGCATAGTGGCATGATGCCAAATCGGGCTAGAACAAAGGTTTTTCTCTGTAACTTTTGATGAAGGGTAGCAATCGCTTCTGAAGACACTCTTTTTGATAGATCTCCTTGTTGATTGTGCCTGTGTGACGAAAGATGTACTCTTTTTGCCACACGTGCAAATTGCTTGCCACACAAGGTATTTTTTTCTGAAATTTCGAAACCTTCTTCGTTCTGAAATGCTCAGCTGTAGCATTTCTGGCCATAGCTGAATAAAAAACCAGCCCTGGAAGCTGCTTGAAAACCTCCAGGACATAAGTTTCATCGTCCATGACAACGCATGAAAACTTCGTCAAATATTCGCAGTCCAAACGTCGAGCCCGTGATTTTGCTGCCTACTTCTGTTTGTTGTTGCGATTTGGAACTGTTTTTACTTTATACGACTTAAGTCCCAAACGTTGTTTTGATTTTTGGACAAAACCAGGCGACATTCCTATTATACGAACCACCGTTCGAATGGAGAGATTTGGGTTTTTCGTTAATATCCTTTTCACCTTTCGGTCCATGACAGGATCAGTGCGTCCAAGGTTTTGTCACTTTTCGGTTTCCTCTTCACCGTCAAATGTTTCGAAATTGATTTGAGCACATCGTGAACATTGCATTTTGGCAAATCCGATGTTTTTGCAAGGTCCCGTATTGACAAGTCAGGATTTACCGTACGCCCGTACAAAATTCGCTCGCGCACTTGTTTTTCTTTCATCACCATCTTGAATACTAAACATGAAATGTAAACATCAATCATAGTTTTTTTTATCATAGACTCTCAGCTATACCACAGTGAAATTTTTTATTCCTTTGTGCAATATTTCAAAAGTTACAATGATTTGAAGGTGTCCGGATTGATGTGAATACATATTTTTATAATAAATTAGAGATTAAATTTATTAATATTTGACTATAAAACCCACTTTTATACTTCTACTGCCGCTTTTGTCCAGATATCTTAAATTTAAAGATGTCTGCATAGATAAATATTATAGAAGCACTTCACGTGTTAGGAATGGATTCATAATTATTTAAGCCGGTAGTGTATTTAGTTTGTTCGTAGATGCCATAGGCCAAAATTTTGCAATATAAAATGAGATTTTAAAATTGCGCTCATTCCTCCACTGTTTGAACCTAACAAGAACCTCTAACGATTTATCAGTCTTCAAATGAATAAGATATCTGATTTTTCCAAACGTAAACATAATTTTGCCCAAATTTTCCTTTTCTAAGTTCTGAAACAATGGTCTATGCTCAAGGACGTTTATATTTTGCGTAGTAGAACAGCATCAACAGCATCAAAAAATAACTTATTCCGACATGATTTCCAGATCATTTTACTTTTTTTATATTTTGATCAGTAATATTTGGTTGATAGGGATATGCATTTAAAAAAAAGTTATCAACGCATTCTTTTAAACAACGGTATCATTTCACTTTGATGCAACGCGATTAACAATATCTTAAAGTTATACAAAATGCTGTTGCAACTCTGTCAATGTCAAGTTGCAAATAGGCTCCACCTTAGTGCTTTTTTCGTTGCTGTTTTGTATGATTTTAAGGTACATAGCCAAACAATCCCATCCCTAATTTGTTTCAAGAGAGATCTTTATTGAAACAAGCTATTCTGCTCGGAAAAATGATAACTTGATCATTAACAATAAATTTGATTATCTTGCTTGTCATAGTTATCAAGGCATGCCATAGTTTCTTTAAACAAACCACACGTTCTCAAAAATACAATAGATTTAGTGTTTCCTAAAACAGACCACACACAGATATAATGAAACATTGAATTTTCTGCGTTATCTAATGCACACAAAGGGAATGCTAGATTTGGCAGAAACAAATAGAATATTTCATGTATATTTAACCCAGATAGTGCCTGAATCTAGCCTGTTGTATGAAACATTGCAAACATTGTTGTATGACGCATGAAAGATCGCAAACAATTGCGTTGCTTACACCTCCTATGGTTTAGAATTAAACGAGGGGAAATTTTACGCGACTGTAAAGATTAATTATTTTTTTCCGTGTATTTTCACACCACACAGTTTGACTGTAACAATAGCCAAATGAATAACATGGACTGCCGATATTTGTTACACTGCCTTGAGTAGTTTGACGCTTCATTTAAACACTTTCCGGCACTTCTGGATCATTCTGGTTGATTATAATAGACATCTTAATGTCCTCATCCTGCATAATTTGAGATTATTAAACCAAAAACAAGCGAGCGAAATTCCATTCTTCCGAGACTTTCAAGAGCAGCAAAAGTTGTCGCAAAACTTTTCACTGCACAAAACTATCTCTTTTATGCATTTGTATGGCCTCCAACCAAGCTTAATGACTCTAACCGCGTTCTTTCAGGCTGTCCCAACAAACGGCGGGGAAAGAAACAGAACCGGAATTGCTTTGTTCTGCCCGACGATGAACGGGGAAACGTGAATGGGAATCCCCCGGAGAGAACTCGCGATGAGCAACTGGCACCCGTTAAGCAGTAGTTGGAACGGTTGGTAGATACGTGTGTTGCACTGAAATGCATTTGACTGAAATCGGGGAACTGGGACACAGAAGGGTGGTTTTGTGCATCATCACCGTTCGCTGTACTGCTGGTTGTGTAGCTGGGGAGCTTTGTTGTTCGACTTGAATTCATCACTTATGCAATAGCAATCATCTCCTCTGGATACTTCGCGATTTCATGACGAGCTGGAGGTGGTTGCAGAGGGCGGAAGGTGGAGGCGGAAGGAAGCACCATATGGCAACGAAAATTATTTAGCAAAAGAATGTGGTTGACAAACAATTGAGTAGGTGTGGTTGTACATTATTTGTTAATATTCATGAGCAGAGGAGAAGGAGTACTCTGTTAGGTTGATGTTTGTGCATCAATTGTTAACGAGTAGAAATGTGTTTGTATATGAAAGCATGTGCTTCATGCGGCATGGTTGTGAAAGACGAATTCTCAATTGGAATGTGCGAAATCTGAAATTTCTCGATACTGTTGATAGAGCTGATGAGTTTTATTTACAATGATTCAGCAGAATGTGGGGGTGTTAAGACCACCTCTTCGATGATGGAATTAAGCAAATGTGATCCATTAGAAAAATAACCGAACAACAATTCTCACACAACATTTTATGAAGAACGAGAGGAAAAATGCAAGACGCTTTCCTCTTCGTTTATTTCTCGATGAGAACGGTACCTTTATAAAACTTCCCGTTGGTATTCTTCTTCAAATTAAATTTTTAGTGACAGAGAAAATAAACAAAAAGAATATCTGATTGTTTGTTAGGATGTTTTAAAAACTAAGCAACGTCATTAATATCGGTACTAAAGATAGCTGATTTTTTTTATTTCATGTACTATAATCAAAAAACTACTTTAAGCAACAATATCAACATTATCAAGTTCAGTTATATACATCCAACATAAAAAGCAAGATTGTAATGCAATTTGGCATGATTTGGTTTAATTTCTCGTAATGGATCGTAACTTGGAGAAACAATGCAACTTTGGTCGTGGGCAAATAAGCAACACATCAATTCGATTAAAAAAGTTCAATGTGTGCGTGAGGTTGTGCAGTTGCTTAGTAGTTGTAAATTTAATGACTCGCAAAAAAATACTACGTTCTGTTACTGGGATTCGAACCGCGACCGGAAGCATGACGGCTCTTCAATGTGACCATCTAGCCACCATTACAAGTTGAGGTAATCGGAATAAAAGCCCTACAGTTGTTTCGGTTGTCGAGGCACTCAATGTTACAACAGTGAAGCAAATGTCGGTCGCACACACTTGCATGGCTTCGTTTATTTCATAAAACGGATGGTGACTTGATGAGAGGGAGATTGGAGTGTGATGACGAGTGAAAATAAAAATAGAACACTTGACAGCGGAATTGCAACAGTGGCAAATGGCGTAGCGGCGTTCTGTGCCATTATCTCACCCATGTTGAGAAGTTATTGACGGTTGAACAAAAACCCAACGGTTGCTGCGACTGTCGAGGCATTAGGCACACAGCGATAACCGCTTGCACACACTTGCATGGCTTTGTTTATACCATAAAAAGCTTTGTGGATCATGATGGGCAAAATTTCCTTTTCAGAATCATGCGGATTTCTCAAGATATGATTGCAAAAACTGCAATTGCATTTTTTGCTACAATTTCAACTTTTGGGTGTATGAGAGGGCTAAAAAGCTCCTTAATATAGATAAATCAATCAATCAATCTTATATTTATTAGGTCCTTTCAAACAAATTTACTCGATATGTTCTCCATTTTTATCAATGACATCCTCGAGACGACGCCGAAAGCTAAACTCAAATGTTGAAATTTTGGCAATAAATGCAATTGCTGTTTTTGCAATCATATCTTGAGAAATCCGCATGATTCAGAAAAGGCAATTTTGTACCTCATAATCCTCAAGGCGTTTCATGGTATAAACGAAGCCATGCAAGTGTGTGCAAGTGGTCCCTCGAAACAAATTTATCGCTGTGTGCTTAGTGCCTCGACAGTCCAAGCAACCGTGGTCTTCGTGCAACCGTCAACAACTTTTCAATATGGTTGAGACAATACCCCAGAATGCCGCAACGCTATCGGCCACTGTTGGAATTCCGCTGTCATTTTCACTCGTCATCACATTCCGATCTCCCTCTCTTCAAGTTTGCCCTTCTTTATGAAATATACGAAGCCATGCAAGTGTGTGTGAGAGACATTTGCTTCATTGCTGTATCGACGCAACTGTTGGGCTTTTATACCAATAATTGCATCTTGTTAGAGTGGCTGAATGGATACAGTCTAGAGCCATGACAAAGGCGGCCTGGATGAATACAGTCCAGAGCTATGACGGTACGAATCGTGATTTTTTTGTGAGCTATTGAACCTGCGGACTCCAATCTTATACTCAACATTAATACACTGCACAGCCTCACTCACACATTAAATTTATAATAGCGAATTGATGCGTTGCTTTTTTGCAATTTTTTCTCCAAGTTACGATCCATTACGAGGAATCATACGAAATCATGCGAAATTGCATTACAATCTTGTTTTTTTTTTTTTAGGTGTAGGAAGTCCTATGACGCATTTTACGCACTGCTGGAACGATAATACGATAGCTGCCAAAACCTTGACACCAAAACCGGTTTCGGAGTTCTCAATGCTACGATTGACTAGGAGGATGAATTTAGACCGGTTGTAGGAAAGTTCTGGTGTGCGCTGAACGCTTTTGTGCGCTTTCGACCGAAAACGGCATTAGATTCATCTGTGGAGATCACCACAACAGACCGAAGCAAAAATCCATCACGTTTAAAATGGAAGACTGCACTTCTCGGAAGCATCGACTCCAGGACCTATCGGGATATAAACATAGATTCGGACCATTACCTGGTTATGGTCAGAAAGCGCCGAAGACTTTCTATTGTTAACAACATTCGGTACCAACACCAGCCACGGTGCAATCTGGAACGACTGAAGCTATCTAAAGTCGCAACTGATTACGCGCAAAGCCTAGAAGCAGCGTTGCCGGATGAGGATGAACTGAATGAAGGCCCTCTCGAGGATATGTGGAGTAGTGTCAAAGCAGTAGCGCCGTCATCGCAGCAGAAGGTGTCATTGGGTATGTGGATGGACATCGACGGAACGACTGGTTCGACGACGAGTGGCAAAATGTGGAGCGATACAAGCATAAGTGAGGACAGTTCAGTTTTCTTTTACACTGGTACAAGGATGTGAGGCAGGCAATTCCGTCATCGCTGCACTTCGCCAGCCGGAAGGGAAATATATATTACCAAGGTAACAAAGACAAATGCTGCATCTGTAAGGAAGAGGGACACCTGATGGCTTCCTGTCCCAAGCGGAATGCTCGGAGTCCGCCGAAAGTGTGTCGACAAAGGGGAACAGATCGGTAGACTGAAGGCAACGTATGCCTCTGCAGTAACCGGAGATACATCTACCGCAGGATCTTGAAGGTGAAAAGGAATCAGAAACGCTAGAGGTGCTGGAGAAGAAATTGAGGAAGCTGCTATGATGCCAGTGGATACCGAAATTCGTAACGATAAACAGAAGGGGATGAATACTCTTGATCCAGTTCGCCGGTTCGATGATACAGTTCATCGGGGGTCAACAAACATAAAGAGTTAGCTAGAATTGCAAAGGAACAAGAAGAAGCAAACACTATAACGTCATCACAAAAGAAAAAGAACCATAGTTTGTTGAAAAAATAGTTTCTGTTTGCTTATTTCCCCCAAACATTGTCTATGGCCCCGTAAATCTCATACGATAGAACCGTACAAATGCGTACACTGGTTAAATTATAAAAAAGTGAAGACAGCGATCTTATCTTGTCTGGGATAAGTAGCGCCGCCTGGAGGGATTAGGGTGCGGAGAAAGCTACAAGAACGTATTCGATCGAAAAGAGGAAGCAGCACCACGATGAACGCCTGAATAGCGCAGAGACGGAACATCAAGATAACAGAAGAAATCTCGCGGAATTTTTCAAAAGGACCTATCTAACAATTTGCTTATCCCGAGCAAAACGAGGTTGAAGAATATGAAAATATTTTTTGAAAATGTTTCAAACCGGATCAAGTTTTACCTATTCAACTGCTTTTGAAGGCAAGCATTTTTGTTGAATTTGCTACAGTAATGGTCTTTGGATCAATTTATGGTAAAATAACAACGAAAACATCAAACATGTTAGATAGGGCATTTTGCTTAACCGAACTGTACATTGGTCGTGCCACATAGGACATTTTATTCCAATGATAGCTACATAGGTCATTTCAATTTTTATTATTATTCTATTAAGGAGTGTATCGAAAAGTAGTTATAAACTTCCAAATAATAAAATAGGCATGAAAACATGGTTATAATTAACATACTATTTCAGTTTATTATAGCTTAACATGTTTACAAAAGATCCAAACGGAAAAACTAGTCATCATGTTCATTTCTGTAGAATGCCCGTACCTTTGATTTGACACCTGCCATCAAATTCTGCACAGTGACCTTTGTGCACTTCCTGGATGCCGCTGCCCAATTTTTCTTAAAATCGGTCATGTTTTGGGACACTGTACCATCCTTCTTAAATATACGCTTGACTATTGCCCAATAGCGTTCGATCGGTCGCAACTGGGGACAGTTTGGTGGGTTGATGTCTTTTTCTACGAACTTGATGTTATTCTCCGTCAGCCACTGTAGAGTGGATTTGGCGTAATGTGCCGATGCCAAATCTGGCCAGAAGAGAGGAGGGGACTGGTGCTTTCTATACAATGGTAGCAACCTGTTCTTCAAACATTCCTTTTGATAAATCTCAGCATTTATAGTTCCTTTTGTATAGAAAATTGAAGAACGCAAGCCACATGTGCAAATAGCTTGCCAAATGAGCACCTTCTGACCGAATTTCTCCATCGCAACAGTCGTATCTGCGGTTGGCACACGTTCCCCAACAGATTTAGTATAAAACTGCGGCCCCGGTAGCGTTCTTGAATCTTCTTTAATCCACAACTTTTTGGTCCAAATCGGGGTTGCTGGAGCCGGGTTTCCGGCCACTTCTTGGTAAATCCTTGAGGGAGCACTCCTTACCAAACTTTTCGATGATGCGTTTTACACTTGCCGGGTGAACATTTACTCTTTTCGCAATCTGGTTGTAAGTAACACCCTTTTCGGTGCACCAAGTGTGCAGAATTTTCTTTTTAGTCTCAAATTCAATTCGCGACATTTTGAATACAACTTTATCAACGGAAATGAATGAACCGAATAATCATTTTTGACATGTAAACAAAGCAAATGGCGCTTACACGCTAAAAATATATACAGTAGTTTATGCGTAATAACGCATCGAATGTTTATAACTACTTTTCGATACACTCCTTAGTAAATTAGAACATAACACATAGCAATAGAGATTGCTTTCTCTTTCACACACGCATTTGCTTCCCGGAGGAAACAATCCTATTCTTTCTACGTGCCTTCGGGTAGTTTCTACATACACTTCCTCAATGCTGTCTTATAGTAGAGGATCCCGCGAAGGATCTGAACCATAACTGTCGACAACGCAACTTTGCTGGCTACCACATATAGCAACTTCCTCAAATTGTGCTGCTGATGATTGATCCGGATGTGATGAAAATATTGTTGTGGCTGCGGCTGCAAGAAACGACCAATATTCAAGATATATTTTGATTTATATAACCTTGTTTTAAGGAACTAATGCACTTACCGAGGAGCAAATCGAACGCAGAATTATTAATTCTTTCCGAAATTGTTGGAATGGTATTTTGTACTTTCTTCAATCGAACGACCGAACTACGGATTTGCTTTGTTATGTTTGTTCTGACACTTCAGACGTTTAGCGCGACAGGTAAACTGAAACGTCTTATCAAACAGTAGAGCATCGCTATTGCGAAATCAGACATCGGACGTTTTGTTGATTTTCAATTTTCTTAATATTATGAAAACATGTCAAAATGCGTGTTTTAACATAATGTTGATAAGTGCAATAGCAATAGTGTACATTAATTAATTCAATTTGTTTACATTTGTTACATAGGACCTTTTGAAAAGTTAAGCGAGAAATGCTTCCATTGGAACGGAATACGAGGAAGATGATCCAACTCCCACGATAAGCGAAGTTAAGAATGCCATCAAAGAGCTTAAGAACAACAAGGCAGATGGTATCGGAGCGGAAGTGTTCAGTTCAGTAGGCCCGGATATACAATATACAAAAAGGGTGACAAGTTGGAATATGAAGAACTACCAAGCGATCACTATTCTCAACGCGGCCTACAAAGTGCTTTTCTGAAACATCTTACGCCACCTATCGCCGCTGGCAAGCAGATTTGTTGAATGTTATCAAGCCGGTTTTTTTGGACGGCGATCGACAACAGACCAAATCTTGACGTTGATGGCAGATTCTACAAAAGTGTCCCGAATATTAAGTTCCTATGCGCCACCTGTTCAGCAATTTCCAGGCCACATACGATACTGTTAATCGTGGAGAACTAAGGAAGATTATTGAGGAGAACGGAATTTTCCGGGAAGCTAGCTAGATTGATCAAGGCAACAATTGATGTTGTACAACGCTGTGTAAATTTATCGGGTGCGTTATCGGACTCGTTTGAAGTACACACTTCGGCAAGGCGATGATTTTTCCTGCCTCCTGTTCAACATTGCGTTAGGAGGTGTTATGACATTATCGGAAGAAGCGGTACACCAGACTTAAACGTGTAGAAGATAAGGTTGCATTGCGGGTGACTAGGTCAAAACTAAGTATTTGCAGATAGGAGGATAAATCTCGCAAAGGCAGGAGTGTGATTATCAACGGAGATGAGTTCGAGGTGGTAGAAGACTTTCTGTGCCTTGGATCACTGTAGCCGACACTGGCCGATCTCGCGTAAGCATGCGGCTTAAGCGCCACTCCGATAAAGGAGACCGCATGCGAAGTTTAAATTTGCCCGGACGAGACTCCCTGAGGGCGAGTCCATTTTAAATCTTCCTGAAAAGATGAGATCGAGCTAGCCTGACTACTACCGAAATACGACGGTTAAGAAACCCTATAGCCTTGCAACATAATCTTCCGCATTAACAAAATAACTTTTAAAAGCTCACAGGTAGAGAACACACAAACCTAGAACCACGCTACGTTACGTCAAGCTATCATCACTGGTAGCTTCACTAAAATTCCGCCAGAGCCGCGATTGCAGCAAAGGAGACGCAATACAACATCAAATTCCGGTTAAACGGAAGACGTCGCGCATTTGAATGTACAACAATCCCGAAGCAACGTGTCAACACAATTTCCCTTATATTCTAATTGAAAAGGACTTAAGGACATAATGCTAACAGTCATTCGCAATACACTCAAAATAATAATATTTATTTACCGAGAATAAAAAAAAACGTGGTATATATTTGTACAAGCATGCTTTCATTTCGTTTACTATTCTATCTCCTCTTTATTCTTTGTCCATTTACTCTAGATCTATCCTAATGTGCGCATTCTTTCTACTCCTCTATTGTTTGTGCTCTTGTGCCTTTCTTGTGTATTTTCTCCTAACTGGTAGCGATGCAGCAAGCGGGAACGGCTAAGCTTGGGGTACCCCGGAGGCTAACGTTGATGGGTTGGGTGTGGCATTCCAAAATGACGAAACGTTTCACGTTTTCTGTGGCCGACACCCAACTTCATGAATTAAACACGTGTTTTTTTTTCGTTACATTTAGCAATTTATGCTCTTCGACCTATGGTCGGCAAAGAATATCCTCCGTGGTGTCCTCACCGGACGCCACACTCAAAGAAAAAGGTTCGGACTCACCAGACTTCACCGCTTAAGGTTACTGTGCTCCTTATAGCTGGTGGGATATCAAACTGTTGTTGGTCGACGGATGACGGTTGTCGGCGGATGACGGTTGATGGCGTTTCGATGAAGCAGGACTTATGTTTCGATGAAGCAGGACTTATGTTTCGATGAAGCAGGTGGAACACGGACGGAAATTCAAACGTAGGCGACGGCTGGTCTGGTCCAAACACAACGAGCACAATTAGCACATTTAAAACTGGGACGAGCACAATGAGCACATTACCTGATCTAGATGTATCTTCCGTCCAACTAACCTAGACGCACACTACGGTTCTTAGCCTAGGTTTAACACCGGCTAAACAAAACTAGAAGAGCACAATTAGAAATCTAAAGGCTAAAGTATTACCACGTTGCTTTCAACTCACTTAACCAAAAAACGATAACGCGGACAAAACATCCACTGCGATCTGCGGTTCCAACAAAAGTGAGATGAAACCGTGATCCTCAGATTAGGGAAGGTGTTCTCAGCTGAATTAAACGGAAATTACCCCGCGATCTTTTTCGAACTAGATCGGCAACACGAGAGATTATCCTACAATTGCTGGACCTTCGTTCTATGTCGATGGTAGCCAGAACTCTCTCATCTTTCTCCGCTTCCCCGAAGATTTCTTGAACTCGACCTTGGGAGAAATTTTACAAGGCTGAGTGGCGTTATTCGCGAGGCATTACTTGTTTATAGCAAGATCGGTTAGTGCGGCTGTTGGCATAGTTTTTGGCGCAGACAAATTAGATCTAGTTCAAAATAAAATTCCTAAACAACATGTAGCGAAGGCTACATCATTAGTGACGTCGAGCAACTGCAGTAGAGAAATTTGGAGACGCATAATTGCCAGAAGTCATGCTTACTATGGACTGAACAGTACCCTCAGGTCTGGTAAAGACCAGTAGTTAACTAAGGACACGAAATGTGGGCAATGCTCTGGAAGGACCAGCGAACACTTGGAGTTTTTAAACGGCAGGCGTATGGAGGAGTATAATGAATCACAAGCTGGCGCAGCTCTATGGAAAACTCAATATCCAGAAAGTCGGTAAAGCAAGAAGGGTACAATGCACGGAACATATTGTAAGTATGATTGTAGCACGGAAACTAAGTCCGACAGCAGTGAGCTCTCCTCGCTGTTAAACTTGATCAAGCTTTAATAACCACTGATTATCCTAATCATGCCATTGTATGAAGGGCCACAAAGGTGTTGGGTGGATCGATAGGCAAAATCACTTATACGTATCCACAGGGATATAAAGAATCTCCTTCCAACAACAAGATTGGACAATTGGTCAAAAGAGCAAGCTATCTAACATGAGGATGCCCCAATGGGCGGGGAGAAGAGCCCGCCCTTTATTCACAAACTGTTGGAGTTGGCATTTCCAATCTCCCCATCCAGAGTGCTTCAATCGGGTGCCCTGATGGTCCCTCCCGTTCCCATGAAATATTTATATAATAGTGTATGTATTTATGTAAATGAAAAATACTGTAAACACTCGGTATCTATTATTTATGATCTCCTTTTGGTGGATCCTGAAATGTAAGATATGTTGTAAAGTGTTAAACTGTAGAGTTCTGTGGTTTCACGCTTATGAACGTTTTTGTTTGTTTTCAGCGATAGCAATTTCCCAAAATCTTGATTTGAGGTATCCTAAAAAAGTTTGTTAAATTATACAAAAATAACATATATTTATTTTAATTTACTGTTGCCATGGTCACTATTTGATGTGGATGTTGATTTTATAACAGCAATACACTTTTATTTTTGCTGGCCAAATAATTATTGCTCCTGTGTAAGGGAGTTAAAGACAAATGAAAAAAAAAACAACAAACAACAACAACAAAAAACAACAAGCAATTTTTAAATCATCTAAAAAGTAAAATCAATAAAACAATTTCATCAATAATAATGATGTTGTGAGTTATGATACAGACACATCAGACACTATCCGAATGGCAAACAGCTCAGATTTGGAAAAAGGTCCATTTGCAAACCGGAATTGAAAAATACATTAGGTAATAAGTGCAAAAGCCTACCATAGATTCCGTCGCAGCTTCTTTTGTTCAACTAGATACTTCTAAATCATAATGATGATTGGACTTATAAGACATAATAATTAAAAGTATATATAACCTATTAGGAGAAATTATTAAAAAAAAAAATATGTGAAAATATAAATCCCGAAAACACCAGTAATGATAAAAATGATAATGATGGTGATAAAGAAGATTGATAATGGTTATGAATAAACAATGTCCTTTATGATAATATATAGTCAAGGGATATTATAATATGAACTGAAAATTACATCTGTGCCGACTGCTGTTTTGTTGCAATTGTAGACAAACTTCCGCATCCCTTATGAACCAGAAAATTTAGACAATGTATGACAGCCATGAGAAAACAAGATGAATTTTAAATTTTAAATTATTTTATGATACCTGATGACCTGTAAGACCTGAAAGATATGAAAATGGAAAATTATGATATGATTTGCCGGTCGCACCCCCTCACTTCGCTATTGTCGGATTGACAACATTGCCCAGGCTACGCCAACCAGCGTCTCCATGTTTCAGCTGGCAGTCTTTTGTGATCATATGACTCGTGGAGGCGTGAGGTAGGAACTTGTGAGGATCGGAGGTCGGTCGCACCCTCTTGCCAAGTTGTCAACTCACCATTTGAAGCCCTATGCACGGAACATATTGTAAGGATGCCAAACAACAATCCCTCAAAAATGTGATTACCTCGAATCCGGTTGGTACAAGACGCTGGGTACCGCAGCAAACTAGGTGGTTAGACCAAGTGGAGCAAGACCTATGAAGTGCAGGACGCTCGAAAAATTGGAGAAAAGCAGCTCTAAACCGAGTTTCTTGGCGAAACATTGATAAGACTGTGCGGTCCTGACCAGCAAAAGTAAAGCAAAGTCTTTTAAAAAAACAAGTGAACCATCTTGCCGCATTCTCATCGATGAATTGACCAATCATCGCATTCTCATCGATGAATTGACCTTACCAATCAGACCAAGGCCGGGTTGGCCTCTGTTGTACACAGAAGTTGTCTCCATTATATTCGGTCCATGGCTGTACCTTGCCAGCCTCGCTATCTGCGGGGAGTTCGCAGGTCGCCCTCTACTTGATCGATACACCATGCCTTTTCTTATTGTACCTTTTAATCGGGCTGTCATCCAACATTCTTACGACATGCTCAGCCCATCATTCTTGACCGATTTTAGCGGTGTGTACGATGGGAGGTTCTCTGAGCAGCTGATGCAATTCGTGGTTCATTCACCCCCTGCACGTTCCGCCTTCCATATGCACTCCATCGTACATACGCAGCACTTTCCGGTCAATGACACCAAAGGTGCGTTGGTCCTCCACTAGCAATTTCCATGTTTCGTGGCCGTAGAGATCTATCAGTCTAATTAATGTCTTGTAGATGGTCAACTTTGTAGTTCGGCGAACTTTGTTGGACAGCGTCCTTCGGATTGAAAAGTAGGCACGAGTGATAGCCATAATGCGCCTTTGTGTTTCTCTGCTGGTGTCGTTATCGGCAGTCACCAATGTGCCCAAATATACGAATTCATCTTCTACATCGATTTCATCACCGTCGATCTGAACTCGTGGTAGGAGGCTAACATAATCATTTCGTGAGCCTCTTTCCTGCATGATTTTGTTTTCAACGCATTAATCACAAACTCAATCCTACCAGCTTTAGCCTTAAGTCTGATGTACGTTTCCGCCATCGTCTCAAAGTTACGTGCTACAAAACCAACGTCGTCGGTGAAGCCAAATAGTTGGACAGACTTCCTGAAGATCGTGTCACTCGTGTATATCCCAGCTCTTCGAATCACACCCTCTAATACAATGTTAAACAACAAACACGACAATCCATCACCTTCCCAAAACCCTCTCTGAGCTGCGAAGGGACTCGAGAGTGTCTCTGATACTCGGACGATCCATCATTGCTTTGAATCCATATTCGTGCATAATCAAATTGAAACAAACACATTAGCACCTTGTCTATAAGCTATGTTATACAATCAAATGCAGATTTTGAATGAAAGGGCTTTTCGTGCACTTGACAGAACACACACGCTTGGTGGAGCACCATTGTACTGCTCCCTGTGTTAATTATTAATAAAATTAACATTTTGTAATAACCATGCATTACCTAAGAACCACGTTAAAATGAATTAAATTTAAAAAAAAAGTTAAATGGTTGGAATACGTGTTAAAAGTGTTATATAAATAAAAATGAGTTGGGGTTTCCTTTGTCACGATTTAACTCGCGAGCGGAAGGACCGATAGGCGTGAAATTTTGTATGCAAAGATTTTTGGGGCCGGAGAATAATCTTATGATGGTTTGAATCCCCTCCCTTTACTGGAAAGGGGAGCTTCCATACAAATGAAACCACAAATTTCTACACAACTCGAGAACTAATCAAGCAAAAGAACCCGAATTTAGCAGGTGTGAGTTTTTGAAGGCAAAACAGGTTTTTATGGTAGCTTGAGAACCCTCCCCGTCATAAAAGGGGGGGCTCCCATACAAATAAAACACAATATTCTGCATAATTCGGGAACTAATCAAGCAAACGGAACGAAATTTAGCATGTGGTGGTTTTTTAAGACCAAAAATGTTTCTATGTTGGTTTGAGACCCCTTCCCATCCTAAAGGGGGGGGGGGCTCCGATACAAATGAAATACAATATTCGGCATGACTCGAGAACTAATCAAGCAAACGGAACCAAATTTAGTATGTGGTAGTTTTTGAAGACAAAAAATTGTTCTATGTTGATTTGAGAACCCTCCCCTTTCTGAAAAGGGGGGGAACCTATTCAAATGAAACGCAAATCCTTGCATAACTCGAGAACTAAAAAGAGAAATGGAACCAAATTTCGCATGTGGAAGTTTTTGAAGGAGGGAAATGTTTCTATGGTGATTTAAGACTCTTCCGTCATATGAAGAGGAAGGGTGGGGGGGGGGTGCTCTCAAACAAATGGAACACAAATTTCTGCATAACTCGAGAAATAATCAAACAAATGGGACCAAATTTGGAATGGACGATTTTTTTAGGAATGAAATGTTTTTATGGTGGTTCAAAGCCCCTCCTCCCTCTAAAAAGGGGGGCTCTCATACAAATGAAATAAATTTCAACCAAACATGAGAACTATACCTACTGCTTTGCAAATTTGTATTCAGTGGTTTTTGGGTCCGGGAAAGCATCTTATGATAGTTCGAGAGCCCTCCCACTTCTAGAAAGGGTGGGATCGAATGCAAATGATAAACAAATTCCTGCTCGAGAACTAATCAAGCAAATGGAACCAAAATTGGTATGGGTGAGTTTTTGAAGGCAAGAAATGTTTTTGAGGTAATTTAAGACCGCTCCTCTCTCTGGAAAGGCCCCCCCCCCTTACATACGAAACACAAATTTAAACCAAACATGAGAACTATCTCTAGCTCTATGCAAATTTGTGTGCAGGGGTTTTTGGGTCCAGGAAAGGATCTTATTATAGTTCGACACCCCTCCTGCCTTTAGAAAGGGGGGCTCCCATGCAAATGAAAAACTATTTTCTGCATAATTCAAGAACTAATCAAACAAATGGAACCAAATATGGCATGTGGAGGTTTTGTAGGCAAGAAATGTTTCTACGGTGGTTTGAGACCCCAAGCAAAAGAAACCAAATCAAGCATGTGTGAGGTTTTAAAGGCAAGAAAGGTTTCTATGATGGTTTCGGATTCATCTTCGCCCTGAAAGGGGGGCTCCAATACAAATGAAAAACTATTTTCTGCATAACTCAAGAACTAATCAAGCAAATTGAACCAAATCTGCCATGTGGAGGTTTTTATAGATTAATACTGTTTCAATGCAAATTTGAGACCCCTCCCTTTTATGAAGGGGGGGGGGGAGACTCCCATACAAATGAAAAACAAATTTATGCATAACTCGAAAACTAATCAAGAAAATGTAACCATATTTGGCATATGGAGGTTTTTGAAGGAGAGAAATGTTTTTATGGTCATTGAGACTCTTCCGCCTTCTGAAGGGAGGGGGGGGGGAGGGTGCTCTCAAACAAATGGAACACAAATTTCTGCATAACTCGAGAACTAATAAAGCAAATGGAATCAAATTTGGCATGTGGAATTTTTTGAAGGAGAGACATATTCCTATGGTGGTTTAAGACCACTCTGCCCTCTTAATGAGGGGGATCCCATAGAAATGAAACGCAATTTTCTGAATAACTCGAGAACTAATAGAGCAAATGGAATCAAATTTGGCATGTGCATTTTTTTGAAGGTCAGACATATTTCTATGGTGGTTTGAGACCCCTTTGCCCTCTGAAAGGAGGGGGGGGGGTCTCATACAAATGAAACGCAATTTTCTGCATTACTCGAGAACTATTCAAGTAAATGAAACCACATTTGGCATGTGGGGGTTATTGGAAACAGGATTTTTATTTACATTAAAAAGGATTTCTGTCTGACCGATCGGAGTGAAAATATGTATGCAGGTATTTTTTGGGCTGGGGAAGGTTCTTATGATTGTTTGAGACCGCTTCCCCCTTTCGGCTCGCATACAAATGAAATACAAATTTCTGCATAGCTTGAGAACTAATCAAGCAAATGGAATCAAAAATGGTATGCTGAGTTTTTTGAATGCAAGAAATGGAATCTATGGTGAATTCAAACACAAATTTCAACCAATCCTGAGAATTATCCAGGTTCCCAAAGGCAAACTAAGCCACAAACTGTGTATTGTCTGGGTAAGAAGAATGTTCTGATAGAAGTTTGAACTCCTTATTAATAAAAAGAACTCATCAAAAAAAAAAGCGTCAGTTCTATGTAATGTTCATTCATTTAGTTGCAGGCGTAGCAACGCTCGCACCGGGATCAGCTAGTACATTATAATTATAAAATGTACCTAATTAGGTATTTCTGCAATTCTCAAATATATGTGCCGACAGTTGTGTCTCGTGAGTTATAATACTCAATGAATACCTTTGAAAAAATAATTCTAAAGCTAATTGAAAATTATTTTGAAACTGCTTGTATGAAGGGGAAGTAATTCAATTCCGGATATGGTGAGTTATTCTAGTTGGAAAATATTCTTTTCATAGAGCTGAATTCATGACAGCTTTTTTATTGGCAGCCTTTGATTGCGTATATGGATATTCAAGAGTTAAAAGCATTGAATATTGTTTATCTTCAAGCAAAAATGGTTGTGCTGTGCACCAGGTTAATAAGGACTCAAATAGTTCACCTATTTCGTATCAATTTCGTCAGTTCCATCCTTAACCATATCTCTTGATTTTAATGTGTTTTTATTATTGGGGTACACACATTGAGGTATTGAAAACACAGACGTTGTTCTATCTGAAAACCACGTTGATCATGCAATATCAGGAGATAAAGTTAGAGCTTGAGCGCGAGTGCAAAAAGTTAGAGCGTGACGAAATATGGTTATATTTTGAACGTTAATAACTCATTCATTTAATGATGTATTTTCAAAAAATTTACACCACTCCGTTGGGACATTCACTACGCGTCGGTTTCAATATAATTATTGACTTTCACCATTTTACTATTGAAAAATTAATGAATGTGAAGCGCCTTCAAAACAAGCATCAACCATTCACGGCTGTTCCCCAGCACGGACGATAGACTAGAAGATCAACCAGTTTACGTGTATCTGTGTATATATGTGACGAAGCCGTAATGTTTTCATTTACTTGTTGCGTTAACATAACATTTATTTCCTTTTTGGTCTCTTTTTGTGACCATTTTCAGGCATTTGGTGTCCATTATCAGGCAAACTCATTCGCGACCAGCTTTGAAGTTGCAGTAATATCAAATATCCCTAGTCAGCTATTTACTAATATATTAAGTATTCAGATTTATCTACCCTGGGTTCAATTAAATTTTCTCAAAACTTATTTAATTGTCCGAATGAAGTCATTGCTGGATTAAACCCCACCATACCCTTTCCCCTTTGTATAGAAACATCAACCTCTTATCGCCACTTTCATCACTTGGTACCATTTCAATTAAATCGTTCGTTCGTCAAAAAGGAAGCAGAAAAAAAGAAGTCGAGCGAGAACACGAGTAAGTCCCAACCACAGTTCGTAAAAGCCATGTTTTTCTACCAATGACCCACATTGCTGTACCGGCCAGTCGAGCCTGACTAAATCATGGCCTCTGTGCTCATGCACGACCGGGTACCAGGTCATCTCCTGGAAAAGCAAACCCATCAGTGTTTGCCTTCTGCATACAAACGAGCCGGGAAGCATCCTTTCGGGTGCTGCAATTATTGGCTCGCACACAAATTGAGGTCAAGTGACAAACAGAAATACTCCAGCGAGCTGCTTCCGTTTTATTTTTTATTTATTTTTTCGTCTGGATTATTCGTTGATGGCTGACGAACACCATCATCAGTGACAGAATATGTCAACAGTGACAGTGGCAGTGGCAGTGAAAGTAGCATCACTTTTTGTCATTTTGTATCCGTCCTTCATTCATCACTTTCTGCAATGCTGATCCTTCGGAGGAAGCTAGAGAGTTGGTGGAGGATTAATTACCGGACTTAGAGTATGGCTGAAATTTACACCTGTCATTCCGGGTGGTCATAAATAATTCTAGGACGATCACGCGAGTCTGCTGTCTGTGACAGGTGTCACGATGTGGGACGAAGCGTGGGAATTACTTGGTCTTAATGAGCCCCGTGACGATTTCGGTATTCCGATATGCAGCATTTCTGTCGACCGGTCAAAACACCACTGGAACATCCTGACTCGGGGAAAGATTTGAGCGACTTCGTGGGAGCAACAGGATGACGCAGAAATTAAAATCTCGTCTACGTTGGATCGTTAGAGATTCGTTGTAGGAGTATGACGTGTGTTGAATCGGAAGCAGTGGAAAATGTTTTTGAATCCTGTACTTAGAGAGTGGGATGTATTTCAATATTAATAACAAAGTATGATAGGGATGACATACATGAAGAATTAGTTTTTGTACAACTCTGAACGTAAAAGTTTGCATAAAATATGATTTTGAAAAATTGTGTCACATTTAATGTTTGAGTACAGAGCCAAATAATGGAGCCAACACAAGAGTGAAAGAAAGAATTATCTAAACGATTCATGTGATTATCAAAAGGCATCGCGGCAATCTTACCAGTGGCGATGTTTAAAACAGCATGGCATATGAGTTTCTTCGAGTATGAAGGGAAATCGGGTAAAATGGACAATTTACTGTGGTCAACTCTAAATAAAACCATTACCAGTCGATTCTCCGGACATTTTTTCATAAGCAAAGAGTAAGTAATAGAGAGAGTAAGTAGAGAGTAGCAATATTACTAGTGCCGATCTTCAAAACGCATGGTTTATGAGGTTATAAAATTATGAGGGGAAATCGGGTAAAATGATCAATTTACTGAGGTCAACCATAGATGAAACCATCACAATTAGATTTTCCGGACATTTTTACGTAAGTACAGTGTAAGAGAGAGCAATATTACTGGCGTCAATCTTCCGTCTGAACCACATGGTATATGAGTTTATGCATGTGTGAGGGAAAATCGGGTAAAATGGACCACTCTTTTTATAAAATATGTCTGACATGATAATTTTGAATTTATCCCAGACATGAGAGTCAGTGTAACCAATTTAGGCGCTTTGTGCAAGATTTTTGCAGGTTTTTTTTTCCTTGATTATCGAGACTTTCAGCCTCGGGCTGGTTCAACTCCCGTCGTAGTCACTCAAGCCCCCCTTTTTAGGCATTTTGTAACTTCTCCGGGAGTGAGATTCGAACGCGTGATTTTGACGTGAGAGGTATGGACGTTAACCACGCTGGGGACGCTCCCTTTTTGCTGGTTTTTGCGCTAAGAGAGCTTTATCTTCACGAGTGCCCAAAATCACTCGATGGGACGTAGCTCCGGGCAGGTACAACATGGACCTCATGTGCTCACCTCATGAAACATCCTTATAACAGTAATACAACGTAATAACAGGATGCCAAATCAGGCCAGCACAACAATAGTGCATCATGATTGCTTAGAAATGATAACAATCGTTTCTGCAGGCTTTCTTCTTCGGTAAATTGCCTTAGGTATCGTACCAATGTTATGAATTATTAGCTTGCTCGGCCACAGCTACATATGGTCTACTGAACTAAATACTTTTAGGCTAACTTGATTTTTTTTCTATGTGTTAAAATGTACTGCAACGTCATCCTTTTCTATGGTAAAAATAAATGCCAAGATTCTGTTTAAAGTCCTCTATAAAATAAGTTCCATCGTCCTTTACCAGGCAGGAAAATTTCGTCAAATAATCACGACACTACTGCAAGCACGTGTTTTGGCCATCAATGAGATTCGGCACCGTCTTTGCCTTAAATGACGTCACTTCTTGTCGATGCTTCTAATTGTGCACAAAAGCTGGCGAACTTTTACTTTTACGAGCAACAGCACGTACCGATAGTTCCGGCGAGAATAAAGTAGGCGTCGCTCGCAGTCGGTTTGTATTTTAGGGAGCTGTCAAGCTTTCGGCTTCTCACGAATTTGAGTTTTGAAAAGTGAACACGGTTTCAAGTGATAGTTTTTAAACGATTTATTTTGTTGATGTTCCGTTTATGGACTGTTCATAAGAGAAAGTGGACACGTGTTTCTCAAAGCAAAATATATATTTTCGAACAAACTTATAAGTGTGCTTAATATGCATGAAAATCAACATAAATATGACCGCGTTCACGTGAGTTTGAATAAAGGGTGTCCACGATGAAATTGCCACACACAAAATTGATTCACAAAATTCGAGTTTTCATCCGATTGCCATCAAATTTTCAGGGATTGAGAAATAACTATTAAACTTCATTTTACCATTTTACTCGTAATTTATTTACATTCCATACGCAAACGCCCGCACCTTGGCCTTAACCCCGGCCATAAGATTCTGCACAACCTGTGAATCAACCGTTTTTTGCATGTAAACCCATACTTTCTTCAGTTCCTCGACTGTCTTCACTACCTTAGGTCGTTTAAGAAGGTGCTGCTTCATAATCGCCCAGTACTTCTCGATGGGGCGGAGCTCCGGAGTGTTGGGAGGGTTGAACATTTTCGGCACGAAATTGACCTTATTGTCCGCATACCACTTCAGCACGTCCTTGGAGTAGTGGCATGAGGCCAAATCCGGCCAGAAGATTGTTGGGACGTTGTGGGCCTTCAGGAGAGCAGCCGCTTCTGGAGGCACTCTTTTATGTACACCTGTCCGTTCATCGTGTCCTGGGTCACGAAAGGTGCACTCCGCTTCCCGCACGGAATTTCTTCGCAAATTTGGACATCTTCTGAGTGCGGAAATGCTCCGGAACGCTGAACTTATCCTTGGCCGTGAAAAACAGGTTGCCGGGGATCTGCAGTCGGCCTCCCAAGTAGCACACTACGATCATAATTAGTTGTAGTAACTTTATTATGACTTAGCAAGTCATATTTATGTTATCTCAACCAAATGGCAACAAGTGTGCTACTAGGGCTTTACATATGTTTCGTCGTCCATGATGCAGCATTCAACTTTCGTCAGCATGTTGAGGTACAACTTCCTGGCACGGGTTTTTGCGGACTTGTTCTGCTTCTCGTCGCGATTAAGGGCCTTTTGTACCTTGAACGTTCGAAGCCCAGCCTTAGTTTTGGCCTTCTGGACAAAACTTCGGCTTAGGTGCAGCTTCTTAGCCACATCCCGAACGGAGGCGTTCGGATTTCGGTTGAAGGCCCCAACTACGCGGTTGTGATTTTTGGTGTTGTACGGAATACTTTTTCCTTCACTTCTGGGCTTCCGATCGGTGGTCAACCGTTCCTCGAACCGCTTAATCACTCGCGACACCGTGGAATTCGCGATTCCCAACGTTTTAGCGATGGAACGATGCGAGAGATGCTTTTTCTCGTGATGAATGCGCAAAATTTTATCACGCACGAGCTGTTCTTTCGTCTCCATTTCCGCGAGTTTTGATCACAGGACTTTAAACTTGCAACTTGCAGGACGTAAATAATGCACTATGAACTAAATCCACCCAAATTTCCATTAAATTCTACCCAACGATTAAAAAGTTAGAGCAATTTAATAGTGTGGCAATTTCATCGTGGACACCCTTTATTCACTTCTCATTTCTGAAGAACATTCAGATTTTTCTCTCATTATATTCTGCATAACTTTCTTCGGGTGATGCAGATACCAGATCCGCCCAAAACAATGGAGGATTCGTATGCTTTCGGTCGTTTTTGTTACTGTAATTTTCACCGTTGATTGTGCCCGTTGTACAATATGAAGATCATTTCAAGCCTCAGGAGCAAATGGCTTGCCACACCAAATACTTTTTCCCCAATTGTTTGGTTTGGATGTATCGCCCATCATAAGGCACATATGTCCTCTTCTCAGCGTTGACAAAATGGTGCCCTGGAAGCAAGGGGTTTCCAACAGCATTTATACATAGATTATTCAATGTTTATACCCCAAAACATGATTTCCACGGCTCAGTCCTCGTGATGTTTCATGCTCATGTTTATTTTAGGTTGGAAATAAACAATTAAACAATTGAGCTTGTCATTGGTGGCCATCGAAATGTCTTCCAGATATACCCGTATTATAGAACAAATCAAATTTCATATCAAAACTATTAGTTTGACGACTCAACCTTCGTGATTTTTCATGCTTCAAATGAATCACTAACCACCCTAGTTCTCTAGCGTCGCCAGATTGCCCCTTGAATAAACCCGTATTATGAGACAATTAATTTTTAACATATAAACCTAGCGTTGAATAGCTCAATCTTCGTGATTCTTGAGTTCATCCGTTTGCGAATTTACTTTGAAACTGAAAAAATAACCGCAATCACGTGAAATTTGGCACGAAATTAATTGCAATTTTGTTTGGGTATGACGGTTTAATTTTTGGTTTCAACTAACACTGTGAATAAAGACAACGTAAATTACATGGTTATTTATTAACCCTTTTAATGGGTAGGAATGTCCAATTTAAGGCAAGATTGACGCATGTAATCATAAATAATCATCAAGTTATTATGAGTAATCATCTGTAATCACAATAACCTTTTCAATCACTGTGTAACCAAATAATCATGAGTAATCACGCATAATCATAAGTAATCATAAGCAATCATGAGTTATCATGATTAATCACACTAATCTAATATAGCCTAATATAGTAATCACTGAGTAATCAGAGTAACTTTAGGGGAAGTGACAAGTAATCAATGCTGTTGGAAACCTCTTGATATATCTTTTGGTATAGCGCATTACTTCCGACATTATATATAACTTTTGTTAAAGTTTCCTGGTTACCATTGATGATTTCTTATGATTACTTAGGGTTACTAATGATTATGATCACTAATGATTTCTTATGTATACTCCTGATTATTGTGTTACTTACGATTATATGATTACTTTGCGGAAATAAAAGTAATCTCTGATTACTTGTCACTTCAAAACTTGTTGGAAACCTCTTGCCTGGAAGTGTACTGGTATCCAATCTGACACAGGTCTCGTCGTCCATCAAAAGTTCCGTGACAATATTTTCGAAGAAGCTTCCTGTAAATCCGCCCTTTTGGGTGCTTTCTGCTTCTTGTAAGTTTTGATATTGTTACGTTTTTTTTTTAATTCTGCACAGTTTCGACGCTAATTTTCACAGTTCTTGGCAATTTCACGAACGGAACACGGTTGAACAATGCAGATTTAGTGTAGTTCACGCTTTGTGCCAATTCTCAAAACGACGAATTTTCGGCAAATTAAATGATCCGAACCATCATTCGAAAACTCTCGCTTTTTTCGATTTTTCAGGTGTGTTACCGAAAATTTACAATTTTTCGTTAAAGTTTCAACCTATTCCATTATTGAACAAGTTTTAACTTTCTTTAATGGACAGTACTTATTCACAGCTGTTTTCCTTTTTTTTTATTTGGTTGTTGATGTTTCGTCCGCCGTATTGTAAAAAACAACATAGTGATCGCACTAATTACTTTGTGCTATGGACTGCGTAGCCATTTTTATGGTTTCGACCGTAGCACGTGATCCTGGTACGGTGATCCTATCCGGTCCAGCGTCACCGTCAGTAATCTTGTGCACCGCAAGCTTCGTTGTCACCCGCTTCTGCACGCCGCTGTTAGTATGAATCCAGGCCTGGCGGACGCTGCTGTTTTCAGCAACTATCGGCTCTTCTTGTTTTGCTCTACAAAGTCGACCAAGTCATCTTTCCTCAAGGTCGGTACTTTCGCTATTCACTTGTTACGTAAGAAACGCATTCTTTGATCCATCTATTCCTCATTCGGTCGGCTTTCTCGTGCGGGTTTAGCTGAAATGGCGGGGGATGCGTTGAACCTCGGTTCTTTCGGAGCGACTCCGCGGAGGAAGTGGTTGGGACTCAGAGCTTCGGAGTGACTTGGCTCATGCACCACGTACGTAAACGGACGGCTGTTGATGATGTCCTCTGCTTCTGACATCGCAGTAATCATTATTTCATTTCTCAGTCACTTCGCATTGTCTGGCGTCTGGCGAAACTGATGAATCTTTCCCACACTCCACCCATGTGAGCACAGCTGAAGCATTGAAGTTCCACTTTGTATTAGCTGATTTCAGTTCACCTGCGCGATCCTGGTTGACGATGTTCATTTGGCTTATCACTTGCTTGCTCCTTTTAACGGGTTCCGAAGACTGCCGCGTTTTTTTTTTTGCTGCGGGAGCGAATAACCGCCGCGATGAGATTATATGGTGGCTTATCGGAGCGCACAATCTGACGCCATTGAAAAACGCATCGCGTTAGTTTGAGCGCTCTCATAAGCCGCCATGTTATCTCATAGCGGCGATTTTTGCAATCTGCGTGATTCTTAAATTGGTCCCGTTGTCCGAAAATATTAATAAAGGGGGACCTCGGTTGGAAACAGTTATTGGTCAGAAATAATTGATACCCACGAAACAGAGGAGTCGCAGAGAAGGAGTCACTCTCTGTACTGGTTGTGCAGCCATCCGAGAATATCGTGGGCGACTCTTGGGAACCCAATACTCTATGCAGGCCTTGGCTACTTTGGCTACGATCCAGCCAACCTGCACAACCAAAAACCGTTGACATAACGCGTATATCTAAGGCCAAATCGCTCGTGATAATGCTGAGAGATCTTCCAGCATGATCCTTTTTTTTTTTTTAATTTTTTGAACCGCAAATCGTACGTCAGGTCCCACTCGACTGTCTATGCGCAGGCGGCCGTTTTCATCGGGGAAGGTAGCTCATCAAATCTTCCGGTCCGCCTCTAGGCTTTTTGCTATGAAGTACGAGGTGGGTCTCCACCGATTGCCTGTTGAACTACCAAATTTGGAAGACGTCTGTATTGAGTGATCTCAAATTATAATAATCTATCCACAATATCACAAAACATTGCGATTGGCTGATAATGAAATCATTGGGCAAAGGACCAAGTCTCCTGGGAGGTGCCTAATCGAAGAGCTTGGACATCAATGAGAGCAAAGTTGCCAGAAGGCACGAAATGCAACCAGGGTCCTACGTCGTCGACGCATCAAAATTAAAATGAATCGCAATTGTATTCATTTCATTACACTTCACTTAGCTGTAGTGAGTAAATCTTACTTTCACCGATTGATTCTCAATTTACTTTCTGTCAAACGCGAGTAAGCATAAATTCATTTTCGATTTAGCCACCGTCGAAAGCATTTCAATTGAAATTCAGGCTTACTTCAAACGACTTGGGGAACGTCCATTAATTAAGTCACGCAAAAAATGACTTTTTATACCCTCCCCCCTTCCCCCTGTCACGTTTTTTTATATGGACCTTCAAATTTGTTTGTATGGATCCCCACGTTGTCAGTGAGCGATATAAGGCGCTATAACCTTGGCAAATTATTGCTAGATTTTTGGTCCAAATGCCAATAGTACACCCACAGGCAAACGGAGCATAAACTTATCTCTCTAGCAACGATAAAATACGAGTTTTACGAAACGTTTGGTACGGGAGGTCCACGCTTTTTTCCTTCCCTTGATTCGAAGTAGAAAACAGACACTATTTCTGGAATTGCTGTAGTTCTTGGAATCCTTTTTGCGAGCAATGATGCATTCATGAAATTGTCATTTTCCAGGATGCTTTCAAGAATTGGTTGCGTTAGTGTGAGATAAGATTGGATAAGATTAGGAGGCGAGGAGTTAATTTGTAAAGAAAACTGAACTTCTTTACCTCCAACCATGCTTCAGTTGGAAGCTTTGAGTTTCTCATCACGATCTTCAATTCGTCGCTGAAGGAGATCAAAGCAAGCTTCGAGCGCGTGCGGTCGTGTTTATGTTTCGCTGTCAGTTATTTAGTTGGCCGCACGAAAAAGCTATGGGCCCAGTGTCGTGAGTTTGAGAAGATCGGAGAAAGTTTGTTCGAGAGGAAAATCGGTGGAGATCACGTCATATTTCACTGTAAACGAAGAGTTTTTGTGGAAACAGTTCATCACAGTGTTTGGAGTTAATCGGTTTTGTTATCGGGCGCAGCGTGTTATCTATTGTGGTAGTAATTATGTTTAGTTGCGAACGGCTGCGGTCGTAGCGAGATATCTATTATTTCGGTTACATATTGTTCGGTGGCGTTAAATGCTCCACACTATATGGAATGATGATTCGGGATAATGTGAACTGCGGAATAATGTTCGGTACTGAGAGTAGGCGGTGTTTATAGCAAGTTTGATGTGCATTTTCCGCTGTGTTTTCCTATAAAGGGTATTGCATGAAAAAAAAAATAACCTGACTTTCACCATGAGAGTATAACAGATAGCAACAACCGTCGTGTTACATCTTGTTGAAACTGTAAAAGTCCAAGCCTTCACCCATTTGAGCGGCTGTTCTTTGTGTTAGGGGCGGCTCAAAACAGCGTCTGTTGTCCTGGTGGTGCTTGAGACTGTTAAACAGTAGCATCACGATGGTCCTCCTGCGCGATAGTGGGGTTGGTTGTGGGCCTTACGAGCCGACACCATTTAAAAGGAATTGCAACGAATAATACACAAGGAAGAAATTCGAACCGGAACAATCGGCATGGACCTAGGCAACGAAAACGGACTAACGATTGGAAGCTCGAGACGTGGAACTGCCGATCTCTCAATTTCCTTGGAAGTACTCGCGTGCTTTCCGACGAATTGAAGCACCGCAAGTTCGACATCGTACTGGCGGATGGTGCAATAGATGAAATTTCGCCTCACCCCGTAGGATTTCAACCGCCGGAATATGTCGCTGGGTCGCTCAACTCTCGCGAACAACTTTATTCCCGCGTCCCGGTACTCCTTCACCGAGTGCTGTAAACAAACAACAAATGTCGACACCGAGCGCGCCGGTTAGCCTATATTTCCGCTAAAGCTGACAACAGTACCAATACACAGAATGCAACAGAATACACAACGATGAAAAGTTGTATTCGATCTTATTGAACACCGTGTACAACGAAAATCTTAGCGCCACTCGAAAACTTCCAGCACCTTGTTCCGTTTATGTTGCTTAATTAGCGACAGTACGCCTTATGCTAGAAACTATTGCCTCACGTATACAGTCTCAACTCCATAGAGGCTATTCGCATCTTGATGGCCAGTAAATCACCAATGAGGTTTATACAGGTGGCGAAGTGCAAGGTGTTTGTCGGTATTAGTAACGAAAAATGTGTAAACATTCCATGATTTCGGGTAGTGACGTACAACTCCAAAAGCAAGCGAATGATAACGAAGCAAGCCAAGTTTTTGTCCGCAGCCTTTTAGTGCACAAGAAGGCATTTTTGAGCCGAAACATTTTAAAAACTATACCAAATACCGAAAATAAACATTCCACCTTGTGATTTGCTGCTGTTATGAATCGTTGTTTTTTTTTATATCTACGTCACCAGTGTTTGCAAACAACAAGCTGAGCATCATCTCACGAACACAATAACAGTATTTTGCATCACACACATACAACTTAACCACTTCTGCTCCACCTGTGTAGATCTCATTGGTAAAGCAGTTCTTGTATTTTCTTATGAAAATACTGAGTGGTGCTACTACTTAGTGCTTTCTGTTCGCGTTATTTGAGTACGACTTCGGGCAATGAGAGAGCAGACTCACTTGCAGAGGTGGGCGCTATGGAAGGCGATATTGACGATCGACAAATCGTCTTCGATGATTTGTTTTTTCCTATTTTTCGTCAACAAATACTCGTCAGTTAGCAGTATTCATGATGCATAGGAGATTTAAGGCGAAGGCAACATTCCATCATCCCAAAGCTGTCGGTGTGTCAGTCGAGACTTCGTTAATTTGATGACGCCCCTCATGCCAAATCATTATTCTTTAAACGCTCATTTGTACCGTGTTGGACTGAGCAGCAGCAATCCATGTGAATATGGAAAAGGTTACCAGGACGCAGATCACGTAATATGGTGTTGTGCAGTGCATCGTGTGTAATCAGATCTGAGCTTTATGATTCCCTTCGGATTAGAGGTAGACAACCAAATGTACCTCTGCGAGAGGGGTGAGTATATGAAACTCATGTATGGGTTTTTGATTTTCATTGGCCTTAGATTGTGTAATCTGTTAAGTTTCAGATTTTTGAGAGTTGTGTATTTCCTTGGAAATGTTGAAGTTTAAAAAGGTCCAGTAAGAAGTAGACAATTTATACACGATTTCCATAGATACATTATGCTTCCATTCATACTGTTATTCCTCTAACCTCGAGACCACCGCGATCAATCGGTTCACCCCCCTTTTACTTTAGTTTAAAGAAAACTGATGTATATTAAAAATTAAATCTTGGCTGTGCAAAGATGATTCAAGAATCAAGAAGCAAGAAAGACGAGTGCATTTGAAACAGATATGTAACCTTTGATGTAAAGTACGTTTGACACCCAAACTGACCATGAATGAAATGAAGTTTGTGGGTTTCCCATGAAAATGAATTTATTCAGGGATATTTTTCAGTATTTAATATTTATACTGAAGTGTTAAAAGTGTTGATCCAAGGATTGAAAGTGATTTTTTATACTCAAATCCAACGTAGTGGTAGTATCAAGGTTGTACTTGATTTGCCCGGGCTCAGCAGGAGCAAAACAGAGGAAGCTAAATGGATCACATACAGAAAGTTGTTAATTGCGAAAAACAAAGTTCATAACTCACAGCCGGAAGCGCCGATCTTACACTATGGCTGCGAAACTGGTGGCATCGTTGGCCGGGTTCACACGGCAGAGTTCAAACGGTAACTAGCGCTAACTGCAAAGCCCAGTGAATGCCCAGGGTGCCCTCGAGCAACAACCGTCCAAATATGCAAATGAAAGCATTTATTTTCATTCTCGCAAACGAGATCCTTGCTGATGGACGAGTTTGTGAGCTGAAAAAATGGGTTCGAGAAGAGGGTGGGCTTCTAGCATTGAGCATTCAGTTTCGGGTGTTAGCGAAGCATTGAAAATGATGGAAAATGAGAGGGAAATAACACTGTCACAAAAAGGTTTCTTTTAACGATTTCCGGCAAAGTTGACATCAAACGAACTTGTGCTATCAATTGTATAACAACGGACAGATTTTAGCTGTTATTCCAATTACGAAATCAATTTCCTATTCGCTTGTCTGCAAGTCCCATGTGACCCATTCCAAAATCAAATGGCTTAATATTACACAAACAATAACAACGAGTCACATGGTGTCAACGGCTAACACACCAATATGAACCAATCGTTCGGTCATCATGAAACAAGCATTAAGCTTTATAACGCCCAATGTTTCGAGGCAAAAGTCGGTTCCCTGCATGGTGGCATTAAATGTGACCGAGCAAACATTGAAAGAAACATAACTAAGGCTGATGCGGTGATTGTTGTCTCATAAAATATTATTACAGCAAACGAAGGGGGGGGGGGGGGCTCAACACACCGTCCTTGTCGTCCTGTGTTCGACTGTACGCCAAGCGTATTTTCCGAAGGGGAGGAAAGAGGATGACAGCTAATAACATTTTCCCGTCGCTTTATATCTAAGCGGCAGCATCGGGTAAACATTTGACACTATTGGAGCAGGAGAGCATAAGGTGTCGCTTGATTGGATTGAATGGGTTATAATAAATCAATCACGGTGCCGATAAGTGGGTGCTGTGGGAATCGATATGCCGGGAGTCCAATTTTGTTCCAAAATTATATATGCATGTTTGGTTTTCAGCGTGGCAATCGAGCGTGTGATGCTGTGTGGTAATTTAATATTATCATTACACATGGACAAGTGTGATATGAATGTGCTGGGCATTTTGTGGATTGTGGTTGTTGATTCAGAGGAAATTATTTTAAATTCGCTTGTTAATCGATGCCATGATGCGATGTTTGTAAGATAAACACTCCTTTAAGAACGATTATTTGACATACGGTTGCTTTCTGATAAATCCAATAGAAAACGTTTTCGTTAAGTCATATAATGACCATTAACGTTGCCTTCGCACAATGGTGTGATTGGCCAAATTTCGATATGAACTCGGAAACCATTAACTTTAGACTATTGATGCCTTGAAAAGATTTATTCTATAAAATTAGATCTGTCTTTTGTTTTCAATGGTGTAGGTGTAGGTTTATTCTTATGATTGTAGCACCATCATCAACTTAATCGCACCATCGATTCGTGTTATATCCACAGATCCGATCTGCGAGCAAAACGTCATCAACCACTTGTCTTCTTATTTAGCATTTTAAGCTTATTGCTTTCACAATTCACTTAATGCTTGTACTCAACTTAGTGTTCTAAATGCACTTCCACAATTATTGATTGAGAGCCTTCGATGACAGGTACCATTTTTGCATTAGTATCATTGTGTGGCAAGTACAATCATACCCTTTGCCCAGGAAGTCGACAAATTTTCCAAAACGAATAAAATAAATTATATACTTATCGTCTTTTAACAGTTTTTCTAGCTTTCTTCAGGGTGGGTCTTAAAAAAATCAGTTTATTTGCCCTCATTGGCTGTGTGTTTTTTTTCGTTCATTTCCTTTTATTTTCGAATCGTTTTTTGGTTTAGTATTATGATAGGTGAGCAATTTACACTGCATCAATCAATAAATTGTCCGTACAGCACTGACAAAAATGTTGCATCGTTGAAAGAAAAATTAAAACTGAGACCATTTTGAAGTGGTTTTGGTTTCATTTACTGTTAAAATGTATCCCTTTTGTCTCACAGTCGTTCAAGTAAACATAAATACATCTCTATCAGATAAAACCATCATATACCTAAAAGTACAAAAATGATGTCAAAAAATTGTCCGTACACTTACGTCCTTATTTCAACAAGTCGAGTAAACAAATGTACGTCGATCTGTCAAAAACAAAAGCATGCGTTGCATTACAGAGACGAATTTACCACAGTTTACAACAGCAGACAAGGTAAAATTTACATATTTCAGTATTTCTCTCTGAACTTTGAGTATTCCAGCGTTAATTTTCAGGAAAATGGCCGCTTCTCACCGAAAAATGCCGATAGAAGTTCGGAAACTTATTATTCGCCTGAAGAATGATAGTAAAAGCTTGTCCGAAATTGCAGGTATAGTAAACCGCCAACGATCTTTGGTTCAGAATGTGCTTCAGAACTACCTGAGAACACAATCTCTAGAGACGACTCCCGGAAGAGGCCGTAAGCCAAAGTTGACAACGCGTCACCATCGCATACTTTTTCGGGAAATCAAACAAAATCCTAGGTTGAGTGTGCCCAAACTTCCTTAACCCCCAAACAGTACGGAATGCTCTCCATAATAAAGGTTACCGAGGTTGCGTTGCACGGAAGAAGCCGTTCATATCTGCCAAAAAAATATGAAGAAGCGCCTGGAATACGCCCAAAGGTACGTGGTCGAACCATAATAGTTCTGGCAGAATGTTTTATTCACGGACGAGAGCAAATTCAATATTTTTGGGTCTGGCGGATTAGTTAGAGTGTGGCTCAAACCAAACACTGAATTGGATGCAAAAAATCTGAGGCACGGTGGTGGAAATGTCATGGTTTGGGGTGCTTTTAGCGCAAACGGCACCGGAAACTTGACGTTCATTGACTGCATCATGGATCGATTCGTGTACCTGGATATATTGAAGAGCAATCTGAAGTACAGTGCGATGAAATTGGGTCCCGAATCTAATTTCTATTTCGTTCAAGATAACGACCCAAAGCATTCCTGGAAGCTCGTGAAGGAATGGCTGCTCTACAATGTCAAATCGACGCTTCCAAATCCTCCCCAAACACCAGACCTCAACCCCGTAGAGAATTTGCGGGATCATCTGGAATGGAAGATCCGAGAACATACAATTTAGAACAAGAATCAGCTAAAGGAAGTTTTCATGGAAGAGTGGCAGAAGACAACAAAATACAACAGTTGGCTCTTTCGATGAAAAGACGTCTACAGAGTGTAATTGCAGCAAAAGACGGCCATACCAAGTATTAACTTGGTATTTTGATTTCGTTTTTGAAGAATTTCTTGTTCGGACAATATCTTAATGTCAATTTTGTCACTATTTTTTATTTATAATTTTTTTTAAGAATGAATTTTCTATTGACTTTACTACTGGTTACAAATATGGAGATATTGGTGCAATTTTGTGATACAGTGTTTAAACAAGTGGGTGTACGTGATGGGCCGTATAACTATGCAAGATTTGCCATATGCGGCGTATCAACTTGGTGTCGGAAGTATTACCAAGCGTAGCGCGTTTTCTATTGTCCGGTTTTTTGTTGTTCCATGGTGCGAGTCCGGGTGTGATGGTGACTTGTGAACTGCAAAGGCCATAGCGCTGTAGCTATTGTTTCGATGACCAACTGTTCGGCGTCGTGAAACAAACGACGGCTAAACTGGCGATAAGTGTGATGGTGTGGCAATCAGAAGTGATGCATACCGAATGGTGAATATGATTATGTTGGGAAGTGCGGTACGTATAAGATTGAGTAATGGAGAAGTACATGTTTGAGAGTGTTGAAACGTAGCGAAAGAGTGAATATGAAGAATTAATTAAGGATTTTGGTGAATGGCACAACCCGGAGGCTTGGAGAAAGAGAACGACAAAAAACGCAAATTGTTTGTACTGCATTACATTTCCACATTTTTTGCATTCGAAATAAATCACCCACATTTGTGAGTGGTTGTAACAACATCATTACTGCTGGTTTAAATCAGTGCCAAAATTTTTATAAAGTTAATGTGCATCTCCTTCCAGATAACCAGATAGACCAAAAATATCTTGTTGCTGTTGCAACCATTTTATTCAACATCCCAGTGATTGCTCATGGAAGTACAGAGGATTTCTTGGCTTCCTACTCATTCCCTACTTGATAGTGTCTTAGTATGGGATCACCTTACACATTGAGGATGTATGCTAGTCCCAAGCATCATCTGTTGGTTCTCTGTGTAATAACAGCTGATCTGACAATAACGGAGTAGCAACCTCGGGCGGTCAATCATGGAAAAAAATCGCAGCAAGCGTCGCGGTGGACGGTTCAGTTTTTCGGGAGCTGTCACGTTTTTTTCGCTTGTAGCAAATTCATTTATCGTTCGAAAAATTAAAGTTTGTAATATGTTATAAATCAGTGTGTGTGTGTGTGTGTGTGTGTGTGTGTGTGTGTGTGTGTGTGTGTGTGTGTGTGTGTGTGTGTGTGTGTGTGTGTTAGGAATAAGGAAGTGACGTTATTTGGAAAAAACGACCGTAATTTCGTTCAGCAAAATTGTATATAATGAGAAGACGTGAAACGGGGTCTAGTGCTATGTAGGTGCGGAGGAAAGTTATATTTTTCCCCGGATTGTGTCTTGCATTTGCTAGTGCTGGTCTCCTGGCGGGCCATTTACAATAAGAAAAGGAGAAGCTCAGTCCGAACTATCAATACAGTTGCCCGTCGGTAACATTCGCCAGGTTCCCCGGAAGAGCAACTATACAAGGGCGTTTGTACCAGTGCATCTGGTAACCTGGCTGTAGTGATGGAATGTAGTTAAGGAGAAGACTAGGGCAGCAATAACTTTGAACAGATAAGTACTACCTATTTTTAATAATTCTGGTGATCTGATGGCCTTATAAACGCCATACGAACTTGAAATAACATTGTAGTAAAATGCAACCTTAGCCCACCTCCATCGCCTTAAAACATTAACCTAAGCAGCGTCTGACATGCACGCCCGCAAACGCTGAATGTGTTTGTGTGTGGGGGAAATTATGTTGGCGGGTCAGTGCGGACTGTGGGTCCCAAGAAACCTAGAGGGTCAAATAGGTCGGTTATCGTTGACAGAATCTTAGTTACATTACATTATTAGACCCATTAGCTGTGCAATCGTTGCAAAGATGGAGTCGGAAGAACAGCAGAAGTGTCAGATAATGTTGAGCACGTGCCTCGAAGATCCGTATCTCTCTCATCGCAGGAAGCTGTGACTTGTGTAACTTGTGTTTTAATGCAAGTGGAGAAATCACGTGCACGGAGGCTCTACACTGAGCTGTTGACCAAACCGCATTGTCCCATTATGGATGACGAGACTTACACAACAGCAGAATTCCGGCAACTTCCAGGACGTCTATCTATAAATTATTCAATAATATAAGGGGTAGTGGGGTAAAATCAGCCATATCTGCCACTCGGGGAAGTTTGGCTTAGAGAACACCTCTACTGGTTTAAGAAGCTGACGAACCGACTAATCATCACTTTGGTTACAAAGCGGAACGCAGACGTCTTTGAAATATTGGTGAGCTCTTTCCATTTTTTTCCTTTTTACTTTCAATTATATTATTATGAAGAGATTATGTGGGTAAAAGGTTTGTTCTTTCACCACTTTCGTGAAGCTGATTTCATCGAAAAAGCTGTTGTAAATGTAGAATTTGGACGTGATTTTGGGTGTGACAGTATATATTATTTTTGGCTTCATTCTGACTAGTTCTCTTTCCCTATCCGTTCTTATATTTTCAGACATTCTTCTCTTTTCAGAGAGCGAGTAATGGCGCTATAACCATAAGCTATAAGGAGCTAGGACTAAAGTTAATGCTGAAGAGAAATGAAGCATCACTTAACTTTCTTAGACTAGATGCTCCCAACGACCATTTTTGATTAAATTTCTGTTCTGTACACCAAACAGGGCATTCTGTTAATCTATTCTCTCCGACTATTCATTTCCGTTTTCCTTTGATATCTGCTGAAGTCTACGTGGGTTCCCCGTGTTTTCTTAAGGTAGATACCAAATCCTCCCTATCACCAACGGTTGCATGGACGTGGCCAGGTGAGCGATCGAGGAGTGTCTTCGTGGAGATTTTAGCGTGAAGAAACGTATCAGTAACTGGGTTCGTTTCATGGTGGCATGCAATGTCTTCAACGAATTATTCCTCATCGTAGCTCCATCCACGAGGTGTACAAACGTCAATGCTAATGCTAATGCTAATGCTAGTAACCGCGGGCGGTCAATCATGCTCATGTTTTTTTTTTTTTCTGTCAATTCCTATTTGAAAACTATGTTTGAATGACTTTCAGGACATAAAATGGCGCACATTTTGAAGGTAAAAAATAATAACTAGCTTTAAAAAAAGGTAAAGAGATTGAAGTGTAGAAAAGTACGCTTTTTTAAGAAGTTTACTCCCTTATTTGCAAATCATTGCAAAAACAGAATACGAAGACTGAAAGGACAAATTTTCATTCATTAAATCTACGCAAAATCGTTTGTTTTCTTTTGACCCCTTCTGGAAGAAAACGCATTTAAAGTTGGTAGCTAGGCATTTTTTTCCTGCATAAATATCTATCCAAAATACCAACAATTATCATCTAAGAGCGTAACACTGTATGTTTGAATGACAATGTTTATATTTTTATATTAACTTATCTCCATTAAAAAAATATACATTTACAGTCTTACAGACCGAACACATTAAACATTTTCCACCACAAATCATCGTCACTAAAAGCAACATCTGTTCAGTGCACTGTGATAGATGATAAAGCTGAACAGATGGCAGTAGTGTGCTAACTTCAAACATGAGAAAATCGACTATACACACCACCATTGGCTACACTGTTAACTAAGAAACATTGACTTTCTTTAAAATGATTTTTGTTAGAAAAAATCATCACCTTTTAATCACTGAGCTGATTTTATCAACTGAATGCGCAAATAAACGGAACTTAAATAAACTGCAATATTCATCATAAAAACATGGATTATATTTGATTTTCATGGTTTTCGTGGTCTCGAGACCAGAGAGCTACCTAAATTTTGTATTTTTTTTTTTCTTAACAACTTAGAGTTTTTTACGTAACATATTCAATAATTGGCGTTTTTAGCAACTTTTTTTTTTTAATTCTATGTTTTTAGTTTTGGCTGACTATCGTACCATGCGTTTCAAAGTAACTTGTCAACCATGCGTCCCAATAAATCTTGAGTGATTTTTTCAATTTCATTTAGCATTTTGAGAGCCATACTCCCCCATTTTGTGGTTTCTTGTCCATACATTTCTTAAAATTTATATGGAGCGTGTGTTCTAATCAACTTCAAAAGAATGTTTTATGGACGGTCCACAATGTTTAAGCTTAGCTGATTTATCTTTCAATTCAAAAGCTCCACGCTTTTTGGGACTGCAGAATTATACCTAACATGGTGTTGAAGTATTCTATCTAACTATGCAGGACGGCCTCAAACGGTACGTTCGCGTTTGGTTTTGCAGAGTTATGCCTTACTAGGTATTGATTTTTTTAAAGATACGATTTACGTACATTATGAGCTCAACGCATGGGTAGAACATGCGTATTTGCAACGAAACTATTTGTTGTGGTCGATTGATGTCTTGTACAATGGGTTAACAAATTTGATTTAAGGAATGTATACACCTGGATAAAAAAAAACTTTTTTATTTCTTTTTCATATTAAATGTAAATTAAAACATTGCAGATAAGGTCATTTCATGAAAATGTTTGAACAAAATAAAAATCTATCTCCTAACAGGACAAAGTGTAGCCTGAAGTTTTGAATAACGAGGTGTCAAATTCATCCAACAATGACAATTCTGAAGATGTAGAGGAAGAACTGCAGTAGAACGATAGACTTTTTTTTATTATTATATTCAGATAAGCTTAATCATGTATTTGGTATTTTTTTCTTCTTCTTTTAAACATTAATAGCAAGTCTGAATGTTTATTGAAAAAGACGAAAAAATCACTCTTATGCAACATAATATATTAAGAAGCTTAGTTACATTTTCGAAAATCTGTTTAATACCCTATTTGACCTCCGTATAATTTGTACATCATTTTGAAGGGTATCAGTTGCTAAATAAATTAACGTTAGGTTTAGCTACTAATACCTGCTAGCTTGTAATCTGCGCATCCTCAAAGATTGCTTAGAAAATTCATTTAAACCGACGTATCCTTTAAATGAAGAGATAACGATTAGCTGTCTTGTACAAAAAAAATTTTTTTTTTTAATACCTAAAACTTTGTAGAACGTTGAAAAATGGGAAAATTCGGATAAAAATGTAACGTCGTCTAGTTAAGAGATAGAAAGTGTTTGTGTTCTACAAAGATTCATGAAATGACCTAATCTACAATGTTTTAATACATGATCATCGATTCAAACAAGAAATCAAAAGTTATTTTTTTATTATCTAGGTGTATGCACCCTTTATATCAGATTTGTTAACACAAAAATAAGGTACTCAAAAAATGTAGAAACATTGCAAAAAACATCAATGAGCCACACCTAATAGTTGCGACGCTAATACTCTTGTCCTACTTTTTGTATTACGTCCCATTGTTCGCCGGCACATATTTTCATCCTTTTCTTGCTTCATGTAGATGATAGTTGCTTTATATGTTCAAAAAGAATTTCTTCGAAAGACTTTGAAAGGTTTTGATTTAGCTGCATGATCTTGTAGCTTGGTAGAAGATTCCACTTTAAACAGCTAAATAGGGATCATCAAGCTTTAGGTAGTGTATAGGGACTCGGCTGCTCGAATATCAATACTTCGAAAGAGACAAAGTCCATACTACTAGAACGTACGAAGGTTGTGGAAGGCGCGAAAATTCAGACGATCGCATGTGGCGTGATGGTTAAACGACGACTACCTAGGAAATTTAGGCGACGATATCTAAATTCTCTTCACCCCTATGGAGGTTCTCTTGATCCTGCGAAGTGAAGATAACGGAGTGCTTTCAGTTCGAAGAGCTTCAAATTTCTAAGATAGAACAGAAGTTCTAGTGACACAGTACAGTAAATTGACTGCTCAAAGTTAAGGAGTGGTTTCGAGTGAGTGCATTCGAGTGTCGTTGTTCACGATCCTACCGTGTGTAGGGAACGTTTTTAAAAGGCCAGTGATCAACCGAAAGTGCTATCCAAGCTGGACGAAATCGCAGGTTGACGAACAGACCTTCCGTCACCATTCGGTCCTACCCTCCGTTAACCTAACCAATTTTTCCTGAGTAAGTGGAGTCAACGGCATTCTAAGGGCAGCGTGCTTGGCAGTCGTTGCATTTGTGTTACATTTCAAATGTAACATTTGAATTTTCTTAAGTCGCCAATATCTTTTGCATGCATCAAAGAAACAGTTTTTTAGTGGATCTCGTATATAATTTAATACGAAGATAAGTCTTTTCTAGTATCGTAGCCGGCCCTGAGATGCAGAGGTTAGCTAACCAAAAGAGGCAGTTGCAGCCCACCCCAGACGACCTCCATAGCTGTGACCAGAGGTTAGGGTAATTTGGGACGATGCTATTCTGGTCCGTTAGTTACAATCTGTATTCACAGTCGACAATGGCTGCAGAAGGAAACAAAAATAAGTACAATGACCAAGACAATCTCTTGTTTGGAATGTTCAAAATCCCACTATTCCATGGTTTTAGTATGGACAGCTAGCTTGGCTTCAATTGCCGTATCTCTTCTTTGGGTAGAGCTTTTTGCTCCACGTCTTCCTTTCAGCCGTTTATTCAGCGAAGCCACCGAAATACCGTAGCACTTGGATGCCTCGGTTTGACACATTTCACTGATCCTAACAGATGTCAAAACACTGTGCGAATCGTGCTTAGGATATTCGGCACGCGTCGTTACCCTCCGAAAGTTGCAAACCATGTTTACCTACAATGCAGAAAGAAATTCATTCTATAAACAGTAAATTTTCACTTGCCCCACCCTGTTAAAACAAGGTTTATGATTTTTTCTCGTTAAAATCGAATATTTTTTCTTTTGCCATCAAAATGCATCACTCTTTTTCTCGTTAAAACACTTTTTCTCGTTAAAATCGAATATTTTTTCTTTGCCATCAAAATGCATCACCAATATAAGCTTGGAAATCAATAGAAACATAAAGTTTCCAGAAGGCACGAAATGCTTATAAGAACTCTAATTTCACCAAATCTCTCAATCGTTACAAAATCACAACTAATTCAAGACCGCTGGATAAGTGCCCTGTAAAACAGCTTATCTTATGTAAAAAAATGCGAGGAATCGAATGGTTATAGTTTCATCATGGGCAGACCCCGGGAAACGGCTCATTTTGCCCGATTTTCACCTACTTTCGGAAGAAAGATTGAATAATCACACATTAATCATATTAGCTCTGATAACACTTGTTTACTTTTGTTTCATTCAAAGTTGGCATCGATCTGCCGTTAAAGGACATGGCACTAGCTGGATCAACATGGCAGAGGGGAATATCTTTCCGCCAGTTCGACTTCAGTCACACCACATCTGCACCCAAAACGTTTCGCTTTCAACCAACGCCAGGAGAAAATCTTTCGCAGTAACGATCATTCGACCCACCGTGCCGAAAACCCTGATACCATCAAACGATCCACTACACTGCTCCGAAACACTCAGCACTATTCATCACCCGTTGCGAACCTATCGACAGCACAACACGAGGATAAAACCAAACGCCAAACGTTCACTCTATACTACCAAAACGTACGGGGCCTCCGAACCAAAACAAACAATCTGTTTTTGGCTTTGTCTAATAGTGAGTACGACGTCATCGCTTTCACGGAAACCTGGCTCTACAATGATATTCAGAACTCGGAACTAGAACACCATTACACAATTTATCGCTGTGATAGAAATGAAAACACCAGCTGTTATCAACGAGGAGGAGGGGTATTGATCGGTGTGAGAAATGAGCTGCAAAGTACGACCGCCAATATTGTTGAATGTGAAAGACTAGAGCAGATCATCGTTCGGATTGTGTTGCCGAACTTAGAGCTCTATGTTTGTGCAATTTATCTCCCACCAAACAGTGAAACGTTTCTGTACGAACAACATTCTGCTTGTGTTCAAAAATTGCTTGATCTTGCGGGCGGTCGCAGTCGTGTACTGGTGGTTGGAGATTACAATCTTCCCCACTTATGTTGGATACACGACGATGAAATTAACTCTTGTTTGCCCGTTAATGCTTCATCTGAGCAAGAGTTATCACTGGTAGAGTCTGTTGTAGGATGCGGTCTTCACCAAATTAACAGTTTGACGAACGTGAATGGGCGACTTCTAGATTTGGCATTCGTGAATGAGGATAAATGGGTTGAGTTACTTCAGCCGCCGATGCCGTTGTTGAAAATCGATCAGCACCATAATCCCTTCGTCCTGAAATTTGAAATTGCTGATATGTGCAATGCTTCGAGTGCTTTGGATCCTTTTAACTTCGATTTCAATCAATGTGACTTCGCATCGCTTAATGCATTAATTTCTGTTGTTGACTGGGAAGAGTGCCTAAATGGATGTGACATGGATGAGGCAGTTTCCAACTTTTATCAACGTGTGTTTTCTATTGTTCGAGATGTTGTCCCGGTTAAGCAACTACACCGTTCTGGTGGAAGAAGGCAGCCATGGTGGAACAACGAGCTACGGTATTTGCGAAATCGTTTACGGAAGGCTAGGAGACGTTATTTTCGGTCGAAGGATGAACAGGACAAAGTTGTGCTGCGTGCCTTAGAGAGCAATTACAATTCGTTAAATGCACGTTGTTTCAGCTGTTACATTCACCGTACGGAGGATAACATCAAGCAAGATCCGAAATCGTTTTGGTCATTCGTGAGAAGTCGTAAGCAGACTAATGGAATTCCTCATCATGTTTTTTACAACGATACTACAGCCGATACTCCGCTCGAATCAGCAAACTTGTTCTCGTCATTCTTTCGAAGTGTGCTAAGTAATAACCGATCACCTTCGTCTGAAGCGTACTTGGACAGTTTGCCTCGGTATAATCTGAATATGGCGTTACTCAATTTCTCTTCGGGGATGTGCTCAGCAAGCTACAAGGGATAGATGCTTCCAAAGGAGCTGGTCCAGATCATCTCTCTCCGCTTCTTATAAAAAACTGTGCTCACTCGCTCACTGTACCTGCAACAATACTGTTTAATCGTTCCTTGGTGGAAGGTATTTTCCCTAGTGCTTGGAAAATAGCAGCGATTTCTCCCATACATTAAACGGGCAGCATACACAACATAGAGAATTACCGTGGCATCTCTATTTTGAGTTGCTTGCCGAAAGTATTTGAAAGCCTTATCCACGATTCACTTTATCCACATGTTCATAACATTATTTCGGAATTCCAGCGTGGATTTGTGAAAAAGCGCTCGACTACAAGCAATCTTATGACATATGTTTCTTCGCTGATAAACGCACTTGAAAAACGACAACAAATTGATGCCATATATATCGACTTCACCAAAGCGTTCGATAGAGTCCCGCATATTCTGGTGGTTGATAAATTGAATAAAATGGGCCTGCCCACCTGGTTGACTCGCTGGATACTTTCCTACCTAACCGAGCGAAGAGCCTACGTACGCATTGCTGGAACAAATTCGGCATCATTTGATATTACTTCAGGTGTTCCTCAAGGCAGTCATTTGGGCCCACTTCTCTTTGTGCTGTTTGTAAACGATCTTTGTGGATCGATTAAATCCCCGAAGGTTATGTTCGCTGATGACCTGAAGTTTTACCGTGTTATTTCTTCGCCAGTTGACTGCTGCGCCATCCAAGCTGACATCGATACGTTGCTGAACTGGTGCTTGCTAAACGGAATGGAAGCAAACGTTCGAACGTGTAATGTCATTACTTTCCATCGGACAAGGAATGCTATTATTTTCAACTACACTATGACATCGACCAGCATCTCCAAGGTCAGTACCGTCAAAGACCTTGGCGTGCTACTGGACAGTTAGCTAAATTTTTCTCAACATATCGCAGCAACGACGGCCAAGGCTTTCGCCATGCTTGGATTTATCAAACGTAACACACAGCAGTTCGAAGATGTATATTGTTTGAAGACACTCTATTGCGCGCTGGTACGCAGTGTTCTGGAATATGGTGTGCTTATATGGGCACCATTCCATGCCACTCAAATAAATCGAATTGAGCGAATTCAACGCAACTTCCTTCGATTCGTGCTTCGTCGGCTGCCGTGGAATGACCCTATTCGGCTGCCACCCTACGAGCATCGCTGTAATTTGATAGACCTGCCGACTCTGTCTAGTAGGAGAGTACTTTTGCAACGCCTGTTTATATTTGACATCATTAATAACAACGTAGACTGCCCGGCACTGTTGAGTAACATTAACATCAACGTCCCAGCTAGAAGAACTCGACGCGCTGATTTTCTTCGTATTCCTGTTCACCAATTTAATTTCAATTCAATATTTAGGAGTAGAATTAGTTATTAGCATCTGTCTGTACGATATCTTCGAAGACTAGTAAATAAATAAATAAACATTGCATTCATTTGTGCTGTACTATTGTGGAAACATCTGGAAAACCCAATGGAGGTATTTTTTTTTTTGTCTTGATTATCGAGATTTTCAGCCTCGGGCTGGTTCATCTCCCGTCGTAGTCAGTCAAACACCACTTTTGGGTATTTTCGTAACTTCTCCGTGGGTGAGATTTGAACTCGTGACTTAGGCGTGAGAGATATGGATGCTAACCAATACGCCGGGGTCGCCTCACGCCAATGGAGGTAATATTGTCTTGTAAAAACGTCAGGAACCAATTATCTTATCCAGCGGCCTTTAATTAGTTATGATTTTGGTTCCCATTTTTCCCACTGTGCAGTGGTGGGGTTCATAATTAATTTCCATGCTCTTAGTCCGTCAAACTCACCATGCCAACATTTAAAACAACAGTCCTATTTAGTGAGTGGCAATAACAGCATCTTTGCTGATGGTATAAATCGATCCAAAATTATTTTTCAAGTGTAATCATAAATAAAATTGTATCCCCAATGAAAAACCACACTTTGTGAGTGACCCTAATGGTATCGTTACTGTTCGTATAAATCGGGCATTGGTAGTAATACATATTTAAAAATATTACTAGACGCCATGTGCATGTACCTTACTATTTACCAAAAAAAAACCCCTGCTGCCAATCAATCATTTTATCCAATATTTCAGTGATTTCCAGCAGTGCTGTGCATTTTCATGACGGTTATAACACTATGACCATCATCTTCTCATGATCATTAGAGCTCACGAATGATGGTCAAGTACTGTGTCACTCACAAACAGGTTGATCTCATTTGATCGTTTGTAGCAAAAGCCTTCATGATTGCTGGAGTAAGTGATATGAAGAGAGGAGGAAAATCAATCACTCAGTAATTATCTCTGAGAACGATATGCAAGACCAATTATTTTCAACATAATAGGTGTTAACCTGTGGCAATTATTGTCGAATTTTAATTCTTTTGGCACCTTTAGATTCAAAAACTTAACTGCTTCATGGATATTCTCGGCAATGTCCGTTTGGATTTATCTGGTTCCCGGAAATCCGGGTTGTCGGGGCTGTGGTCCGCTACTGAGACACTATTTGGGAATTTAAATTGCATTTCCCGAATCTATGATATAATTCGTACAAGCTATTTATATACCATTATGGGTCATATGCCGAGTTGTTCCTGGAACGGCCATTCTGGTTCCCGTTTGGTCTCGAATTGCCATGAACGTATTGAAAAGGAATCCATGGCAATATGGGTATCGAAATTCGAGAAATTCCTCCAGGAGGATATTTCTTAACGTTTTGTGGCCATCTGATGATTTGTCTCCGAACCGGTTACCAGAAACAAACTTTGAAGAAAACCTTGGCAATATTGGTATCAAAATTCATGAAATTTCTTCAGGAGGCTATTTCTCAACGTTTTGTGGCCGTTTGATGATTTGTCCCCCGAAGAGGTTCCCGTGGCCAGAAAGTGGTGATAAATATCCTACTGAAGAAATTTAATGAATTTTTATACCCATATTGCCATGTATTCCTTCTGAAAATATTCATGGCTACTGGAGGCTCCACGGGAACCTCCTCCAAAATGGTAGGTCCGAGGACAAATTATCAGATGGCCACTAAACTTATTGTTATGATTTTTATGCTGACGTAAGAACTACACGACACTAACAAAACGCGACGCGAGACAAGACACAACACTTATCGTTCTTACAATTTAAAATAAATTTACCTTTTGGTCGACCGGTTTCGGGCACGATGCTGCCCATCTACGGGACTATGTCCGACATAGTCCGAGTCGGACATAGTCCCGTAGATGGGCAGCATCGTGCCCGAAACCGTTCGACCAAAAGGTAAATTTATTTTAAATTGAAGGAACGATAAGTGTTGTGTCTTGTCACGCGTCATTTACAACATTTCACAAAACAAACTCAAGTAAAACTGCATCGAAACAGTTAAGTAATGTTCCTATATGATTTACTAGCCATCAAATAATGAAAACATTATAAATCACTATACAATGATTTCGATCCTTCGGTTTGTGTTTACATGAGCCACTTGAATATAAACAACCGCAAATTCATGCATTTCCACTTAAAATTTTACCAATAACCACCTTTTTACTACGTTATTGATACAACAGGCCATAGTTGGGAACATATAAAAAAATATGTACCCAACATTGGGTCTACGATTTTCTTGTAAAATCATTGTTATTTTAGCTATGTGAACAGAAAGTTTGAAGCGTGTAACTATGTTCTGCACATCCAAACTGCATAACTTGCTTTATCGATTCAAATAAGCCAAATTTAGATCACTTGAAATCGTGTAGATCATCTTTTTAGCATAACCAGTGAAATCATGATGCCTCAAAAGTTCAAGAGACCTAAAATTATGCGGAAGTGAACAACTATAAGATGATGAATATTGTCTTAATTGCTTGGGATTACATCTATCATGCTTATAGCAACATGATTTTGTTGATTATCGCTCAATTAATAACACATTTGGTACATAGGCCGAATCAAGGAAATAGGCTAACATTACATCCCCTTACCGATCGTCTGTGTACTAGAGAAGTAAAATGACGGTCAATTTCCATGACGGTATATTTATTCTTGGTGATACGATCGTATCACATAACACTTGTACAAGATATAGAGAATGAGTGAGAAACGCGAGAGAAAAATATCAGTCGGTTGGTTATTTCATGATGCTGAGAAGTTTGAGAGAATGAGAGGCTCTTGTGTTGCTGTGATAGTCAATTGCAAGAATCTCATTTGTCAATTCTAATGCTGTCAGTACCGTGATGGAGCTCAGCACTGATTTCCAGTTTAAGTTACAGAGATATTCTCGGTTTCTCAATGACCGGCGCCAGTTTTGCTTTAGTTTGGGATTACCAGTTTTTACACATTGAGGATGCACCTTAGTCCTTAATATCATCTGTTGGTTCTCTGTGTAATAATAGCTGATCTGGCAATAACGAAGTAGGAGCCTCGGGCGGTCAGTCGTGTTCATGCCTACTCGTGCTCATTATGCATTTGAGTGCAGTCGAGTATTAGTACACGACACTGATGAAGTCTGCACATTCTAGACGAAAGCCAGGATATATTTCAGCACAAAATTTTTGAACGGATCAACGTTCGAACATCTAATCTGTATTTGATTAATGCTGCTTTGTCATGTCGAAAGTCCTCCACCAACGCCAGCTCCTAAACGACGTCTTTAGGTAGCCAAATACTATGTTGACCTGTGCGCGTTGCACCACTTTCTCTATCTCAAAGGTGGTTTGGCCTCATATTCTTCGTTACACTTCATTAGAATAGATGTTTCCGTTGATGTTTCCCATCCACTATAACAAGGTCGTGCAACGTCGTGCAATCCCTCCGCCAGTAATATGTCATCCACAAATTACCGGACGTTAATGTCTACCTGAGATAGGAAGCAGGTGAGCCACAGGCGAACGCTCGGCCCATTGAAGCTCACCGTTCATCCATGCATGCTTGTGCACGGACGATGAATGTGACGCAAAGGTGAAATGGGTTCGACTCAAAAAAAACTGTTTTGATCGGATAATAATAACAAGGAACAGATTTTCGTAGTATTCGAGATGGTGTTACTGAAAACATTTTATTTTCCGATTCACGTTACGTATGTAAATTTAAACACAATTCTACGCAATTTTAGGTCTATCAAACCGTTCGTGTTAGTTTGCATGTGGACTGAAGGCAGCCAGACTAACTTCATGGTCCTTTCGGTATGACTGTCAACCAGCCGGGGGGCCACCGTTTGCCTGAGTCAGTTCTGGTTCAGAGAAGTATCATTGCTGACTATAAATAAATTAACATGTTTCTCTTGCGACTTGTTGGCATTTCCCATCTAGAGGAAGGCTCTGCTGCAGACGCCCTTTCTGTTGCGCCACTAGACTGGATATGCACAAACAGATGTGACTTTTCGCCCATCTAGAATGTGGTCAAAGGGACTCAGGTGTAAAACTATGCTCGCACTACTGGGCCTCTATTCTCCTATGTTTACTCAGTTTATATTTGCTCAAAACATGAAAAGATATCTGTTTGTTGTATGATACTTCCATACCTTATTTCAAACAGATTGTTAGATAGACAGAAAAAATAAAAGTTCTTACCATGAAACAGTTGTATACCATTTTTGCAGTTGAAATTCAGCTCAAACGTTCGACGTAGACGGTATCAATCTGAAAAATAGTTAAACGTTTGAATACACTTTGGCGATATTTTTAAAGCTACAATCCTTATTTCCCTACTCTTTCCCAACTATTCATCTAAAATCAAATTGAAGGCAGTCCAACAACCTTCCAACTATAAAAGTCTGTAAATTTCAAAGATCAAAAATTATTCTTGCACATGTTTATGCATTTGTAATGCTCGACATTCATCAGGTGGCTGCTTGAATAAATGATCAGCTTTTAGAACGGCAGGACAGTTTCTACCACCAGATTATGACATCAATCGCTTTACTATAGTTTTCCTAGTTTCCAGATGTGTAACACAATAAAAAGCTCAGCCCGTTCGACAACGACTAGCGGTAAGTTCATCGATTCCAACCGACAATGTATTCACCTCATTCCTATATGTACGCATCGGTGCCAAAATCCACCCACAAGCATTGACAAATGACGTGCTTTTGCATGGGTTTTGTTATCCTTTGATATGGCACACACAGCGGGGTGATTTTCAGCTTGTACCAGCAATAGTTGGACAAAGAACACGATGAATAATGAAGCGAATGGTAGTTTGGATGCATGGAACCTGCTTCCCGAGCGTCACCTGCTGTCAAGGGTATAGATGGAAATCAGTTGCGGTGCAGCAATAGTGACTGATTGAATCACGGGATGATGTTTGTACCATTCAACCACGGATGGCATGGCTTAAATGGAATTTTTAAGTAATTCCTTCAGTGGAAGAAACGTGGAAAATTGGTATGTAAAGGTAAATTTTTCAAATCACGGTCATTAAATATATATGAGAAATATAGCTGTATTGATTCAAAGCAGAATGTGAAAAGTGCCCTTCGAAAAACCTGTCAATACAACGGAAATCATTTGGTGTTTGATAAGGACCTAAAAATATCAGGTTGAGAAATCATTATATATGTGAATAAATCGTTCTAAAAATACTAGGTGGGCATCATGTTGAATATGGCTAGGGACGACTTTCGTTCTCTCATAAAACATTATTTTTGAGAGACAAATCGACGAACGATACAGAAGAAAAGTTAGGCAAATGCTCCATCGGATTGCAACGTCCAATATTGGTTTCGAGAGTTTCGTGGTGGCCCTCTGATGTGGTTGCTGAGGACAATGTAAAAAAAAGTTCATGAAATGGTGTTGGCCGACTGAAAAGTGAAGGTTCATAAGCTAGCAGATGCCACAAAGATTAGTACTGAGAGCACACGCCATATTTTGGGCGAGATTCTGCATATGAAAAAGGTATCCTGCCGTAGATTTCATGTGTGAATCGGCTACCCCATCAACGTTCAAAATTGCCTGAAGCAAATGGACAGCTTGTAACGATCACTTGAAGATGCGATGAGGGATCATTGCTCTGATATTCCTAAATTTAGCACGTTGTAAAATGTTTCTTGTCTACTATAACCAAACATGGTGGAATTGAGTGAACGAGTGGAAACTCATCGGGAAGGATCTCTCATATGCATCCGTCGAACCATGCTGAACATAGGCGTAGCCAGAGGGGGGCAGAGGGGGGCCGTTGCCCCCCCCCCCTAACTTTTGAATTAATTTTTAGAATTTTAATGTTGGCTTCAATTTTTTATTAGTTAGTGTTAATATTTGATAGATTGCCCCTTTGCCTTAATGAAAAAGCGCGAAGTTTCCTCGATTTTGTGACAAGATATAGAAAAAAAATTCAAAAAGTTGACATCCATGAGATTTTTTTTAATAGTAAAGGCCAAAATGATAACATATGATAATCTACGGACGAGACGAAACGACTCATATCCGAATTCCCGAGACAAGACAGCATTCTAATCAGAGCGAAAAGATGCAGTTGTTTCATCCAATTTAAAGGTTTTATTTGTTGCTATGAGCATGAGTAAGATAATAAATATGATGGACCACCCGAGGCTGCTACTCCGTTGTTGCCAGATGAGCTGTTATTACACAGACAACCACCAGATGATACTTGGGACTAGCATACATTCTCAATGTGAAAAAAAAACTAGTGATCTCAAATTAAAGCAATAACCAGCGCCTGCCTCGCCCGAATGATGGTCAAATAACAGAAGAAAATTTTATAAGAAGTGAAACATCAACGCGATCCTACGTTAAACTTGCGGTTATATCCGAGGTACCTACCTCTATTTTTTAAATATTAATACCTATTTCTGATTTGAACCTATTTATACAAATAGTGCTGTTGGCGCCAATCACAAAATGGGATTGAAGTTTACTTGCTCCAGGATATGGTGGTACGGCGAGCATTGCAAACCAATTTTATGGATCACAATTAATTGTGATCCCCATCACCGGACCACCAACTCGGCGAACCCCCACATCTCACCAGGAAGCATTTTTGTTGTTTATTTTTCTGTGCTTACTCGATTACTCACATCGTCAAATTATAGATAACCGAAACAATAGGAAACGCGCCATGGCCGATACCGAAATAGTGCGTAATAAAGCATCAACACAACCTCTCACAGCCGATGCTCGAAGCAACCTTTTTTTTGAAAACTTTCAATTTTTACAATTGTACCAATCCTATAGAAGCTTCTTAAGAACAGTCTATGCGAATCCATTAACAATTGCGATTTAAGGATTTGGTAAAAGTAAGAGTGTGTAGATGATCATTGCTCATTGGCTTAGCACCAACCGGGGAGACTTGATCCTATACTCAATGATATCATTATCTCCAATCCGCTCAATCAATCGCTATGTTTTGTGATACATTGGATGGATTAATATTATTTGAGATAACTCAATACAAACTTCATCCAAATTTTGCACATTGACAAGCAATCCGTGAAGACTTAAGATGCGTGAAGACGTAAGATGCTTAGAGGTAGACCGGAAGATGCGTTGAGCTACCTTAAAAGATTTTTTTCTGTTTCTATGGGAGAAAAACGATGTTTTTGCGGTGTTGCTATGTCAATATATACACTGAAAATTTATTTTCGTGAATAAGCTTTCACTCGTTTTGTAAACATGGATTTTGTAAATAGAACAAATGTCTCGTAAATTATATGAAACATTCATAATGCTTGTCATCTTGTGCAATGCTATCATTACATCTCTTTGTACTGTGCACGAAATGAATTTCGCGAAGATCCACCAATAACTGCTTCTCTTCAATCGTACTTATACATGTTGGTATTGCTCCTCGGTGTTCTTGAAAAGTACAAATCTGTTTACAACGAATACAACGAATAGATTTGTTAGTCCTAGGTGAGAGGGCCGTGCAGGAAAAGTACATTTTCAGTACAAATTGTGAACAAACTCGGTGGTTATTCTATGCAAAAATCAAACACGACTGTAAAGTGAATATTTCGACACATGACAGTACCCGCTAGATTTTACCATGGTTGCTATTTAATGGGGTTCGGTTTCAATGTTTCAATGTGCATTATATCAGTCAATGTTTCAATGTAGAAAACCCAAGGTTCTTAAATTGCCTTTTGTTTTTTTAAATTCCGAAACAAGCCTAGAATAGTTAAATCTTGTTGCCAAAATTTGACGGGTATTGTCAATTACTTTGAATAAGCGTAGAGAAGATAATCTACCCGTTCAGGCTGATTTTAACAAAGTGTGGGCTCGATTCCTGCTCTAGCCGGTGGAACTAGAAAATGTCCCTACTCTACTGGTCCACCGATCGTTGTGTTGTGAGCGTTGTCTCTCTTTCTCTCTCTCTCTCTCTCTCTTCCTCTCTCTCTCTCTCTCTCTAAAAAAATATCTTGCCCCACCCTATTTGAAATCCTGGCTACGCCTATGATGCTGAACGGCCGTTGTGAGAATATCACCAATAACTAATGCTATTTATTTTATTTTTCTGTTCTCTTCCCTATCCTATGACCACGAGCAATACCACATGACATCCTAAAATCAACTCTTCAAAAGCAGAAACATTGAGACAACACAGAGCAATACGTTAAGCACGGTATAAACCCTAACCAATTTTACTTTCAGCTAACACAAGGCAAGCAATCAAATGACCACTACAAAATATACTGAATATCCATGACCTAATATATAACGGGGAAAGGAAGGGACCATCAGCAGGGTGGCCACACAATTTTAATATAAAAATTTCCGCATTTTTCCCGAATTTTTCCCGCATTTTTGCCTTATTTTCCCGACTGGTTAAATGAGTTAATATAAATTACTCGTAGCTAAATCTCTGAGCTCCCAAACTTTTTCCAGTTTGATTTACCACCAGACATTTTCCATTTATTTAAAATACGCCTTTTTGTGCGACAGGATGAGCCAATTTTCAACATTGAACACAGCTGCCCAAATTCTTTTTTCACCATGTGTTAACACCCTTACAAACGCAATTCGCCAAACTTCAAACACATTCGCCACCACATGAAAGATAAGTTCATTTCTGGCCTCACTTGTTACAGCCGTGTACCCAGATCTTCTAAGAGCATCTTCAACGGTGGTTCAAATCGTGGTTTGGATTTATTTGTTTAGACCAAACGCAAAAACATCGCTGCATCGCTGGTGTTTGTAAATTTTGTTTTATACCGGATCTATTTTGCATCATTTCAGAACTTATATAAGCTTCCAAGTTTCTTACTGAACGCACTCTTTAAAAATTTAATTTAATGAACTTTAGAATATCTATGAAGATTGGGTGGAAATATCGATAATGAACATGCCAGAAGTTGATTAAATTTCTCGGCAGTTGAATAAAATAATTGGAAGTTTCCAGATAATCATGAAGTTTGCTCGCTGTTTTTCGAGAAGAGAAATGGTGGAGAAGCTCATTGAATTGCCGAAAAATTATTAACGTTTCTGGAAACTTGGATGAACTTCCAAAAAGTTTGCTGATCATCCATGGAATAGGAACAGCTTTCTGGAAATGACGGAAACTTCCAGCAGGTACATATTCTATGATAAAAAGCAGAATATCACACATATTCAAATAACTTACGCGAAATTGAAAAAAAAAACTTGGAAGCCGTGGAATTTTTGTGGAATAGTTAGCATTACCGAGATGTTGTTAAACCGTACAAGAACTTTTTATGATCTCCAAGATTGTGAAGAGGTGGAAATTTTATGAAATTGATTAAAAAGTAGTTGGTTTCTTTATTCTCGTTTTGGTTGGGTTCGGAAAACTATCGAGTAGTAAGAAGTTCAAGTTCTTAAAACTTAAATACCCTGAACTTTTGGGATGTTTTTGGAACGATTGGAAAGTTTCTTGATCACCTGGAAAGATTCCTGAAGTTCTAGGAAGCTCGCCAAACTTATGGAAAAATCCTTTGAATGTTTCCAAAACATTTCGAATGCTCAAAAAATCCAGTTTCCTGTTTATCTGGGACGTTTTCTGAAATTCTGGAAAGTTCCCCGATCTTGGCGGAAGTTTTCTGAAATTCTTGGAAGATCGCAGGACTACTGAGAAATTTTCTGAATTGCTGAATCCCCTGAGCATCCGGGAGTTTTTTCGAGCTTCTGGAAAGTTCCCTGAACTTCTGGGAAATTTTCTAAATTTCTGGGACGTTCTCAGAACGTCTAAGATGTTTGCTGACCTTTTGGAAAGTTTCCTGATCATTGGGGGAGTTCCATGATCTTTGTGAGCATTTCCTGAAGTTCTGAGGAGTTTTTTGAATTCATGAGAAACCCTGAACTTCAAGGAAGTTTCTTGAACTCCTACATGTCGCTGAACTTCTAAGAAATTCTGTATAAGTCTAGCAAGTTTCATGAAATTCTAAGAAGTTCACTAAATCTCTTGAAAGATCTGCAAACTATTGAAAAGCTTCATGAATTTCTTGACTGTTCTCTATTGGGAGTTCTCCAATTTTCTGGAAAGTTCCTTTAATTTTTTAGAAGTTCCCTGAACATCTTGAGTAGTTCTATGAACTTCTGAAAAAATACCCAAGATAATCTGATAAGTTTTCTAATCTTCTGGAAGCCCCCTGAATTTCTGGATAGTTATCTAAACTTTTGTGAAGAACCCTTCACTTTTGGAAATTTCCCTGAACTCGTGGTAAGTGGAATTTGTGGACAATTCCGTGAATTTCTAGGAAACAATCTGAATTTCAGGAAAGTTCACTGATTATATGGTATATTCCTTTGAAATCAGGGAGAATAGCTAAACCTCGGGAAAGTCTAAGTCAAATTTAAAAAGTATACCGAGCTTCTGATAAGTTCCCTGAGTTTCTAAGTGCACTGAATGTACTAGTTTTTTTTTTCGAACTTTTGGGAGATAATTTTTGGCCATCAGTTTCTTAACCTTTTCCGATATTGTGGGCGTAAATACTGCAGGCCGTAAGTCTTAAGGACAGATTTGCAAAAATTCCTCAGGGTCACCAACCTCCAAGTTCTCGTCGAGAGAACTAGCTAACTAGTAACATGTAACATTACGCCAACACCTATGTAACACTAAGGCCAACATATCCAGCTGCATCGCAACAGCTGGAAAAAGTCATCAGTTGACTGTAGTTGTCGCATAATGTCTAGGATCATATTTCTTGGCATGTTGAAACGTCGCAGAAAGTGCTTCTCGTCATAGGTTGGCGTGGCTCTATCTATCACTATCAGCACTATCTAATATCGTTTAAAAAACCAATCCATGGTAAAAAGTTTGCAAAAAATCCTCAGTCTCTGAAAAAAACAAAACTTCTGATCTCTGGATATTGTAAGATTGACAAGATGATAGGTGTTGGTGGGTTTAACAACAAGAAATACTACAACGGTGCGGGGAACGCAAAGTTGGTCTGTTTTAGCTGGATCTTTTTAAGTTTGCTGATGCAAATCAACTATAAAGATGTTAAAATAGACCACCGCTGAAGATGCTCTAAGTGGTACGTTTTGAACAGGCTGAATAATGGAGATCGGTGGACCGAGTGAATGACAAAAACGCTACTCAAATCATTTGAAAAAGGTGTTAGTATGGTTCCTTCCATATGACAAAAAATCCCGATGACTTTTGAAATTCCCGCCTTTTTCCCGCATATCTCCCGATGATTTTGGATTCCCGCATTTTTCCCGCATTTCCCGATTTTCCCGAGTATGTGGCCACCCTGCATCAGGGCACCCAAGTGAAACAATTTGGATAGGGAGCATGGGACTGCCTCCTCCCTATTGTTAAAATCTTTCGGAACGAAGGCGGGCTCTTCGACCCTATTTATTAGGTTTATTCTGTCAATCAAGGGCTCGATTCTAATGCTTTTGGCCCTTCATACAGGTGCTTGATGATTACAAACAACAACAATATCCTGATCAAATCGTATTTTTTTCAGATTATTTCACTGCTATGGAAAGTTACCTTGCTACAATAGATGGCAGTATCTCTTCATAATCATCATCATCATAAAAAAGGTATCCTGCCGCTAAGCGCCGCGCATGCTTACTCACTTCGCACTTCGAAACAGCGGTTTAGACTTGCTGATGTGGAATCGGAAGAACTTTTGGCGTTGATTGGTAAATTTTGATTGAACCTGGATCCACTATTACACACCATCGAACAGAAAGAGCGCTCAGCAATGGACTGAAGTCGGCACGAGTGCTCCGAAGATAGGAAACCTCAATGAGTCGGAAAGAATTTGGCGTCGGTTTTCTGGGATTGTCATGGCATACTCTTCGTGGACTACCTCGAAAATAATAAATCAACAGCGAGTATAACTGTGCATTATTGGAGCGATTGAAGGCTGAAATCATCTGCAGAGAAACACATTTTTTTTTTGCAAGTCAATGCGCCGACGCACAAGAGCAACACAATCATGGCTAAAATCAAGGACGGCTCCAATCGCTTCCGCATCCACCGTATTCTCCTGATTTCACTCCCTCGGACTGTTATCTGTTCCCAAATCTCAAAAGATGGCTCATCAATAAAAAACAGCTCACGCGAGGAATTCATCGACGCCACGGAAGAGTATTTTGCAGACCTTCCGGAAAATTACTCTTCGGACGGGATCAAAAAGTTGAAAAATCGGTGGAACAAGTGTATCGACATTGAGTAAAATAAAATAAATTATCCTTTCGGGATTGTTCCAAATGTTGATCAGAAAGTCGCATTCGAACGTGTTTTTGCTGCATTGTTCGCAAATGCTCACACATTGTGCACACAGTTTTTTGAGACCCGAAGTTTCAGCCAAAATAAGCCATGTTGTTCCATTTGAAATTGCCTATGGTGTCAGCTATCACATCCACAGTCGATTTTTTTGTTTGTTTGTTGGTATATTCACTTACGACACTTAACACATTTGTGTGCATTCGTGTTGGAAAAGCAGAGATTTAAGATACAGAGTGGTTGAATTTCTCCTTCTCTTCCTTTTCCTATTGTTCTTCTTTGTTCTCTTCTTCACTTCATTTCATTGGTTTTCTTCTTCATAATTACTATCTTCTGTTATTTTTTTCTAAGTTGTTTGTATAGTCCGCTGTTGCGGCGAAAATTTAACATTTGAGCTGTTCGTGCATCTGTGTTGTCCAGTTGTTGTTCCATTTGTCATTCCATGAGTTCCTTATGCGTTGCCTGATTGCTTTCAGCGTATCTTCCGCTGGGATTGGACTAACGATGGCCGGTTGTCGTCTAGCTTCGTTGGCAAGTCTGTTGGCTTCGGTATTCCAATTGATGCCAGTGTGGCTAGGGATCCAGTAGAATTGATCAGATCAATTACGTGCTACCTGTTTCGTCTCACAAATCCATGCGATTACCTGTAGACTACACACAATTTTTTTTCAGAAATCTGTAAAGTTTTACCGAATTCTCAACAGCTGATCGTTCGATATTCCGATTTAACGGATTTCGGAGAAATTTTACAGATGTCTGTAAAAAAATTACCGGATTTCGGTTAAATTTTACCAAAATCCGTAAAATCGGATTACCGAACGTTCAACTATTGATAATTCGGTAAAATCTCACAGATTTCTGTAAAATAATCTGAGTGTGTACGGTTGACTAATTGAAGCGTGTTGCCAACAGTGTTTGTACACTGTACTTTTTCCGGTGAATCTCCGGCTCGTACTAATCGCTTCACGTCCCACACAACTGCTGGTTCGCTCGACATTGCAAGTTGGCCGACGGTTGATACCGTAGTGCCCGTTAGTTCTTCGAGCCAATCTGATACTCGTCGAATCAAGGGGAGCGTGTTGTTCTAACGGTTCTTCAATAGCGTTCTGATCGCCGTACGCGCTATCGCCTGTGTCGAAAGCAGTTCGAAAGGTAGTGTACCCGTTTCGGTCATGACTGAGTTGATTGGGCTGGTCTTGAAAGCTCCAGAACTGAATCGACCCATTCGGTTTTAGACTGGGGCGAGTGTTTACAGGTTTGTTTGTCCTCCTCAGCTCACAAGTCCAACTCCGTAGATCAATTTCGTGGTAACTATAGCTAAACCAACCTGCAGCAGAGTTGTTCGATTACCAAGTTTTGTGCCGATCATCTGCAGGATCCGTAGTCGAGACTCGCATGCTTTCTTTACCGCTTTGCAGTGAGGCTGGAACGTCAACGTTCGGTCCATCGTGACACCCAGGATCCTCAGACGGTTGGTCTTCGGGGCGGGGGCTCAATTGATGGTGATCTCTTGCGCCAGCTCTCGACGGGCATTAGGGCTGCAGTAGAATGTCTGCGACTTCGTCACGAATATGGCAATTCCCAAGCTTTTCATTCACTTGTCCACAGCTTTGACAGCGGCTTGCAGTGTTCGGTGCAAGCATTCCCCTTCCGCACCACGTACCAAGAGGAGGATGTCGTCCGCGTACAAAAGCATTTCGACTCCGACGGGCAGCACACGGAAGATCAGCTGCATCGCAACGAGGCATAGTGTCACAGACAATACGGAACCTTGTGGCACTCCATTTTCCAGCGGGTACTCACGAGACTTGTGTCCCCCTATGGAAACCTGGAACGTGCGCTCTGAGAGAAAACTCTACAGCAGATTCAGCATCCGACCATGTATTCGCCAAGGCTGTGTTGGCAATATGCCGTGCTGACAGGTGGTGTCGTACGCCTTCGATAGGTCCAAAGACGCTATCAGGCGCTGGTTCGGATTCGTGGCAGACAAGGGAAGAAGTTGCAGCAGAGGATACCCGATTGAATCTGGCCCTGTTGAGGCACCTCACCCTTTGTCGAGGACCCACAAAAGTTCGTTTAGGGTGATGTCGATGTTATACACATCATCGTTGTTGTGCGAGAAATCTATGAACCCTCGTTCAGCTGCCGCCCTCGCCAGCTGAAATGATGGAGGGTAGCTGGAAGTCACCAAGCTTTTGCAGTACACACTCGCCAGTTCTTCTGCCACTTCTTCGAGGTTGTCCGTGAACCCGTCCGCTCGCTTGAAAACTACCGGGCGCTGTTGCCGGTTGCCACGCAAACTGTTGACTGTCCGCCATAATTGCGTGCCGTTGCCGTGCTACTCGGTGATTTCTTCCCTACGAAGTTTTGCCACAATTCTTTCTTCGCTTTGTTGACCGCCTATCGGTCGCTGCTCTTGCTTGCTGGAACCTCGCCAATGTTTTGGGTTGATTTCGATCAGATTGCTTAAGACGTCGGAAAGATCGAAGGCACTTTCGTCGCTGCCGGATTACTGTTTTTGCTTTGAGGCATTACGGGTACAACGACCAACCCGCTTGGTTGTAAAGCCACTTATGTCGAGCCGTTCGATAATTCTTCCACCCGGGGATGGACACTATGATCTGGAAAATCATGCAGCCAAGATGTGTATAACGAGAAATGTAGAGGAACAAAAAGGATATCCATTAGAAGATTAATTTAACATGTTCAAAAATGAAGTAAACACGGAATGGCAAAATCAGTATGTCCTAATTTCGACGACCAATCATGGGACCATTCCAGATCAACCCAGACTGGTTATAATCGCCAAATAGAAAAGCGTAGTCGTTGTGATCTAAACGGGATAACACAGCGCCAATCGAACTGACATGGTCCTCAATGCTGCTTACATCAGATTTCCTATCGGGCGGTAATTACATGGCGCCGACACTTAACTTCCTGTATGGAGTTGTTATCTGGACCCATAACTGTTCGAGCGAAGGGTTAATAGGAGTGGGATCCAGGCAACTGTGAAGTCTTTTGGAAACTGCTATCAAGACGTCACCACCACGAGATTTCTTGCTATTTATGCAATTACGATCATTCCGAAAAACTGTGAACTGATCCCCAAATAGTTGAGCGGAATGAATTTGATCTATCACGTCAAAGTTGGACTCGACAACAGCTAAGAAAAAATCTTCTATTTTCGTTCGGAGACCACGAACATTCTGGTAATAGGCCAGTAGTCCGTGAAGCAAAGCAGGCGTACAATCAGAGTGACTGGAATCGAAGGGCTCATCAGGTCTGGCTGGGTAAATAATGGAGTCATACTTGCCTGAAGAAGCGTTTTGGAAGACCCTCTCCCCACTCCCACACGTAGGTCCGGGACGGCTGCAGATCGCTGGCGGGAATGGCTCGACTACGGTGAGGGGATCGAGGGCTTCTACAATACTATTCTCGGTGCGTCCCAGCATTCGGCTAACACTAGTTGTTTCTTGAGGTGCTGTTTTCAAACTTTCTTGAAATAAGCTGAAATCGGAGAGCGAATCGGGTTTTGATCGAGTTATCCTTGACATGGAGCGGAGTTGATGATGATAGTCGACATGACATTGCTCCATTTCGCCGCAGGTGTTCTTATTATTCTGCTTTTGGTTAATGTTCGTGGCATGGCTTCGTTAGAGTCGTTTCGGACAGTGGGTGATCTACTATGTGCGACATATCGAGAGGCCTGTCAGCGGTTGCAATTGTTAAAAAACGACACACATTGAGATACAACACATGCCAATGCCATTGTTACTGTACCTGTAATCAAATTCGTACCCTGTTTGCAACCATCATCTCGACATGTTTTCCATCAAATGTAGTCGCATTGTGGAACAAACACAAGGATGACATGGTTGATGATATTTTACATCGAGCTCGCACAACCACTGTGTATTACGAGCTGGAAATTAACAATGAGATGCGCAACGAGGCTCTGATTTTGGTCGAATACATGTGTTTACTCATGTGCGGCTGTGATTCCTCAGCAAAAGGACGTATACGACACTTTGATGAAAGCGATTGACGACTGAAATGGAAGCATGTACTTCATGAATGTACTTGGCGGAACTTGCTAAAAGTACCTTATTTCATTACTATTGGCTTGGGTTCGCCCATGATCAGTTATTGCGATGGCGGTTGCCACTTCAGGGACTGCAGCCACATTGTTGGAAGGCGGTCGAACGGCTCAATCTGCGTTGAAGCTGCCGTTGAATCTCCAACTGACAGACGAATCGACATGCTACATTTCGAAGAATTCGGCAAGGACGAAAGTGTTGCTGAAGTCACTTAAAAATAAATTAAATCATGAATGTTCGGAATTATTTGAATCCTAAAATCGGTTAAAGCGGAAAAAAGTTCGCTGGGTCAGCTAGTATTACATATGTATACGCACATAGAAACGTCCGAATCTTGCAGTTAGATTATTTGCGCGCGGTGATATGTTCACAATCAAGATACTTGGGTTTGGAAAGACTAATTACAACACACTCGTTTATTTGAAAAAGACTTACCGTACGCGACGATGATCATTTTAACTGGCTTATTGTTGACATTCTCTATCCCATAGAGGTGGTTAGAGTCATACCGATCGTAAACGATCGGGGGATGCAAAAGGCCTATCCTATTGTATATACGCAGAAGTATTGTATACGATAGTATTGAGCAGATAATGAGTGACCACGCACTAGGGTGGTTCTCGCAACATAATCTAATAATAACAATTTTAAGTGTTTGGCACAATCATAAAGGGCTTTATTTGAAATCTCTGATTTCAAAAATTCATTGCTTACTCTACGAAACTATTTGGTTAGGTTAAACTACCTATGCTAGTAGACTAGCGTATTTGAATTCAATTTTCTATTGGTAAGTTCTATTCTTCATTCGACACTATTTACTCGCTGTCCTGGTGGTCGTTCGCTTCACGGTTTGTGAGCGATCTTCTCGATGTCGATCTGGATTCATTACTGCTTCTTCGATACTGCTTGATGACGATGAGGTGCATGGTACATGGTTATTCACCGATTGATCTTCGGAGTTCGTTCAGCTCTTCGATGTTCTCGGACGATGGACAATCATCAGAGTAGTCCTGCTGTCGTCCACCACGACATTGGACGGGTGGGCAATATACGTTGCTGGAAATGAGAGGGTGCTTTTTCAACTGGATTTATGAACATATAAATAACTTGCCTGGAGCGGAGGCCCTTGTGGCCTCCGCAGCTGCTTCCGGTGCCGGTGATGATGAACCAGCGGATGAACGTTGCAATACGAACCAGTCGTCAAGAATACATCCTGACGGTTGCGGTGAGCTCCTACCGCTTCAAAGGTGATACGATCCAGTTGCCACGTGACGGTCGTTGAGTTGGCCAAACTCCGACTGCCGCTGTGGGTTGCTGGACCATGTGAGGATGTCAGGGTGTGCCTCGACGAGATGGAACGTTATTATTTATCGAATATATTTCAATCAGTTGAGGGTTGCTCTAGTTGGAGCTTCAATTCGATGGACGTGACATGACAGGACTTCTTGCTAGGACGATCAAAAAACCTCCACCAATACATGCTTATACCTCGGACGTGGGATGGATCGAAAAAGTCTTGGCTTGAGAAAGGAACTTGGCTGCGTATGGTGGAATGTCCCGGTAACCCGGGATCGGGTGAATCAGCGGCTATAGAGTATGGAAACTTCGATTACTTTTTTGAAATACTGATGATACATAAGACTTACTGGAGTGCGGAGGCCACAATGACCTCCGCAGGTGCCGAAGCACCATCGGTGGAGGAGAATTATTCCTCATCGTTGGAAGCATTTGCGTTATTCCTGATTGGAAGCACGCAAATCTTCGAAATGGCTCTTCGAAAAACTCCATTGCTGGTGCGCACGTCTACAACGCGGATGTTGTTGTCCGAGCCTCGGAATACGTCGGTGACACGACCCAGATTCCACTTCAACGGTGGAAGTCGCTCGTCCATCAATACGACCATCGTTCCAACAGCGATGTTGTCTCGTTGTCTTGTCCACTTTGTCCGATTGTGCAAGTCACTTAGGTACAAAGTGGTCCACTTTTTCCAGACCTTCTGGCTATAATCTTGTGCCCTTTGCCACATAGATAAACGATTGGAAGGAATGTTTTCCAGATCGGGTTCAGCGATGGCTGTCAGTGGTCTTTGTATCAGAAAGTGCCCTGGTGTGAGGGCCTCGAAGTCTCCAGGGTCGTTGCTGATCGGCGTAAGTGGTCTGGAGTTCAATACTGCTTCGATCTGCGCGAGGACTGTTTGCATTTCATCGTACTGCAGTGTTCGTGTTCCGATGACTTTTTTAAAAGTGACCTTGAAGCTCTTGACGGCGGCTTCCCAAAGACCACCGAAGTTTGGCGACCTGGCCGGAATGAATTTGAATTCAATCCCCTCAGCGGTGGCGTTGCTGGCAACAGCGTTTTGAAACTGCTGTTGCTCAAACAGGTTCAAAAGTTGTCGAAGCTCTCGCTTCGCTCCGACGAAGTTCGTAGCATTGTCGCACATTATGAGAGATGGGCGTCCTCGACGAGCGGTGAAACGTTTCAGTGCTGCCAAGAACGCTTCAGTGGTGAGGTCAGCGACTAGTTCTACATGAATTGCCTTAATCACAAGACAAACGAAAACTGATACAAAACATTTTACCGGAGGACTTCGACGTTGTGGGTAGGACACCAGAAACGGTCCACAATAATCCACACCGACCTTTAGGAAAGGTGGCGCAGGATTCACTCTTTCCGGAGGTAATTCTGCCATAAGCTGCTCCTGACATCTAGGTCTGATTCGGAAACAGATGACGCATTCATGAAGGATCTTTCGCACCAAGTTCCTCATGCTCGGGATCCAGAACCTTTCTCTGGAGCTTGCGATGACGATTTGTTGTCCAGCATGCAGCATTTTCAAATGGTAGTGTTGGATCACCAACTTAGCGAGAGGATGACGGTGATCGATAATCAGCGGATGTTTTCGATTTTCCGACACAGGTGCGTTCCGGAGCCGGCCGCCAACTCGAAGTAACCCATCGCGTAATTTTGGATTCAATGAAGATATTCGTGAAGACTCTCTCACCTGAGCCTCCCGGGACAAACTTGAAATCTCTTGAGAAAAGCATTCTTCTTGGGATAGCCGTACTAGCTGTAGCAATGCTGATTCGTACTCCTGTGAACTGATGCAACCGACTGTTCTGTTATCTCGGTTGAGCCTTTGTGAGTTCTGACGGAAGCGGCGTATCCAGGCAACCAAACGAACTAGCGAAGTCAGCGACGACCGTAATGCGAAAATTTCACTCGGAGATTTGGATTGGAGTGGCAGTGCTACACCCTTTCGTTCTTCTAGAAATGCTGGATCAAATTGTTCGACGGGAACATCAGAGTCTTCGGGCCAAAAACTCCGTTCTTGATGCAACCAAACCGGTCCATTAAACCAGAGAGATTGGTATTCAAGCTGAGAAGCTGATATCCCTCGCGAAAGAACGTCAGCTGGATTTTCAACCCCCGCAACATGGTTCCAGACACCACCTTTTGTCAGATGTTGGATCTCAGATACCCTGTTTGCGACAAAGGTCTGCCATCTTGATGGTGTTGAAGCTATCCAATATTTAACGATGTTGGAGTCGGTCCAAAAAAATGACGGAATTGCCAGCAGAGTGGCCTGGCTAACCTTTTCAAACAGGTGACTTAGCAACAGAGCGGACGACAATTCGAGGCGTGGCGTTGACAGCTTGCGTTTCTTTTTCTTTAGATCCTCCAGTGGCGCAACTCTTGACTTCGACATCATTAACTGTACTCGGACAAATCCGTCTGGAGAAGTGCATCGAAGGTACAAACAGGCACCGTAAGCGTTGTCTGAAGCATCACAGAAACCATGCCATTCAACTTCCAGGCATTTTTTGGTATAGCCAACCCATCTAGGAATACTGATGGATTCCAAAGCGTTGAGATTTCTACGGTAATCCAACCAAAACGTTTGCAGGTTTTCAGGGAGTGGATCGTCCCAGTTTACCTGCAGCTTCCACAGGGTTTGGATGAACATCTTGGCTTCTACGACTACTGGACCTATTAGGCCCAACGGATCGAACAATTTCGATGCATCGGAAATCACGATTCGTTTAGTGACCACCGAAGTTGTCTTCCACTTGGGAACTGTAAAGCTGAAATTATCAGAATGTGGACACCAAATCAGACCCAACGTCTTTACAGTTGCTGTTATTGGAGTAGCCTCCATCTCGAGGACAGCTCGATCATCGCGCAGATGAGGTTGTATCTCACTCAGAACTTCTTCACAATTTGAATTCCACTTGCGTAAAGTGAAACCAGCGGAATCGGTCAGCTTGGCTATCTCCTTGATAAGCTGTTTGCCTTCCTCAGGGGTCTCGACGCCGGAGATCATATCGTCGACGTAGAAGTCCTTCCGTAATACCTTCGCGGCAGTAGGGTGCGTAGATTCACCGTCTTCTGCTAACTGTACCAAGCAACGTGTAGCAAGAAACGGAGCCGCCGCAGTCCCGTATGTAACGGTCGTCAACTTGAAAGTCTGGATCACTTTATCTGGAGAACTTCTCCACAAAATCAGCTGTAATTTCTGATCTCGAGGGCACATTCCGATCATTCGGTACATTTTTGCTACGTCGGCTACAATACCGATCCGGTGCAGCCGAAATCGGGAATGAATCGAAATGATGTCGTCTTGCACAACAGGACCGACCATCAATCCGTCATTGAGAGAGCAGCCTGATGTCGATTTGCACGAAGCATCAAATACAACGCGCAGCTTCGTTGTTGTGCTGTCTGGTTTTAATACAGCGTGATGCGGCAAGAAATAGCACACCGATCCAGATAATTCTTCTTCTGATACGTTCTTCATGTGACCCATCGATTGGTATTCCTCCATGAATTCACAGTACAGTTGCTTCAGCTGTGAATTTGTAGTGAATCGTCGCTCTAAGCTCAAGAATCTTCTTTCTGCGCTATGCCTAGAATCTCCCAAGCGTTCGATGATGTGCTGTTTTCTTGGCATAGTTACGACGAAACGCCCATTTTCGTCACGAACAGTAGTTTGCTTGAAATGCTCCTCGCATGTGGACTCCTCAACTGAGTAGGTGCTCGCAAGTTGGCAGCTCTCGAGATCCCAGAAACGGGTTAGCTGCTCTTGAAGTTCCATCATTGAACATAACGTTGTGGAAGATCCAGGTAAAGATGTCGGTTTATCAAAAATGCGTCCTGACACAATCCAACCAAAGACTGTGTTTTGGAATGTCGGACCATCTTCGCTGAGTCGGAACCGTCCTTCTTGCAATAGGTCAAGGTAGTATTCAGCACCGATGATCATATCGATACCCGATGTTTCATAGAACCCAGGATCAGCGAATACAATGTGCTCTGGTAGATTCCACTTACTGATTTCTATACCTTCACATGGGAGTGGAATCGTTAGCTTCGGTAACACGTTGAATCGCATTACTTCTTTAAAATCTGATATGCTCGCAAAGCGAGGGCTGATTGTGCCACAAACAGCTTTCTGTGAAACACCTCCTGAACCTCCAATTCCCTTCACGATGAGATAATTCGGGAATTCTTTAAGATTCATCCGTCGACAAAAATCTGACGTAACGAAGCAATACTGTGAGCATGAATCAAGTAATGCTCTGGCCAGCATTGAGCTTCCGTTGTCATCAAATATCCGCACGATAGCGGTTGATAAAAGGACTTGTCGTGTAGAAGATCTTGTGTGCGATGGGAGTGCTACAGTGTTTTGCAATGTGTTTCGACGGTCTTTGGTTAGCTGTGGGTGGGTAGTATGCGAATGTGTGTGTGTGATTGACAATGAAGTGGACGGTTCGGTAGGGTTTGTGGTGAGTGCTGTCTGGTGTTTTGGTGATCCCATCTGTGCTTGTTGTGTCTGTGGTTGAGATTCACTTGGGGGTTTCTTGGTCGTCTGTGGAACGGAGGATTTTGTATAAGCACTGTTTGCTTCCGAGTGAAGCAGAGAATTGTGTTTCCTTCCACATTGACGGCATGGTCCTCTGCTACAATTCCTTGCCAAATGACCGTGTGACAAGCAATTCATACAAAGGCCATTTTTTCTCACTGCGTCATATCGTTCGGATATCTTCAGCTTCTGGAACCGCTTACACACAAACGCTGGATGAAATGGCTCGGCACAGAAACAGCACCGGCCGGCAGAGGTCGAAGTGTGACTCAGGCTTACCTTTGGTTTCTTCAACTCGACAGAAGTAAACTTATTCGATCCTACTGCTTGGAGAACAGCGCAATGATTCTTGAGGAAGGTGATCACATTACGGTAGGTAGGTACTTCCTTAGAGTTATGCGAGGATTCCCAGAATCGAAGAGTGACACCATCCAGTTTCGAGCAAACCATATACACCAGGATAGTGCTCCATCCATTTGTATCCTGCTCCATCTTCTGCAACATCTGAAGGTTCTTCTCAAAGTCGCTTATGAGTTGACTCAGCGCTTCGTAACTCTCCTTTCGCATCGGTTCAATTTCGAAGATGGCATCGAGATATGCTTTTACTATCAGCTTTTTATTATGATACCGATCTTCTAGTTCGTTCCAAGCTATCTCATAGTTCGCTGCAGAAAGCTCTATGGAACTGATCTCTTGGAGCGCTTCCCCGGACAATGACGATCGGAGATAAGTGAATTTGTCCATATCCGTGAGCTCGCGGTTTCGATGGATTAGGCTTTGAAACGCGTCTCGATATGAGACCCAGTCTCGCAATTTTCCACAAAACGTTGGGAGCTTTATTTCCGGTAGCTTCACTTTGGATAGAACCGGTTGGGGAGTTGAAACCGATGTGGTAGTGATTGCAGGTCTTATTTTGTTCTGCCACTTCAACAACGCAGCTTTGGATTTGCAGTAGCAGTTCTCGACATCCCTCGTTACAGCTGCACCTTCGGCTTCTCGCTTCTGTAATGCTCGTTCCAACCTTTCACGACGATCCTTTTCCGATTCCTTTGCATCAACAACTTGCTCCTCGTCGGCTTCATCCAGAACCACTTCAATTTTTTCGTGAACTTCATGAAACTCAATAAATGCACTCTCCAACAGCTGCAAACGAACCTCTATCTCATCTTTATCACGCTCTTCTTCAAAATCACGCACAAAGAAAGTCACAGAGTTCAAACTGTTTCTTATGCGCTTCTCCCGCTTCATTAAACTACGCAAATCGTCCGGCATGATTCACTAATGATCACTTGATTAATGGTAAAGTTCGTAACACTGAGGGTTCGTTTGCACTGTTCACTTCTCACCGCACTATACACTGATACACTGTAAGTTGCACTGCTGACTGCGATTCGACTCTACGTTCCACGCGCCGCGAAACGAACGACCAACCCAAGAATTGACAGCAACAGAGAGGGGAAATCCAACCAAGAAATAATCGAGCCAACCAGATACCAGCGAAGTCCAAGACCGATCTCAACGGTAACCACAGGGACCAAATCCACTAAATAATGCCAGACACAATTTCGCATGCAAATTTTTGTTTTTATTGATCACAATAGCTTCAAACCCACAGCCTAATGGTTTCCGTCATGCACACAAAACCACCGACTACACATGCAAATACCTCCCTGTTTATTCCAAATCCGTGTACTATCGCCCAGTTTGACCTGCCAGCCGAAGGTATCCGTCGATGTTCCGTCGTAAAAAGGGTTCAAATCGCGATGAGACTCCTTCAGCAACAACAACAACACCAGCAACAGCAACAGCAGCACCATTTACAATCCACCATCAATTTAATTTTTCTTCACCACCGTAATGCAATGGCGAACAGATTATTCAACGGATTGTAGCACTTCACAATGGCCCAATTGTTCTTATGCCCGCAAAGTCTGAACACGCGCGAAATGTCCGAAACCGCCTATGATCCGGTTCGAAGGACCAAATATGTATACGCACATAGAAACGTCCGAATCTTGCAGTTAGATTATTTGCGCGCGGTGATATGTTCACAATCAAGATACTTGGGTTTGGAAAGCGATCAATTACAACACACTCGTTTATTTGAAAAAGACTACCGTACGCGACGATGGATCTATTTTAACTGGTTTATTGTTGACATTCTCTATCCCATAGAGGTGGTTAGAGTCATACCGATCGTAAACGATCGGGGGATGCAAAAGGCCTATCCTATTGTATATACGCATAGTATTGTATACGATAGTATTGAGCAGAGATAATGAGTGACCACGCACTAGGGTGGTTCTCGCAACATAATCTAATAATAACAATTTTAAGTGTTTGGCACAATCAACATAATTGTTCTTTTTTATGACTAAATAGAGAGAAAAAACACCCATTTTACACAGTAATACACTTCTGATTAATATTATCTTGAATAATAAGAAGAAATGAATCAGAAGAGTACACACAAATAGACGAAAACTGGAGAAAAATCGATAAAAATGTTTAAGATTGAATTTTGGTATACATTATAATGAAGATAATCAGACTAAATAGTAATCATATCATTATGCCACTAAAAAAACCAAATGGACATCAGATTCGGGCAATAGATTGTTTATTTTAAAAAGGGTTAAATGAAACTATCCTTGGCTTTATGGATCTAACGGTCTGAGCCATTATACAGAGAGAAACCAAAAATACAAGTCAACTTTTTCTGCAAAAACAAGAAAAGATTCGTGAATCGCATGATCGATTTCATACCAATTTCAGTTAATAAAATTTTAAGTGTAGTGTTATTGTTGTTTAATCAATTACCCTTTTTCCATCTAAACCGGTTTCTTCCCCTCAACCCTCAACTCATTTCTCATAATGTTATTTTCATTTAGAACACCATATCAACAAAATTGTTAACAGGAACGGGTCACTGGCTCTGATAAATGGTGATGATTACACCAACAATGGGGAAACACTGATTTCATGATGTGGGGGAAGTCAAAAATGTGTTTCCCACCGGTCCCATGCGATACAAAAGCACTCACGCCCCCAACTGACAGTGTGGTCGGCTACTTCAGAACAGCACGAAAATGGGCTATTATTTCCCAAAATACACATTCTCAATGGCAAGCTCCGAGGGACTCAGACATCAAGTACCACCGGGTGTGGTTTATTTCCGTTCATTACAACACGATGAAAGCGGCTTCCAGATCCACAGACAACACTCCACCTCCCAATCGGTCTCCGTTTTTTCCATCCCGGCAACAACCACAATAATGTCGAGTGCTTGTTTTCCGCGTTTCCGAACGGTTGTTTATTCTCCATCCCGTCGTTGAAGCGAGAACGGTGCCGCCACTTGATCCGGACTATAATTGTCTACCGCTGTCACTACGTTATGTGCCAAATGTTTTCGGTGTTTACAGGGAAAGCGATGTTCCTTAGCGACAATAATTTAGAAATGTTTTTAGCTAGAACTTTCTCTAACAACGTTGCGTGACAAGCGAACAGATTAAACAAAAAATAATATGAAATCTGGAACAGAAGTTATCTCAAATAGAAAGCAATTCATATCATCGACGAGCAGGCAGCAAACCCAATCAATTGGATTTAATCGATCAATAGATGATAACCAATTGAATCAAACATGCTCGGCAGCAGCTAGTGACAAACGTTCCACTGTTCAATGTACCACACTACGACTCCGTAATTAAAATTAATCAGCACGATGGACTTTGTAATTGTGGCTCAGTCAGCAAGCTTTCGGTCGCGGTGGGAATGTCCACCCGGGGTTTTGTTATTTAACCATCACTACAATCATCTCAATGTTAACTGAACCACGATGAAAAACGCACAGTCACCAATTGAAAGGATGATTTTAATTAAAACCGATTTCAACAGGAAGAGATGGCGCATCCTTTATTAAATTAGCTATGTCGTAGGGTTGGTTGGCCATCGATATGGACACCGTATCCGAAACATGCAATTGAAAAAGGTAAACTGCAGGAGGCCTAACCAGACGACAAGGATTTGGGACGAGCTTGCAGAATTTATAGCTTTAAGCTTTGTCACCTTGCCATGCATAAACTAACGATAGAATCGTTTAAATTGAATTTATGGTCAGACCATGTCACGTGCTTTCATCTCAGAGTTAATTAAAATTCCGAAATAATTAAATATCACTTGTGGTAATGAGAGGCTGTCTCAGAGCATAAATGGTGCATAACATTTTAGACCAACCATAATTTGTTCTGTATTGGGAAGGCAGTGTCTGTGATCAGCAGTGCAGATGGAGTGAACGAATTGCTGTAACTTTCGATATGTGTTGGGATACTTTTCAACAATTTCGATTACTTCGTTGAGGTATTCACTATAGCATTTCCCGAGCAGGAGAAGATGGCATATGAATATCTAATTTTGATCTTGATAACTGGCATTGGTAATTAAGAGCACAGCATAAGCGGTAAAATACCTAAGAATTTCATGCAAAATATCAATCGAATAACAAAACTTGTTATTTGAGATACCTGAGAATATCTTAGAGGTATTATTTTGGTATTCTCTTACCTCAATTTAGTATTCGCATAACATTGTGGGAATATTTTCATGGTATTATCCTCAGGTATTGTACCTCTTATGCAGCGCCTCTTAAATACCAAGGCCAGTTATCAAGTTACTTGTTCCTGCTCGGGTGGACCTCCATCGTCCAAACTCTTTCAAATTCTGCCAAAACGCCCACTTTTGTGCCCACGGAAAGAACTTTCAAAAGGACAACGTTGACTGCTGGCAATTTGCCTTTCACCATCATATCATCGTCATCTCGCCAGCCGCCCTCCCAAAGATTACCCTAAACAACATTATTCCAAAGCTGGAATAAATTTCGCATTATCTTGCTCCTCGCTTGCGTTCGGTTCATTAAACACAGCTCGAGAGGAAAGCCCGATGACGGGCAAGGAAAAGTTTTGCGCTGAACCCACTCTTTGCCTGTACGGAGGCGGTGTCGAATGCAGCAGTTTTCACTTCGTTAGCAGTGCTCCTTGCTGGATGCCGGGATTTAAATCTCAACGTCTAATGCTCGCTTTTAATAGTGGCAAAAGGAGCCAAAGGAAGATACTGGTTAAATATTTGGATGCGTTTATCCTGGTGCCATCAATTTGAACAAGCGCTCCATAACTGTTTAAGGTGCGGTGGTATTTACATTGATAGTAAGCGTTAAGGGATATTTGCGTTATCATAGGTTCAGGAAGCCAGAGGAAAGATTGAACCAACCGACCTTCCGGAAGTTCGTCTACCTTCAACAACTCATAGCGCCCTCTGAATAAAACAGTGTACAGGCCGTACAGATATCTTGGTATCAACTCAAAAGATTAAGATACGGGTTTTAAAAAAGTTAGTCCGTAGACCTAGATGGAGATTTTACTTCATAATTTACGAAGCTTTTGGCGATAACAAAAAATGCATTTTGTCACGCCTGCCAAAGTTAAATTTTGGACAATTTTCTTTCGATGTAGATTTTGAATTATTTCACGGATCACTGAAACGTTTTACTTGACAGCTGAAACTCTCCACTTTATTTCGTGGTACAAAATGTTTAAATTATTGATACATTCAGTAAAATGGTATTAAATCAAGTGGAAGTGCGCAAACGCATTTTGTACGAATGGCAGCAAAACAGGAAATCAGCGGTACGCGATCTTGCCTAGATACTAAAACTACCGAAAAGTACCGTGTTTTGTGTTTGTCAATTATTTGGCCAGCGCTTGACTGTCGATCGGAAGTTAAAAAGTGGATCAAATCGAAAAGTATGCTCCCGACAAATGGGCAAGTAGGTGGTAGCCATTATTGAGAGAAATCCCAATCTTTCTGTTCGAAATGTGGCTTGCAAAGTTGAGAATTCAAAATCATACGCATAAGAAAAAAAAACAGAAGCAAGGACTGAAGGCGTATAGAGTGAAGAAGGTGCCCAGCCGTGATGATAAGCAAAATTTCGCTGCAAAAAGTCGTGCTTAGGAGCTTTACGTACACCAATTTTTTGCAAACATTTTCGTGTATCATAAGGGCGAAGAAACATATGTACTCGAAGACTTTAAACAGTTTCCGGGTCTTTTGTTTTATACCGCAATCCAAAAGAATACCATTACCGAACATTTCCAGACAAAGAAGGTGTCCAAACTCCCGAAAAAGTATTTGATTTTGCAGGCCATATGTAATTGTGGTCGAAAATCTCAATGTTTCATCTCTATCGGCAATATCAATAAGTACACAGAAACAAAAGCGTTCACGAAAATGAAAACGGACCGTGAACTAGTTCACGTTTTCAGGATTTTTACCTAAAAACGTGATTTAGTTCATGATTACGTGATTCAGTTCACGGTGTATTTTTGCTTGTTCTCGAATTCATGACTGCAGTTCACGGATTCGGGTACGGATTTTTTTCCGTGTATATGTACGAGAAAGAATGTCTGCAAAAGTGGTTGCTACTATTTATCAAAAGCCATGACTCTCCAACTCTGTTTTGTCCTGATTTGCGTCTTAGAATGGTATAAAGTACAAGAGGTCAAATACGTACCACAAGCAGCCAATCAAACAAACTGTTCAGCTATTAGACAAGAAGTCTTAAATCTGCCATGTTCAATAGTGCAATTTATGAAAGAATTGCAAATTGGGAAGTTTCTGAAGAAACATCATTGTCAGCTCATAGACACATTGTGTTTGAATGGAGTGGGGGAAATTGGTCAACTACTACGTTTAGGAATGCTGGAAAAACTAAATGGGATCAATATGTTCAATGTTTGAATTTGGAGTTATGTATAGAAGGTGGAAGGATTGACTCTGTTCAAAAATTGTTATCATTTTCCCAAAAGGTGAATGATAAGATTTTAAATTGCTTCACCATTAGTTGTCATATCAAAAAATCAATTTCTAACAGGGATGTTCCATGGTTGGCTTGATTAAAACGTCTCGTAGATTGTTTAATTAAGCGAAAAGAACCTCAGATTGGACCCCCTAAAGGAGTGCACTTACTGAGTACAATAAAGAAATAAGAAATAATGAGTGTAGATCCAAACAGTGATGGATCCCTTGTAGGTGAATAGTGTTCTACAAGGACACTCCAAATGTCTGTTGAAACAGAAAACGCCACAACAGACTTGGCTGATCAAGTCTTTAAGAAAGCCAGTAGAATCCCAAGTAACAATTCAAATGCAAATTGGTTTTATTCATGTTTTATGGTAGTTTTATCAAAGCATTATGGAGATCATCTGGTTTTATCAGGGCATTTTCCAAGTTAAGGTGGTTTTAATTGATTAACAGTTCTTAAGAGTGATTAAAGAACACTTGAAGAAACCTCCATAAAACTACATTATTTATAAGTGTAATTCACCTTATAATTAATTTTATAAGATACTTGAATCCCCTCTCAAGACATCGATTCGCAACTTTCATAAAACCTGATAAAAGTTTTGAGAAAGTTTTATGACATTCTTCTTTAAGATAAATGTATCTCGAAAATGCTGCCATAAAACGCTCTTAGAACCATTTGGTTTCAAATAAGAGCACATACTCTTGAGAAAGAACATTATGTGAAAAATAAACAAACAGGACAATGGACGCAGATAGGTGAAAGAAAATATAAAATAGTGGATCGTTCAAGCGGAAATTCAATAAAAACCTATCCAATATATTGAATACTCCTTCATCTCAGCCACCAACGACAATTTTTTTTTACCATCGCTAGATTCCATTGGATTCGCAGCCTACTGAGACTAACTTATCAGAAGGGTCTATGCGTTATGCGTCCTATTTTTTTGTAACGAATCAAATTAAATGGTGCAATGTGTCGCCAGTTGTCAACCGAGAATCATAACTCATGATTATTGATTTTATGCCAGTTGTGCAAGTTGAACCTAACGTCCCAGGTAGTACGTTATCGCCATGCGTTATCGTATGTCCACCACCGTTAAATCTAAAGTTGGAAGTGGTGCGCTGGAATTGCTCAGTGATCTACTACACAGCGCACTTCATCCGACGTTAGGTTTAGCATATAGATCAAGAGGAAAAATCATTTTTCGCTCAACTGATGTTTCCGCCTTCCAGGCAATATTTATTATCTGTTATTCTTCCCAAAACCATTGTTAGCATATTCAAGTTAAATTTTCTTTTTGTTTTTTTTTTTGTTTTTTTCGACTTACGATGGTGATTAAAAATATTAAATTATAAGCTGTAATTATGACTAAGAACAACAATTATGCATAGGCACTTTTGATTTACACGGTCACATTTTCTTTGTTTATGAAGTGCTTTTTTCACATTGATTTTATGGCTCTTACGAAAGACTTGTTTACCTTGAGCAAATCCAACAAGTTTTATTCAAGCGTAACTCATCTTTTTCAAGGGTAGAACAAATAAAGATGAACTTATCGCGCTCCTCAAAAAATCTTGTAAGTCTTGTGCAAGAAATATAGGTTTTATTTGCGTTTTATGGTAGTTTTAGATAAAACCATTGGAAAAATGGCGAGCGTGGCTATTTTGGATTCCCTCGGAACGGTAGCCATTTTCATAAGTATGCAACAAAACTCTCATTTTTCCAATGGTACGAACAAACAATGCTGTTTAAATACATTTTGAAACATAAAATGGATTGTAGACACAATTTATTCAAGATCTAACAATTTATCAGCCTTGTCACCTAATAGTTGAATTTTCAACTATTTTTTTTTATTTTTTAAATAAGTCAATGTTCTAGCAATAATTCAGAGGCGCATTAAAATTTTTGAAATTTTATGTTATAAAACACCAATAAACTGAATGTCGTATGAAAAAATTCATCAATTGCAGGCAAAAAACAGATGCATTTATGGTCAATTTTATAATTAATTTACATACGTATCCACTTTGGAAGAGAAATATAGTAGCTTCCACTCAACCATAAACAAAAAAAAAATCCCCATTCAGCAGAACGAATCGAAAAATGGAATCTTCGAAGCATATTTGTGACGGACTGGAAGTGTTCTTAAAGAGGAAAATCATAAAACTATCAACACTTGTGGTAGTTTTATCATAGTTTTAAGAATTTCTTGAGTGTCATTACAAGTATGTACCGATAAAACTATCAAGTTTTAAGCGAACCTTGGGAAATAGTCTTGAGAACCTCCTGTAGTATGGGCCTTTTGGAACTTAAGAGGGTTTTATGACTGTTTTATCGAGGTTATGTAGAATATCTAGTTTTATGCGTGGTTTTATCAAATGAGACTTGACAACTTCTTCAAGTGTACCTTAAAATTGAATTTGTTACTTGGGATATGCATTGAGATCTTTTCAGCCTTACAACGCTGCAGAACCGGAAGGAATATTTCCAGCATTGCTTCAAAACGGCGAAGCAGTGTTGATTTCGCCATTAATTGCGATTCTTAAGGCTAGTTTGAGAGTCAACCATATTCCATCTTCTCTATATCTAAAATAGAAAAGCGAGATAAGGCGCTTCCTATATCATACAGATTCATTAGTCTTTCATCAGTCCCATTAAAGACTATAGAAAAGGCGTTGAATGCTTATATCAATTCAAATTACATGAACAAGTATCCCTTATGTGAGTTCCCGTTTCCTTACCAGTCTGGTAAGTCAACAGTAATTGCACTGCATACTGTGGTTTCATAGGTAGAAAAAGCTCTATCGTTAAAAGAAATAGCACTTTGTTCTTTCTTAGATATTGAAGGAGCTTTCGACAACGCTTCCTATTCGTCTATGGCTCGTGCCATGAAGAAAAGGAACTTTGACCTGAACATAATTAACTGGGTTTACACCATGCTTGCAAAAAAAAAGAAAACACTTCAGAGCTGGGAAGTTCGTCTATTACAGCAAGGGCAACGAAAGGTTGTCCTCAAGGAAGAATCCTCTCACCACTAATGTGGTCCTTAGTTGTAGACGATCTTCTAAGTAGCTTAGAAGAAAAAGGTTTCGGGTTGTAGGCTTTGCAGAAGATATAGTCATTATAATGAAAGAAAAGGTTGACAATACTATTTCATTTGGTTCAAAGTCGAGCAATCGACACTGAAGAAGTCTGTAAGTAGCAGACGAAATAGGCCTATCTGTCAAAAGATAAGCTCATAGTAGAATTAAAAGGAATTTGCTCGCGTTTACTAGCGAAAATTTGAAAAAGTGTTGCAAGGTTTTATTTTTTATTTTTTTAAAAGTGATCAAATGAAGTGTTAAATTTTAAATTCTCCTAGTTTCCCAATCATAATCGTTCTACTAATACGCTCAAAAAAGTTTTTTTTTTTTTAAATAGTGTTTAAAAAAAGTGAAAGTGAATACTATTTCAGAGAGAATGCAATGGGCCCTAAAATTTACCCACTCTTGGTGTATTCAGGAGGGCCATAGAATAAATCCCTCAAATGCAGTAATTGTACCTTTTACCAAGAAAAGGAAATTGAATCTAAAATCTTTTAAGCTAGGCATAATGGAAATTCATCTTAGTAAACAGGTGAAATACCTAGGAGTGATACTGGATGCCAAACTGAACTGGAATGTTCATGTTGAGTGTGTGATCGGCAAGGCAACCAGTGCTTTCTGGATATGCTCAAAAACATTTGGCAGAAAATGGGGTCTAAGACCAAAATGATAATGTGTCCATTGCTATAGCAGGAGCGATGCGCAGCCTCCGTCAAAATCGTTAAATGCAATTCAAAATACAAATACGTACAATTAGAAGCGGAAAAAGCGTATACTTCGACTTAAACGGTTGAAAACTTTCATGTCTGGTGACTTAGTCGGTCACAGGAGCATTTTAGAAAGCTTTCAAAATGGACCAATGATGTATATGAATGGAAACTGGTTGAAACCTGTGGAAAACCATGCCATCCCTTACAACATATGTTAGATGTCACGTAAAGATTGGGAAGTCGGAGGTCCCACTGTTCGTCATAGTTCCATGAAATTCTCCACAGATGGCTCAAAAATTGGAACGAAAACGAGAGCAGGAATCTTCGGCCCTAAGGTGTAGAAATCTCATTGGCGATGGGAAACTATCCACCGTTAAAATTTGTCTGAAAAGGAAATATAGATATGCAAATATTTGTATTTTTAAAGGCAGCCAAGTGGCACTCAAAGCGTTGGGTAATTAGGAATGCACATCCAAACCTGTCTGGAAATGCATTCTTTCACTACAAAAGTTATGCCAAGAGAACTCCGTAAATTTGCTCTGGGCTCCGGGACACCTTCAACAACACGGTAATCAAAGAACAGACGAGCTTACTAAACAAGGTTCAAATGCACAGTTTATTGGCCCAGAACCATTCTGCGGTATATCATACTGTGCCATAAAAATGGAACTGAAATCTTAAGAAGAACAAATGGTGATGACCAACTGGTTGGTTACCACAAAGTGTGTTCAATCGAAAAGGTTTATAATTCCAAATGTCAGTCCAACAATAAGTTAAAAGCTTTTGGAGCTCAATAATTCGGTACCTATACTGGCATAGTAACCGGACATTGCCCGAGTAGATATCATCTGAACATTGGCCAGGTTCAGAATGGTATCTGTCGTTTCTGAAACATGGAACGTGAAACCTCGGAACCTTTGCTTTGTACAAGAGCAGACTTAAGTTTCTGTAAAGTGGCTATATGCAACCTAAAGAAATTTGGACTGCAAATCCTGGAAAGGTAGTGGGTTTCATAAACTCAATTTTGCCTGACTGGGAGACGCGTCTTAGGCTGGTCACTTGACATCTGGTGATCCAGCTTTAAGATACAAATTAGAATAGTAAACAGGGGTATACCACAAAACTTCAACTCAGTGAGCGCAGTGGTTCTACGCCCACAAATAAAACTAAAATTATGCTTCAACCATTGGAAACTATTGAAAATAACGGAAACAAATGCTTATGTCTTACAATTTAAGTTTTGCAGACTAGATCCACAATATTTCCCTATCACAAATTTCAAATGTGATTAAGGAGAGGGCTCATGTGAAGCATTTGGACGATATATAATGGGTGCACCAACCTGAAATGCTTTATTTATTCTAGTTTGATCAAGCGGCACATATGGTCATGTTATTTTCGGAATCAAAACTTGCAAATGCATGAATAATAAAAACATTGTCCTAACTTTTCAATGTTGGGACAAGGAATAATGTATCTTTATCATTTTTGCATACTCCCACACAATAATGATAAATTGCATTGCAGTAGAATCAAGATTATAATGTTTCATAACATCCGATAGTTGATAAAGAAGGAGATGTTCGCTCATCACCATGAGCCACCAAGAGTGGACAGTAATGTGTGTTAGGATAAAATATATGAAGAGAAAGGGCAGAAAGTTCCGTCAGTGTACGGTAGGTTGGAAATAGAATAGATGTATTAGAAACTGAGCAAAAGAAAAATTAGTATTTTCCATTTAATTCCAACTATCTGTGCTTATCTTGACGGATACGCGTATTTCGTCTACAATATGCGGACTTCTTCAGTGTCTCGTACTAATAACTCGACTGAAGAAGTCTGCACGTTGCTGAACGAAATACGCGTATCTGTCAAGATAAGCAAGGTGTTGCAATTAAATGGAGAATACTAATTTTTCTTCTCATTTCTAGTTACAGGTATTCCACTAAACAGATCAAAACTCTCTAGGATTTATATCATGTTTCTTCCACTGATTTGACGGTGATCTATGCTTACAATTATATTGTCCATCATCTGCACTATGATATGCAATGAAAAAAATATATTTCGAAGCTGGCCAATACCCAATAGCCAATAGCTCAACTATAAATAATGCTTCGCTGTTGAGCGGCAGCTATGGCATCACTGTTGCTTTTGAGAGAGCCCATGTTTCATCTCTTCTTTGTTAACCATGGATATAGCGCACCGGTATTGTAACTGTGAAGCCTGCTGTATTTTCCATTTGTTTCTTTTCAAACGAAGGACCCCAAGGTCGTCACAGTCGCTTTGTCTAATATTTTCGTGAGAATAGATGAAATAAAAATGCACACCGCCAATCTTAAAGATCAATGACAAACCTGATAGTATACGAGTTTGTGATCATAGCAATCGACATGTTTTGGTTAATTGTTTTCGAGAGCGGATGGGTAAAACGAAGGAGCGGGTTGAGGAAATTGACGTTTGCAGCAAATCGTGAACTGGCCTATTTCATTTCGCCTTCGCACACATGCACGGAATCGCACTCATACAATATTGTTAGTTTATGTACAGATTGCGGAGCTGAAGAAAACATTTTCATGATCGGAAAGCAATCCGCATGCTTTTAATAAGTCCCTATAATTGGGAACTTTATTCCATCGCTATGAAATTTTCTGAGTCTATTTAATGCTCGTTTCTGAAGGTATGTTCCGGTTGATCAGAAGTAAGCAGAAGGATTAACGTCTAAATATTGGTAGTTCTAATTATAGATAACATACAGCTTCTCCAATGTCCCAGGTGCTGAATAAACTGTTTAAAACCCGTCGCATACCGTATATTAGTAAAACTAGATTAAATTTATGATGTTCTGATTTCGGGTTGACATTAAGTGTTGTTTTTAATTTTTCCGAGACATTGCGAAGTCAAAAGTTTCACAGTGAAGATTATAAAAGGGCATCTTTCTGTTAAAAGGGCCATATTTGGCGTAATTTGACTGGCTCAAATTCATAGTTTATGATTAGGTTCGTAAAAATTTAATTCTGATCAAATTTCAGCAGAGTTAATCCTTTGCGAAATTACATCGTTTGCAAATGAGACCATTGCAGTCTTACGACGCTCTTTCAATTAATGTTTATCGATAAGCATGCAGTGTGCCTCATACGATGGAAGTGGATATGAAGCCCAAGTTAATTTACGAAGAGCATATAATAGAAATTGCCTTTGTACTGATTTTTATCTTTCTTCGTGTGTAATTGAAGAAGGAGATGCAGCAGTATTCCAGTATTGACTTTACGTATGAAATGTAATAAGTTTCTATTGTGTATGGGTCGTCAAAGTTGTAGCAGAAACGCTGTATAAACCCTAGCATTTTGTAAGCCCTGTGAATGATTGTGTTATAGTTGTCTTTAAAAGTAAGTTTAGAATCTAAGATTACTCCTAAGTCCCTAACTCTTTCACATCTTTCCACATTCTGATCTCCTAATACAATTGTGATGTCCGGTGCATTTTTTTTTGCATTCAATTCTAATAGGCTTTTTTGCATCATATGTAAAATATGTGAATTCGCGTGTGGAATATATTGATGTCTTCAACATTTTTTATTTCCAAAAAGAGTTCCATGTCGTCGGCATAAATTAGTACTTTTAATTTATTTGGAATAAGGGAAATGGCGTTCACGTACAAAATAAAAAGAAGAGGTCCTAATTGAGAGCCTTGGCGGATACGCGAAGTGGCATAAGTTAGGTTTGTATATTTTCCATTGAATTTGATTATTTGTTGCCACTCAGCTAAGTAATGTTCAATCCATTAGCTCAATCTCGATTTTTAGTAACTTGAAGAGTAGTATTGGTATGTGAATGCGATCAAAATACGTCAGATTAACGACCCGTTTTAAACACAGGTACTAAAATGGATTATTTCCAAATTTAGTAAAAATCCACCGGCATCGGTGGTGTAGTGGTGAGCGTGACTGCTACTTGGCACCCCAGTAAGTCTTAGTTCAATCCCAGTCGAGGTGGGTGTTTTTTTTAAGCGAAAAGGGAAGTAAAGCCATTGGTCCCGGCACATGTAATGATGAGTGCGAAAGGTAGCGTCTACGTTGTGGAGTCGTATTTCTGGTGTAGGTGGTTGTCATCATGTTGTGAGGAAATAGGCCGACGGATAATAAACGAATAGAAAAAATTAAACATTCAAAATAGAGGAGCCGTAAGTTCTTAAGACAAGTTTTTCACAAAAACTAAGGGAATTTCATCCGGAGCTGGACCTTTTAAGGCATCTAAATCTTTTAGAGCCTGCAAAACACCCTGCACATGGGGCTGACTCACGCCAATATCCCTTGAAAAATCTGGATGAATAGCAAAGTAATCGTGGCCGTGATCCTTTCCAGCAAATGTTGTATAAATTTCTTGAAAGAAAGTTGCAAAAAGATTGCTTTTTTTTCGGATTTATCCCCAACAGTTTCATCAAGATGCATTACCGTAGGAAAGTATTCGGATTTTAATTTTGTTTTGAAGCAGTAGAAGAAGTTCATTAGATAGCACTTTATTTCTAGTTCAGTTTTTGAATTATATTGAATTATTTAGGATGAACCAGTGCATTAGTGATGGCCAAATTCATATGATTGCATGTCAAAATAATTTTCCAAGCTTTCATCGCCATTTTTTTTCTTGTAAATTTTATGAGTTTTTTGCTTGGGGTTTATCAGATTAATTATGTGTTTATTGTTGCCATTGTTTCTTTGATGTCTTCTTTTGAGAATTTTTCTTGTAATTATTTCCGATAAGATGTTGTAGAGTTTATTGCCAGCAGTATCAAACATGTTTTCGTTTTTTTTAAACTGATTGCTAGCCCACACAATTTTATTTGAATTTAATGTTGTTACAAGCTGCAAGTTTATGTTCAAAGATTCCCTCATATTCCCAGTAGTTTTGTTTTTGGCATTTATGTATGAAAAGAGAATATTCGATTGCTGTGTCTTGTACTTCTCGAGTTATTAGTACGAGACAGTGAAGAAGCCTGCACATTGTAGACGAAATACGCGTATCTGTCAAGATAAGCAAAGGTAGTTGGAATTAAATGGAAAATGCTAATTTTTCTTCTCATTTCGAGTTGTTTGAGTTGCATGAATAGCCAAAAATGATGAGTTCAAAATATGTAAGTGGATATCCCTCGTTTTGGCTGGGCTTTTCATGCGATTAAATTTGTGACAATATATTAGAATATCAGTTGCATTCTGTTCAAATTGGGAAGAAGTATGTGGAAGTCCGTCAGTTGATGAAATTTTACTATTTCCTTCTGTGCAATAACGCGTCGTTAAACTTGCATTAGAATTTTCTTCTGGAAGTATGGACAAGTCATATTTTTGTCTTATCAAAATTTAATTCTCGAGGTGCACCAACGAGATTGAAAATTTGGTGAACTGTAACATTTATGCACAATTTCAACCCTGTTTGACTGTTTGAATGTTGACCAATTTGGTTCAAATTTAAAATTCATGTATGTGACCCTAATGGACATGTCACAAGTCCTGCAGAAGCTGGATGAATATAATTAAGGAACCTGGTGAAAAATAAAGGAAAATTTGTTGGAATGTGATAAATTACTTGTTGAATATTCAGAAAATAATTTCATGATTACAGCTTTATTGTTAATCGGTTTAAATAATGGATTTTGCTGAAAGTGTCTGACTGGCCTGTGGACCTATTTATTTTTTTCTCTATTTATTTGATTGGTCATGTTAATGGACCCAGCTAGGTTTTATACGGAAAATATAAAATATGTCAGTGTTAGGATAAACGAAAATTAACATCTTCTATTATAATATGTAATAAATCAATTAAAATCAATCCATGCTAACTGAGCAGCTTGTGATACATACACTCATCAAATTTCTTTCTTTTCTACCTGTATTCGAAGCCAACAAAGACAAGCCAAAACAACATCCACGGAGATAGAAGCCAAGTAAGAAAGAAAGCCAAAACTTTTTCCATCCTTCATTTGGCCCGAGCTTTGTGTGCTCAAACTTCGCTTCAACTACACTTTTTAATAGGAAAATTTACCAAATGAGCGGGGAATATTTCTTTATCGGCTAAGTACGTAGCCCCCAATAGAATGGAAGCAAAAAAAAAAAACTTTTTAACAGTAAAATGAAATCAGTGGATGGTGGAAATAAACAGACTGGTAAAATGGTAAAATGAAGAAGAAGACAAACAGAGCTAAGCTAATAACAAAGGAAAAAAGGCAAAAGGCACAGGACACAGAATGACGAACACTTACCCTTGGCACAGTGATATTTATTAATCCCCAACAGATTTTCTTCAAGCCCCAGCGCAGTTTTCCGCCGCTCTGTTTCTGGTGGCATGGCGACGGGCGGTCGAACGGACGGACGAGCGGACGACGGATGGATGGATTCGATTTTGGGATTACATTTTGCGCGTTTGATGGTTGGTTTTTTACGATCGATGCAATTTTATATTGGTAAGTCCAAGTTTGTATGGTTGTTCGTTTGTTTGTTTGTTTGTTTTGGATTTTCATTTAACATTGGTATCAACATAGAAGAAATAGTAGTGGAAAATTTGGAATTGTTGCGGGTGAGAAAAGAAGACAGATGGTGAGAGAAACATGGGTGGGGGGTAGGCGGGGTACGAACGAGCGGATGTGGAAAAACTTTCATTGTAACATGAGGATAAAAGGGAAATAGCAAACAGTAGGGTAGCAGCTACCAGCCAGCGATTCGATTGACTGTAGTGGATTGAAGCTCAAGACAACAAGGCGAATGGGAATAGAATAAATGGAAGTAAACATCGATGACACATTGTGAACGAGAGTTAGTAGCAACCGGCTTCCATATAGCGAAATGGGAAAAGTTTGTTAGGAGATTACTGATTGTGCTGATATTGCTTTCCGTAGGTGTCGAGTCGGTTCCGAATGTGATAATTATTGGCGAAGTGTGTTTGCTAATTAATAACTCGAATTAATTGAACGGTCTTGGCGAAGAAAGAGAAATAATTTTATTTCGGTATGGGAGGTGCTATCAAATGTTATTGTATCAAAAAAGTTCTTGGATTTGGACATTTAGCAGCTTAGATGTTTGCCTTTACTTTTGATTAAGAGTAAGATATTTGAACACGGCGCAGATAGACCATAGTTAATTTTTGCATACATCAAAAGATTGACAATTGGAAAATCATAAATCAAATTTTAACCAAACAACACATAAGTGTTAATCAAGAAACTCTGACATGCACGCGCACATATTTCCACACACTCATTATAATCTTGCAGCTTAGATTAATCAAATTGAGCCAAATATGAGCCAAACATGTTTTAGGTAATGATTCTACCTCTATCGTATTAACAGCAGTATTAAACATATATCATTAGTATTGTTCAATACAGCGATGTTAACTTGAATAAAAACGCGTTTCACAATCGCGTTTCAGAAAGATAACAGGATCATTGAGAAAACCCAAGTAACATTGCTTGATTAAGTCTTATTAATGTTTTATGAAAGCCACTAGAAATCAATTTGATTTTATTATGGTTTATTATGGCCAATAGGTTTTATATTTTAGTCAGGTTTATGAGAATTTACAATCCTCATACAACCGTTGTTTCAAGTTCCTTTTACTCCTCTCAAAGGTTTTATTTCGACTTTATGAACTCCTAGTATGGTGTTTTGAAATGCCTTTTTAGGACTCATTCATATTATCTTATTATGGTCAGATGGAAAAAACATTTTGCCTCCAGTGAATGCATTAAACGGCGAATTTGCATTGAAGAGAGTCCAATAGTTTAATAGTAGTCAAGGCAGAGATGAGTTAGGTTTTTTGGTAAAACTGTGATTTTTTCCAATGGCCATTTTGAAATTTAAGAAATAATTGAAATGTGAAAAAATAAATGCTCTAAGTTTTAAATGCAATGCAAATGAACTTTTCGTCTGGGACCAGTTTTGGAGTTCTTTAAGATAATCTTATTCATGCATGATTTATTAAATATATTTGTGCTAATTTTGCTGTTGTTGTTCTAAACACGCATAATTTCCGAGGCGCATTAATTCTCGGCTCTTATCGTGCCAATATTCATCGTAAAATTAAATGCGGATATGGAATGAAGCATGATACACTGTAAAAAAAACTCAATTTGTTTTGGATATTTTACTATCAAACAAAATTTCCCGCAATACAAAAACTTCTTTCTTAGATACTATTTACTGCTAAATGAATCAGAAGAGCAGAGAATCGAACAAAGTAGATTAACAAAAGCCAAACATGATTTTATAGTGAAGTTTGACAGCTGCGGCCATTTCGCAGTATGCTGGTTCTCATGGCAGCCAATAGGTTTTATGAAGGTTCTGAAGTGGTTAAAACATGTTCCATTAGAACATTTTCAAAATTGTTGTGGTCCTTTTAAGGTTTTGTTAATTTGTTTTCACAACCGTATAGAGAATGCGCAACTTTGTACAAATTTTGACTGTAGAGAAGCATAGAGGATTTGTTGGTAGAGATTACAGTTTTGAATGTAATTTTATCAACAAAGCAGGGAGGAGTGCTATTAGGCTGGAATAAAACTAAAATTGTTACTTGGGATAGTAACAATCGACCAAATCGTTAGTTTTGATCTAGAACACAGTACTGCACATAATAATGTACGCACTGCTAATAATATCAAACTTTCATGATTTTATAAATGTTTATAATATAAAGTTCAAAAAATCATTTGAACAGAAGTTGTTACTGAAGATGTACTTTCAGAATATATTTTGTTCAAAGACTTGAGAATTATTTGAAGATATTCTTTATCAAGAAATTGATGAACAAAACAGCATTACAAAAACTCAACGCTTATTCTTAACTTTAGTATTGAGTATGGCCAGCATTAGCTTCAATGTCTGATCGCATGCATCATGGCATAGTTTCAACGAGGCTTTTGATATGTTGAGGGTTAATATTCATCCAGGCCTTTCCCAAATCTTTGAAACGTTTGTCGCTGTTTGATTCCGGACCTGACTTAGGATTGGCCGTTTCAATACCTCACTTCTGTGAAGCACGGAAGTATGCAGTAGTTTTGTGAGCGGTATGCTAGTGGTTTTGCTGAAAAATAAACTTCTTTTCTATGCCAACACTGTGCAACGACTGTTTCAAATTTCTACGAGTCTACCCTTTTTATTCCATTAGTTTTCTCAAGATTCCCAACGCCAAACCAGTCAAACCATTAAACTGACACTTCCATACTTAATTTTCTTTGTATATTTTTATCGGCAAGTTTCTCTCCAGGTTTTGTCCCGCCACGTGCACGTTTTTAAAGCCCAAAAATCTCATATTTGCTCTCATAACTTCAGAGAACTTGTTTCTAGGTTTCCAACGGCTTATAGCTATAGGCTTCGCTATAGTTTTAGGCAAATTTGAGACGTTTTTAACTAAGGTGGAATACTAAGAAAACAAACCTGTTAACAAGTTGAATAAACTGTAGTCATTTGGCCAATCCATTTGTAAAGCTCATTTACTGCAGTTTTCAACACACAGTACGTTAAAAAATACACAAGTAAGTATTATTTTTTTCTTTTTCAAACTACACGGCTGGTAGCGAACGAAGCTTTAGTCGCTTCTCGATCAATTCCGAGATCATCACTGTTTGTAGTCTTCCTCTTTATTCTTCAGCCAGTTCGATCTGTCACGCTTCAAAATTCTTTTTACTTCTTACACCCTCCAGTGAACTCCATCTTCGCTTACTTCTTATATAAAGGCCATTTGCTTCCTTCCTAATGATTTTGACGATAAATTTATGTATTCCAACAAGCCAATCGTAATCCAGGCAACCCAACTAAATCTAAACCATTGTGAAGCCGCTTCACAGCTACTGTGTCAGACAGTTCACGAGTCGGCATCGGATATCGCCATAATTTCCAACCTAAAGCGCATCCCAGCCGGAAACGGTACAATATGGTGGCTTTATGGACAACGGGCAAGTACCCGGTCCAAGAGTTTGTGTCTATCACAAACAAAGGCTTCGCGGTTGTAAAAGGGAATGAAGTGTTCTTCTGCAGCTGCTCGCACTGCCAAGATGATCGATAGAACAGTTTTCCAATATGCTCGATGGTAATAGCGGGGAACTTTAACGCTGTCATAGCGACGGAAGGGTGGGCGGCTAAGTCGAGCACCCGTTGACAACGGCACAACAGGGACCGGCGACGAGGCAACGGTGACGAACGAAGAACTCACTGAGATAGCAAAGTTGCGCTGGGACCGGATGGTATTCCGATCCTGGCCATCAAGACGGCTATCTTGCTGGATCCCGAAAAGGTTCAGGGTGGTGATTCAAAGGTGTCTGAACGAGGGCGTCTTCCCGGACGCCTGGAAAATTCAGACCTTTGTGTTGCTGCCAAAAAAAGGGAAGCCACCAGGAGATCCATCGGCATATAGACCTATGTATCTGTTGGATACAGCGGGTAAGGTGCTTGAGATGGTAATCCTCAACAGACTATAAAAATACACGGAGGGTATAGGCGGTCTTTCTAACAACCAGCTTGCGTAAAGGAAAGTCAAGGGTGGTTGCCATTCTGTCCGTCGCCAAGACGGCGGAGGTGGCAATCCAGCGCAAGAGGCGAAGAGTACGCTACTGTGCAGTGGTTACCCTTGACGTGAGAAATGCGTTCAATAGCGCTAGTTGGGTGGCTATCACCGACTTGCTCCAACGCCTTCATGTTCCTGGGTACCTGTACAAGATTCTGAGATGCTACTCCCAGAATCACGTACTGGTATACAATACAGAGGTAGGCCAGAAACGTGTTCAGATCACCATAGGCGTCCCACAAGGCTCGATCCTGGGTCCGCTGTAATGGAACACTATGAGGTGCTATGGCTTGAGTTCCCGAACGGGGTGAAGATAGTCAGGTTCGCGGACGTGGCAAATCTTTTGAAGAGGTTGAGCTAACGGCCTCGCACTCCATTGGCATTGGGGAAAAATTGATGAGTTCCAGTAAACTGGAGCTTGCCCATCATAAGACTGAGGTCACGGTTGTTAACAACCGAAAATCAGGGCAAGATGCGACGATCATTGCAGTTATTGAATCGAAAAGGACGATTACGCCTGCGAAGCGGTCTGTGTACTAGCGGGGATGATGCCAATAAAGCCCGATTCAATGCAAATTAGGACGCATTCAAGTAACCATAACGCAGGGATTAAACAACATACGTCAAACAGAAGGGTTTTTATTGAGCTTTCAAACGATATATAACATTATATTTTACCGTTTCGAACGAACTGTCGCTCTTCATTTGAGATCGATGCCATCAGGATTTTCACAGTCGCTGGTGACACTGTACCGGCGAACTGATTCCACATTTGTCACTTTTTTGCCGCATCCTCAAAGTTTTCGCTTGACAACCGCCCAATATTTTTCGATCGGTCTGAACTCAGGGCAATTCGAAGGATTAATCTCTTTGGCGACGAAATTAACATTGCTGGCAGCATACCATTCTAGTGCCTCCTTAAAGTAGTGACAGCTGGCTAGATCCGGCCAAAACATAACGTTGGTTGCGTGTTGCTAAATGAAGGGTAAAACCCGCTTTACCAGACACTTTTAAATGTATACCTTCGACGTCATTGTGTGAGATGTGATGAAAACCTTAGTTTTAAGGCCTCAACTGCAGATTCCTAGTCAAATTATTAGTTTACGAACAAACTTATCAGTATAAACAAATTTAGCCTGTAAGGGACATCTCCACGACCAGATGACAGGTAAAATTTTCGTCCGAGGATTTTTTTATAATCCATTTTGACACACGTTTCGTCATCCATTTAAACACAGCAATCAAAGTTCGTCAAAACTCGTTCGTATAGTAATTTCTCGCTTTTAGGCGACTAAATTTTGTTTCAGGGAGCGATTCCGATGCTTACTGGCACAAAAAGACTTATATCCTTCTCTTGAAAGGATGTTACGTACGGTGGAAAAGTTGGAATCGTATTTCTTTGCCAAATCTCGTATGGAGACACCTGGGTTGCCTTTCACGTGCCTCAACACCTTTCTCCTCAGCTCTTTGTCCCTAGTGCCACTTTTATGATAGATGCGCTGTGCTCTATCCACACTCAGAGTATCCTTGTAACGTTTGACTACAAGACACACCGTTGACATTGGAAATTTTAACCATTTTTGCTATTTTTGAGGCAGACCACGAAGGATTCTCTAGATCTTTGTGCACAATTTATTTCCTTTTCAGAAAAGGAAATAAATTGTGCACAAAGATCTAGAGAATCCTTCGTGGTCTGCCTCAAAAATAGCGAAAATAGCGAAATTTGTTTTGATTATTTCGAGCAAGTGAATCGAAGCAAGCAAGTTTTCTGAAACAAAATCAGTAGTTTTGTTTACGTTTGTTTCGGTGCTAAAAAAAACTATTACTATCTTCGTTTGACTATCGAATGAGTTTAGTTTGTCAAGTTTGAATCTGCATACAATAAAAATACATTCCGGTCAATGGCTCTTTTTAAAGGGTAGCTTTTAGTCCTTGTGTTGCAGGATCAAGGCATTTCATTCGGTGCGATTTAACGCACTTGAGCAACAAAGTTGGATATTTTTCTACTTCCACTCTTTTCCATATTACAGATTCACAGGATCAAAATTAACGCGTATCTCGTGTAAATGTTGTCGTAGATTGTTGTATTCTTCAGTACCATTGTTTCTGTAGCTTTTTATGTGACAAAAATACGAATAATAAATGCGTAATAAAGAAAGAGTTCCGATTCCAAAAACTTTCTGTTTTAGCCACATTTGTTTATAAATAAGTAAATTCCAAGATTGTTCTGCTGGTTGCGTCCCTAAAGAATGCCTACGAATGAATTGCACTAGTATCAACTGCTTCTTCGTGGATGTTGTTTTATCAGTGGCGTCTCGTCCATATGTGCACCTCGTGCACTGCACAGTCTAAAATTGTATATTTCATGTATTATTAAATTCATCGATTGAATACTCCGTTAATACTCGCAGACTGGGCATTTCAAATGGTGCACCAGATCCTGTATATACCACACGTGGATCGTTTGTAGATGTTTTTTTCCTATAACTTGATTGCCGATGAGGTAGTGTCTGTTTTGTGCACTTTGTGGTCTGCACAGAATAGTTTTACTCACTGGGTAGTTGCAATTTTATTCTGTTGTTTCAGGACATTGACAAGGTACTTTTTGTGGCATATCACAAGAGACTCGGCAAAGGAGGAACTATGGAGCAAGATATTGTTGTCAAAATTGACGTCCGGATTCGAAAGAAAGTGCACAACTGGTTAATTTTCTCACGAGACGCCACTGTCTTTTCTAAAGTTCCTTAATCCGTTATTTCGAAATGCGTCGATCAATCGAGAAAAACTTTTCAAAAATTTCATTGTCAATGAAACATCAACAAATGCCTGTCAAGCGTGTTTTGTGGTGTATCAAACCGTGAATGCCCACAGCTGCGAAACTTAACTGTGATATCGTGGTTTGTTTTTGTTGTTCTGCTTTGTTCGATTCTCTGCTCGTCTGATTCATTCAACAGTAAATAATATCGAAGAAAAAAGTTCTATTGTTGCACGAAATTTTGTTTGATAGCAGAATAGCCAAAACAAATTGAGTTTTATATGCGCATTGAATTTTATGGTGAATATTGGCACTATAATAGCCGAAATAAATGCGCCTCGGATATTATGCAAGTTAACATTAACAAAGACAAAATTGAAACAAATATATTCGATAAATTATGCATGAATTTCCTGAAAATTTATGGAATTCAGTCAGGTTATCGAAAAGAATGCCAAAGTTGGTCTCTGATTTGCAGTTCATTTGCATTGCATTTAAAATTTGGTGTATTTATTTTTCCACTTTTCAATTATTTCATATAATATGGCGATTGGAAAAAATCACAGTTTTGCCAAAAAAACAAATTATCTTCACAATGGCTACTATAAAACTATTTTTTCATCTTATGACTTCCCTCAATGCCAATTTGCCATTCAATGCATTTACTGGAGGAAAAATGGGTTGAAACTGCTTTTTCAACTGACCATAATAAGATAATTCGAATCAGTCCCAAAACAGAATTTCAAAATAGCATTTTACGAGTTCATAAAGTCAACATAAACCCTTTGATAGAAGTGAAAGGAACTTTAGAAGACAAGCTTTTAAGATCGTTGTAAAGAAGCTGTATAGGTTCTCATACACCTGACTAAAGTTTCAAACCTATTGGCACCTTCTACTGACGTAATTAAACCAAATTAATTTCTAGTGGCCTTCATAAAACATTAATAAAACCTAATAAAACTGGCTGGTTCTGGAAATTTTACTAAAGAAAGATCCCCGCAACCTGAGTTTTTTAGGAGTCTGGATGCAAAATTTCCATCCCGTTTAGAAAAAAACAGCATAGACTTCTGCTAAAAATTATCCGAGAATTTATATTATAATATAATGTTTAAAATATGCTTTGTTAAGATTAACACAAAATTTAAAAAAAAAACCTCGAAGAAGGTTGAATACAAAATCCCCAAAGAAGTTGAAAACCCTACAATTTGTTGAAATATGCCATATTCATATACATTTTCTTTAAGAAAAGATATTGTAAGTTGAACATTGAAACAGCGGATGCGTATTTTATTTTGTCTAGCACTGTATTTTAAATTATAGTCACGTCAAGTCTCTATTCTGAAAGAATCAAGCTATTCACATTATTCTGGAATAATAGTGGTAAAAGTTGAGAAGGTTGACTTCTGTTTATGCATCGTTAAGTCCAAGTAAAGAAAGAAAACGGTATGGAGCTGACCTCCCATCGCTATTCAATTTTTTTGAAGGAAAAGCTGTTTAAATTACATGAGTTATCTCAAAATGTTTGCATTAAAAATTTCAATGGTTTTATCCAGAGATTGGATATCAATAAGTTTCCTTTCTTTGGTCTTCCCAATATTTGTCCATTTTTATTATTCGATCTTAAGTCCCTCTAATGGTTAGTCAATCTTTTGTCTCCTTTCGGATTTTTCGATTGTTTGCCCAATGGACCTTTTGTACATTTAACCTTTAGTTCTCTTTTCTCGTCATTCGACCTTTTGTAACTTCGAATTGTCCGTTTAACCTTTTGTCATTGCACGTTATGTCCATCAATATTTTGTCTTTCGTCCTCTGTACTGCAATTTCAAATCATGTAAAAATAACAACACGACATTGCGCAATTGGACTTAGAACCAAAACAAATCGAACTGAAATCATTTTCCCTATGCCTTATCCATCGCTTACTAAAATAACTTTCCTCCCTCATCTAAGTTGTTTAATTTCGCTCGTCTTAACGCAATCAACTCTCTGCCCGTCCGATTGACTTTGGCACTGTTTTGCCTCTGAGCCATGACCCATTTTTGCAGACCGGTAGAAGCAATGGAATGAGATAAATGCTACCGCTTTCAATTATCGCAGGCTGCTAATTGGTTGATAAACCGGGTGACAATTAAATGGAAGAACCGTCGTCGTGTCGTGTTGATTTGATCGGAAGACAACGGCGTGGGATTCTATTTTTCCTTTTCAATAGATGGGACCGGCAATCTGAGCAAAAGTTCTGTGCGGCTTATCTTAATTACATTTTCAAATTATGTGAGAGGAGCCCGATTCCGCAGTGTCGACACTTGAAAGCCGCTTTGAAGGGCCGTCTTATGTTTAATTGCAAGGATTAGGGCCGGATTGAAATGAAGAAGGCTTTTGAAAGCTTCAAATGAGTTTTTCATTTATCCTGCTGTTGTTGGCTGTAATCCCGTTTTGATGATGTATCTCAATGTTTCCGATTTATGCAATGTGACAACATGATTGAAACATATCTTTGATTCTCATTTTGAGATACGATAAAAGGGAATGTAACCTAATCTCGGAAACTGATTTTTAAACCTCCAATTCAGTTTGTTCTTCAATCAAAACAATTCACTGATTATATTCATATGGGAACATGGTTCTTGGGCCGTGAAATGAGTACCTTAAAAACAGTGAGCCATTCCGTTATGTTATATTTTGGTACAAATAGACAATACGCTTTAGAACATAAATTTTTTCAACACGCACTTCAAATAGAACGATAGTCGAATAATACAAGGGCTGCCGACAATAGTTACACCCACTTGAGAAATTTGGAGCTTTATCAAATCACTTTCAATCAGTTCTGGATGATTGTGTCGATTGTAATATACAGAGGATTAAGGAGCAAATAAATATAAATTAACAAAACCGTCAGATGTGTGCACGATGTTGAGGAAATACTCAGAAAAAGAAGGACCCTGCTCAGTTTGCCTAAAATAGATAAATTTCCCTGCTTGATTTGATTTCCATTCATTTACTTTGTAAAACAAACTCGCAGGAAAAGCTTTAACTCTGATGTAGCAACTTTCAAAGAAACTTTCTTAAAACACACCAATGTCTAATGATGCATGATGTTTTCGTACGAGCTGCGAAGTGTATCAACAACGGGGCTCTGACTTCCCGCCACCTTCATTAAATCAGTTCAGAGTTGGTCGCAGTTCCATAAAACTCTCTACGGGTAGCCAGGCCAGGAGAGATTAGCATGAATAATTGAGGTTGCGATGAGAAGGAAAAAGCAAGCCAGGAGGCCTCAGTTATGCACTCTCTATACATCTGGCACTTACATTGGCACGATTTTAACCTTTTCGGAGGCCAAGAACACCTTTCAGGAAACGATATCCCGAGCGTTGGTGTGAAGAAAATTAATCGTACCGTCAACTCTTCCTTCGACCCTGCTGTGAGCGATACGATGGACGGCCTAACCTTTGTAATTCAGTGTAAACGAAGTTTATCGGAGTAAATTTGTGCCGCCAAAAATAGAGCGGAAAACACTGCTTTCCCTCTTCTGGGGGATCTACCGTGAATGAGTGGCAGCTGGCGTAGATCAGATACCGCTGAATAATGAATACCTGTTTGAGTTTGCCAGCTCGCTAGTCGTGTGTGGAGGTTGGCCATGTGGCACTCTGTGTGGAATGATAGACTGCTTTTCGATGAAAAACTTCGTTGATGTTTGCTGCTATTATACACAGTTTGAAAGGAATCGAACCGCCATAAATTACATCCCAATCCCAAGACAGTCATTCCGACGGGGCGGGGGTAGGCACTCATAAACGCATTTTGCTGAACCGACATTTTCTTCATGGCAATTTAATGGAGGAACTTGTGGGAATGGAAACAATTCCAATTAGACTTCCACGGGGTCATAAATTTCAATTTATGAGTTTTTATCATCGTGCATTGGGAGAACCATGGTGGATATCCAGGGGTTGGTACCGTTTTGGGTTCGGGGGACCTTTAATAACGAGTTTGTCGGGGGATTTGTTAAATGAAAATCAATTGAGCGAGTTTTGTCACGTTTTGTTGGTTCACTATGGTTTTGGACAGACGATCAAAAAAGGTGATTCTACTCAAATTGTGTCAGGAAAAATGATCTAGGTGCCAACGCAATGGTAATATTATGTAATTAAAGATTTTTAAGTAGCTACTAAATAGCTACTGGGTTAAAAAAAAACAAACACTTTCATACACTGACGTAAAACACCTGTCCAAATTCATTTGATCTGCGTTACGAAAATGTATGAGTCTACTGTGATTTAACTCTATACGACCCTTACTAAATCCATGTTTGGAAATATGATTTTCTCAGTTAACCGTAATTCACAAACAATTGTAGTGAACTATTCTAGCTTGCATTATCAATTATGTCTTTATTGCGTACAGTACACCAAATTTAAATTTAAATGTTTTAACTTGGATTTTATTAATTCTCATTTTTACTGCCGTGAAACGCACACCAGTCTGAAACGCCAAATCAACGAATGGAGAAAACAGCAATGAAAGTTGCGATGGTGTTTTTCGTAATACACTATGTTTCGCATGATGTAAGGAGTGTATCGAATATAAGCTATCCACATACATTTGCGTTGTACGCATGTATTTGTGATGGTTTTTTATAGTCTGAACACTCCATGCTGTGCGTTTGACTGTCAGCTTTTTTTTTTGTTTACTTGTTTGTGCGGTTCAAATTCTGCGTTTTCAAAATGTCGCGTTTTGAAAAGGAAGTGAAAATTAAAGTTCTGGACACATGGCTAAGTGAGAAGGGTATTACTATGTGAACATTGGCGAAGCGGTTTGGAATTCATCATGAGAGTGTTAAAACCATCATTAATAAGTTTGGGGAACACTATTCTTTGGATGAGCTACCAGGAAGAGGCAGAAAACCCGGTTCTTCCAACCCGAAACTGGAGCAGAAAGTGATATCTCTAACCATGAAGAACAAATCAATGTCAATACGTGATTTGGCCAAAAAAGCAGGAACGAGTGTCGGAATGATCCAGCGTATCAAGAGGCGAAACCACCTGAAGACCTAAAAGAAGCAGAAAATCTGGCAACAACGGAGTAACAACCTCGGACGGCCAATCATGCTCATGGAGACAACAACATATGAGTACCTAATTTTGATCTCGATAACTGACCTTAGTATTAAAGAGCTCAGATTAAAAGGTAAAATACCTTAGCAAAATACCTAAGAATTGCAAGCAAAATATCTCTCGAATACCAAAACTTGTTATTTTAGATACCTGGGAATACCTGAGAGGCACTATTTTGGTATTTTCTTACCTCAATTTGGTATTCACATAACATTTTGGGAACAATTTTATGGTATTATCCTCAGGTATTTTACCTCTTAATCTGAGCTCTTGAATACCAAGGCCAAGTTATTCGGTCCTGCTCGGGTAGCTGTCAAAATTTGTTCCGCATTAAATCCAATTTGTCCATCTAAACATCTACTCATCATCAAGGTTTCCTACGCCTCGGATGACAGTTCCGATGAAGATTGCCACGGAGTCGATCTGGTATCAACCAAATATGAACGGTTCATGTCGTGAAGTTGAAACATTAAAAATCTTCCGTGTTTTTGTTGTGGTGCTGGGGGGGCGATTTTTGGTATCCAACGATGACAGAATTAACATGAATAAATCCTTTTGGGAACTGGACGCGACCAGCCAGAAATGCTTCATACGGGAGAGAGTTAACTGAGTAACTGTTGAAAGACGAAGTCGGTATCTTTTAAAGCATTTTCGAAAGCATCATTCATACGTTTTCCCTCGACCATATATCGACAAGATAAGACATGTTGATGTTAAAAAAGGATTCTACAAATTACATAATAGCAGCTCTGTGAATAGACAAAACCAGAAAAGTTACAAAATTATGACAGTGTAACAAGTTAAGCAAGTTTTCTCGGATGAATTCTATCTTGAAGAGTAACACAAAAGCCAACCAGAAGTAATTGATGGGAAAAGAAAAACGACATTACTTAAACCCATGACCCCGTTAGGGGACCAAGGTAAGAATCCATTTGGATTTTATGACCTGAACAAACCCCTCGTCTATGAATTTGAGATTCGGTAAACCTACTGTTATTACAAGACTCTTTTGTTCCATTTTCATTTTTAGTTGATAACACAACACATTGAAAAACGAAGGACTTCTTAAACTATCACATCACGATATGTTGTAACCTCTCTAATAAAACATTAGAATAGATAGACGATAACCCAAACGCATAGACTATACCATGTAAGGCTCACGGAGATTTGAGATTACACATTTTATGTATAATAATCACTCACTTTCGGCAGCTATATGAGGCTGTCAAAAAGATGGGTGATTTAAAAAATACAATGTGAGAAAAAAAGTACTAACCTGGAAACAGCTTTATGTAGTTCCAGAGGTGGGCTTAAATCTTTATTAAGGTGACTTTTAGCCACCTGGGCTAGTTCATCACCGTCCAGAGGTGGATGTTTTTAACTTTTATATGGGTGAAACTTTACTTCGTAAAATTTATAAATCCTTTAGAGTTTGTCAGAAGTACAAGTTCCAGTCATATACCGTTGCACCTCGTTTTGGTGTTTAATTTTATTTCCAGCTCTGAAAAATCTCCCATATATGAGTACTTCCATGCCTCTGTGCTTGTCTCCCCTTCCTTGCCATTTGTCACTTCCCTCTTTCTATCACCACTAGATTTAAAATAAAAAGCAGTCTACTGCGCTTTCTTTCATTGATCTAAAAATAACCTGCCCCACTTACACAACTATCCTTACCTTGGCAATGGTAGAGATGCAGTGGTGAGCATGGTCTCTAATAACAACGATTGTCAAACTAATCATCCTAGAGCTAGAGTCACATGCTCTGAATCGGAAGGAAACACTGCTGCAGCTTTGGCGTAAGGCTGGTGCAAAGCCTTCAAAAAAACTTCAGCTGCCTTTCCTGGAGCAAGTGGAATGCGGTCAAAAATTTGTATGCCGCCAAAGACAAGAACAGTTCCCGGATAGAGCAAAACCCATTCTCGAAATGTTGGGCCATTAACAAGCAGAACCCTTCTTCAGAAACCTAAAAAACTATTGCAAGTGAGAAGTGCTTGGAGGTAAACCCGAGCAAAGGATTTTACCAAATTGATAACAAAATCTACACTGGAAATTTATTTTCGTAAATTAGGTTTCACTCATTTCGTAAACATGCATTTTATACATAGAACCAATGTCTCGTAAATTGTATGAAGCATTCATATTGCTTGTCATCTCACAAAATGCTATAATTACACCTTTTTTGTACAATACACAAAATGAATTTCGTGGAGACCAGCCAATCGCTGCTTCTCTTCGGTCGTACTCATAAATGTTCGTGTTTCTGCTGGGGTGATGGGGAGCATTAATTTATCCCAAAATTGAAATGAGAGCCGTCATGCACAATAATCAAATAACCTCTCACGAGTCAACATGGCTTAGTAAGATCAACCACCGACTCAAAAACAGCTCTCCCTGAAAATGCAGGATCTTATCCGTCATGTCATGAACCACCACTCGTGGTTGCGCTTTTTTTATCAATTATATTTGGAGCCGATAAAGTAGATCTGTCAGTCGTTCATGCAATCACCAGAGAGACATTTCTTTTTTATTGGTAACAAATTACTCGTAGCACTTTGTATTGTTTTCGTTGAATGAACGAATGTTCTTTGTTTTTCAACAAATGCTTAGTGCTTGTGACAGTTGCGCGTGTGGCATTGAATACGAAGGAAGCTTCTTAACAAGTACAAATCAGTTTCGTTGCAGAAAACAACGAATAGATGTGTTAGTCCTGCCTTCGATTTTGTAATATAAACGAACATTAATTTTCAGTGTAACATCAGATTATCATTGTTTAATCATTGAAAATGATATCGATGAGGCTAAATAAACAGCTAAAATAACAGAATGCATAACAAAAACAAATCGATGAATATCATCAAAATAAGTTCTTTAGTTATCCTTGCAAACTTATTGATAACAAATTCTGTGTTGTACGCAAAGTTATTGAAATAGTTCCTTATTATGTAATCAATTTAAATTCTAAAATAACTTATTTTTGTTAAAAAGCATTTTTTTTTATCAAATATGCTGGTAATATTTACAATTTGGCTATCAACTAGTAACGTTCGTCCAAAAATCTATATTGAAAATGATAACATATGATTACAAAATTAGCCAATGATGATAACTAAATTTGTTCCGTGATAACAACTTAAATCAAAGCAATATCTGCGATAACAAAACTTGTTACTAATATGATACCAGCTTGTTGTTCGCGTTTACTAAGGAAGTTGAGGGTCTGCGCCGATTATAATAAAAGAGGTGTAAGTCGTGTGGCCGAGATTAGGTCAACCAGAAGCCTAGCTTAATATTTTTCACAAAACAAATTATTTGATTTCATTATTACTTATTTGTTACATCATTTTTATGCAACCATATTCGACCCGACTTCGATCGTAACACCTAAAACGATGTCAGATTTGGTTTATTATAAGAAAAACCAAATAAACATGTGTGTCGTGAAGAACAACTATTATCCTCAGAAAGACTACCCATGGAACAAGTCGAGGACAATAAGAAAGGTTACTCATTTTAATGCATGAAAATCTTTTTGGAATAAAAGCTTTTCCAAGATCCATTTATAATATTTTCAGTCGAATGTAGAATGTTGGAATTATTCTACACACTCTGAATAAAAAGTACAGAGAATTCGTAATTTTAATGAACCGCTCACGACTGAACGAGTACTTAAAGGGTGTCCCACATCAAATTGCATCACGAAAAAGAATCGCCGTAGAAAATTATCCTTTGCGTATTTTCTCTTGAAAATTTTGGTAGATATAGTTTAGAGTGTTGCATTTTTTCAATTTTCTGGCAGCGATTTTTCGAAAATTGGAAAAACAAACAGAGATATCCTTATTCAAGGAGTGTCTACAGAAGAGTCTGCTTCCTCCGTTGAAACAACACGAGGACCCTACGATCTTCTGGCCGGATCTAGCTTCATTCCACTATTCAAATGATCTCCTGGAGTAGTACGTAGCCAACAGGGTCACTTTCGCGCCCAAGGACATGAACCCCCTTCAACGCACCGGAACTATGGCCCATCGGAAAATACTGGGCTATTATGAAACAGGCACTGCGGAAGCATCCCAGCATGATCAGCGAGTCAAATCAGAGGAAGACATGAAGAAAAAGCGGGTTTCGGCACAGAAGATGCTGCAACCAGATGTTTTTCAGAACCTAATGAGTGGAGTTAAGCGTATGGTACGAGCGTACGGTTATGGTATTGAAATAGAATGCAATAAATATTCCAAAGTTACGTGGGTTATATTTTATTCTCTGAAAGTTTGAAACGGATCGGTAAACTAGGTAATTTTCTACAGCGTTTTTTGATTTCGTAACGCAGTTTTCGGTGGGTCACTTTTTATTTAAAATAAAGTTGGTTTATTAAAACGGACATCTGTAATAAATTTGAGCGTGATCGAAGCATTAGTGTTTGTTTGGCAGCTTTTTACATCAGACTTCAGTTTTTTTTGTGTTTTGTCGCATTTCATCATAAATCATTTGGTTGAGCAAAGGGTTTGAGTCAACTTTGTGTTTGCAACAAAATTCTTTGTGCAGTATCTTTGAAAATGTTATTGAGAGTCTTTTAGGAATCTGCTATTTTGGAAACCAGAGCATACGAATGGTATAAAGCCTACAAAAGTAGTCGTGGAGTTGTTTAAGAATTGCCTCGTTTTGGACGCCCTGCAATAACGAATACCGAAGAAAACTGTTAACAATTATTTAGAAAAAAAAAAGCTTGACATCATCATATGAGTTTAAGAGAGAAGGCTTATGATCTCAACATCTCATATGAAACCGTTCAGCACATTTTTGTTAATATGTTGGGCATCTAATGTTTTATCCTATCGTTCTGGAAGAGCTGAATTCCCTTCAAAAAGATCGTCGATGGAAGATTGCTGAAGGCATGATTCCCAGAAAATCCCACATTTACTAGATATGACCCTGAGCGACTTTTTCTTTTCTTCAAACTCAAAATGCCTTTTTGGGGAAAGAAATTCATGTCCATTGACGCTATTGTCGTGACCGGACCGAGGTTTCCAGCATCAGTCAAAGTGACACGAAACTGACACGCTTCCTGCTCCTTCCTGCTACCACAACTGGTACTGCTGGTTCGTCCGTTGTTTCCAAAATCCGTCACAATAAATATCTCAACGAGCACATGCAGGTTTTATTTATACCATGCGCAAATTCTTGTTTACACTGCGATGCTAGAGCAACCAATGGGAGCTCTTTACAGTGTGTCTAACAATAGGTGTCACCATTTTTCAGTCTTGGTTTATTTCAGCTGGGTAATTTTAACAGCTGAATTGATCAAACCCATTTTAAGTGTATTCATTTGACAGTTTATCGCTGAGTATAAATAAGCGATTCCGTTTATTTATATTTATGAGCTACCATGGAAGCCCTACGGGACCAAGTTTTAAAATTACATTTGCAAAAGCTTGGACCGTGTCAGATATTCAATAGCCCTAAGCAGTACGGAGTTAATACGCTCAAAAAAGTTTTTTAAAATAGTGTTTTTAAAACAAGTGAAAGAACGGAGTGAGTAAGCTTTTTATTTTCCGTTCTTTGAAACGATTCAAGAAAACTGGAAATGTCCATATTCAACACAAAAGAGGTGCCAGACAAACTGCCAGAACAAAGAAAAAGATCAAATGAGTGAGGGAGCGAATAAGACGCAATCCGGCCGTATCTGGCTTCAATGAACAGGCTCCTCAGACATGATCTGGAATGCAAACCGTACAAGAAACAACGGGTTCACGGGTTGACAAAGCGTCAAAAGCAAGTCAGGGTCTAAAGAAGTAGAAATCTTTTGGTTGAGAACGGTGACTGCGAGATTTTATGTTCGGATGAAAAGCTCTTTCTCCTTCAGAACAGGCATAATCAACAAAATGATCGTGTGTATGGTTAAAGTCTTTCCAATATTCCGAGAGATAAACTAGCTGTAGAACGCTATCAGAATGTATCGAAAATCATAGTATGGGGCGCTGTTTCACGAAAAGTAAAACTTCATCTTCTTTTCATAGAACCTAATGTGAAAATCCACACTGAATATTACATCGAGCAGGTTTCAGAGAACCATCTGCTTCCTCATGCTTCAACTCTGTATGGGAATACACTATATTGTTTCCAACAGGATTCAGCTCCAGCTCACAAGGCAAAGAAGACACAAGCGTGGTGCGCGAAAAATTTTCCCGATTTCATCACAAGCGGAGAATGGCCTGCATCTTCACAAGATCTCAACCCCCTTGACTACTTTATTTGGGGTTATATGCCCTACGAAAGGCCTTACTTTAGATTGATTCAAGAAACATTTGGTTGATATTTGTGACCAATTTCCTCAGGAAATCATTCGTGTCAGCTGCGATGGGTTTTCAAAGCGTTTGCGTAATGTTATCAAGGGAAAGGGCGAAAGATTTGAATTGCATTAATATGGTTTATTTCTATACTATACTATACTTCTATGGTTGATTTGTTTTGCTGTAATCCCATTTTGTTTTGATGACACCTATTGTGAGACACCCTGTATTAGGAGTTTAATAACGGTCAACTATTTTTTACTCAAATTATATGTATGCATTATTAGCTTTTATGGCGAATATCTCAAAAAGGTAATGCTATCGAGTGTTTTAGTCAGTATTGTTCCATACCAATTCTATCTACCACAGCTATAAAAGAGAATGTCCTGGATGAGCTTAAGTTTATGCTTCCGGCGGCCTATGAAAGAAAAGTGCGCCTTCGTGCAAATGTGTCGCTTAAAATGGGTGTTATTTTGAAGGAGACAACATAAATTTGCAATAAAATCGAGACAATTTTCTGTTATTTCCCAGTATTTTTTCATCACAGTGTAGACACGTTTAAGGGGGTGCGGTTTACCAAGCCGGAGGCGGCGGGATTGATTCTCAACCGGTCTAGGATTTTTTCAGGTTGTAAAATTTAGCGACTTTCCTGGGCATAGAGTATAATTACGCTTGCCACTCAATATACAAATTCATGCATTGGTGTTGGCAAAGCAAGCTCTTAATTAATAACTGTTGATGTTCGTTTAGAATACTGAGTCGAGAAGCAGGCAAAAACTCGTTTAATGAGCGTCAAAAAAGGATGAAGAAGAATACACATTCAGTATATCTATATAAATAGAAATGAGTTGGTGTTTCCTTTGTCACGATTTAACTCGCGAGCGGAAGAACGGTTTGGCAAGATTTTTGCTTTGTTGGATTCGTCTTGGACAAAGGAATGTTCTTATGATGGTTTGAAACCCCTCCTTTCTCTGGATAGGGGGCTCCCATACAAGTGAAGCACAAATTTCTGCATAGCTCGAGAACCGATCAAGCAAAGGAACCCAAACTTAGCATGTGGAAGTTTTTGGAGGCAAGCAATGTTTCTATGGCAGTCAAAGACCCCTCCCCTCTCTAGAAAAGGAGGCTCTCGTACAAATGAAACAGAAGTTTCTGCATATATCAAGAACTAATCAAGCAAATGGAACCAAATTTGGCATGTGGGGTTTTCTGGAGGAGAAAAATGTTTTTATGGTGGTTCTCCTAGAAGGGGTGCGGTCATACAAATGAAACTGTAATTTCTTCATAACTCTAGATCTAATAACGAAAATGGAACCAAATTGCGGGGATTTTAAAGGCAATAAATGTTTCTACGATAGTTCGAGACCCCTCCTCTCTCTCTGTTAGGTTGGGGGGCGGTGCTCTCATACAAATGAAACAAAAGCTTCTACATAACTCGAGAGCTAATCAAGTAAATGGAGCCAAATTTGGCAAGAACAGGTTTTTGAAGGCAAGAAATGTTTCTAAGGTAAATCGAAACCCCTCCGCCCTCTGTTAGAGGGGGGCTCTCATACAAATGAAACACAAATTTTTGCATAAATCGAGAACTAATCAAGCATATGGAACCCAATTTGGCATGTGGAGGTTTTTGGAGGAGATAATTGTTTCTATGGAAGTTTGAGAATCCTCCGCCATCTGGAAGGGGGCGGAAGTGGGGTTTCCATACAAATGAAACACAAATTTCTGAATAACTCGAGAACTTATCAGGTTGATGGAACCAAATTTGGCATGTGGAGGTTTTCGAAGGCAAGAAAAACTTCTAAGTTGACTCGAGCCCCTCCCTTCTCGGAAAGGAGGGCTCATATACAGATGAAACACAAATTTCTGAATAACTCGAGAACTTATTAAGTTAATGGAACCAAATTTGGCATGTGGAGGTTTTTGGAGGGTAGATTTCTATATACATAAAAATGAATTTCTGTCTGTCTGTCTGCCTATCAGACCCTTATAGACTCGAGAACTAATCAAGCAAATCGAATCAAATTTGGCATGTCAGGGGTTATGAAGGCAATCATTGGTGGTATGGTGGTTTAAGAAACCACCCCCTCTGGAAGGGAGGGCTCCCATAGAAATGAAACACAAATTTCTACCAAAAATGAGAATTATCCAGGATACTTAAACACAAAACGTGTATTTCTCGGGTAAGAAGCATGTTTTGATAGAGGTTTGAACCCCTGCTTATTCAAAAAGAAATTCATTCCGAAAAAAACCATAAAAGTGCCAGTTACATTAAATTTTCCCTCATATAGTTGAAAGTGTAGCAGCGCACGAACCGGGTTCAGCTAGTTTTATGTACAAAAAGTCTTTTCGAGATATGGAAGGGACCATCAGGGCACCCGATTAAAAAAAATTGGATGAGATGAGTGGAAATTCCAGATCATTACTCTCATCAATTTATTTCTAGAGGGTTGACCAACTGTTCAGTATTGTTCCAAGAAGATTCTTTGTAATCCCGTTTACATAACTCATCTAGTTTCTCTTTATACAACGTCATGATGAGGACAACCAGCGATTATTAAAGCTCTATTAAGTCAAAAAAAGAGGAAAACCCAATTCTGTAGCCACTTAGTTTCCAAGCTACAACTACAATGAGTGGTAGTCTATTTCATACATAATACGGTAATCTAAATTGATATGATATTGTTTTCTTAAACACTCAAAAGCATACACACAAGCGCACACAAAAACGAGAGAGTTGGCATTCATTTCAATTACAAAAAAGAAAAAAAAAGCATTTTTTATGTTACTTAAACTCTGGGAAGCACTGTACATATAATTACCGAGAAGCTAATTCAAAAAACTTCAACTTCGCAACCTTCCTCAATTGAATTGTTTTGCTTATGCTTATTTTGTCAGTTGTAAAAGAATCACGTCCTTCCAAGAACTTCACCATGGTTCATTTCGCTGCTTACTCTTGGATGGAAAATTACACAAAAAAAATCTTCTCGTACTCAATCCGGTATCACCTTGAACCATGATTGCTTCATTTATTAGAGAGCTTCTCAAAAAGTAGGACAGACATAAAACCTGTTGCCGCCCACATCAACAAACCGGTCGCTACTGGTTTCTACCCCCAGGAGGTGGGCCATGACGTTGGAACCGACGGTGGATTTCTTAATATTTTATGATAAATTGACTGATGAATTTTAAGATCCAGCTTAAATTGGGTAAAACTTTCATTAATTGGCGTTTTGAGATGACCGTCCAGCGCAAACAGAAGATGATAATTGGATTCGGTTATTCAAATGTACTCCTTTGTTCAGTAAAATAAAATCTCCATCTGAAATTGAAAAGTGGTTTTCCACGAAGATAAGGAAATTGAAACTTGAAAACGCAGAAGGAGAAAAAATCCTGAAATAATTAAATCAGACCAGCAACCGCCAACTGCCGTCCAAAACTTTCATTCCTTTCCTTGGATACCCAATCAATTTCAAGATAAAAGGAAAAACCTTGCGAGCCCTCGATCAAATTGCTCAAGATGGACGAAGAATTCTCCGACCGTGCAAAGTAGCATGACTCCTGTTCGGTGAAATTCCATCCTGATCGAATGTAGGAGAAGCCTTTGGTTTTTCTGTTTTCACTAGAACCGGTGATGGTGCAAATCAATGTTTTTCGGAAGAAAGGCAACGACTTTAACCGACCAAACGGAAACGACTCGACGACGCAGAAGGAAGCCGGTTTGTGATTTCGCCAGTGTCAGGCAAGCAAAATGTACATATATCGGATTGCCGGAACTGCTGACTCATGGGCGTCTAATGAACGTAGGGGTTTCCTTTGGAGGCTAAAAATAGATTCAAGCTGCAAGAAATAGACGAGGATTGATTGCACGCGTGGGCAGTGACACACAGATTCGGAAGAAGGATCTCTGAAACCGAAATAGCTTGAATATATGAAAACGAACTCAAAATCAGATAAACGGAGGATAAGAAGAAGAACTAGTAGTAGTAGTAGCAGAACAAGGACATGTACTCAGGCAATGTAGAAGCACAGAGATGATATGTTACACGTACCGGTTTGGCATTCCTTTTCTGTTTGAGCATTTTCCCGTCTCATGAAATATCCCGCCGATCGGGTTCCGGGTCTGGCAAAGCACCTGAAGCGATGACAGTGGAGCCAAAAGGATACGGAGGCTGTTTCTTCAATAAGGACCAATCGAGCTGGGCTATCGATTTCCGCCCTTTGATCCCACGTGAATGGTGTTTAGTCGGCGGTGGTGGATGTGTGTTTAGGGAGATGCTGTCGATGATTATTTACAGAGGCTCGGATGAATTTGCACCAATTTTTAAGCTACCGACTTCAAGATATTCGACGCTCGATTGGTACGCTCTTCTCTTCTCACCCGCGAGGTGAGACTTTCAATATGGGCTCCAATTGGGTTGTGGTATATTTGTAGAGGATATTTATTTATATGACACTGGCAGGCTGCACATTTTTTTTTTCACTGGTGATGATATTGGCTGCCACTGGACGAGGAGTACATGAAGTAGGCTGTTTTTCGTTATTGGTTGGAGTAGAATCGACGATGCATAACGAACGAAACCGAAACCATTGTACTAATTGGATTTTTTGTTTAATTCCCTAAATTTGCCCGAGTCGAAGTCAAAACAAAAAAAAAACCTGCAAGTAGTGACTGGTTGCATCACTCAGTATAATACGAAATGAACAGCAATATGTATAATGTATTTGTTTTGAAAATCTCAGGAATCAAGAACGAGGGCGATGGACAAATCAAGTCATGAATGCTTCTATGATTACACGTTTCTGGAAACTCGAGCTTGAGTTTCCAACCCCGCATTGGCAAAGAGATAATCGAAAATCAAAATGTCATTTTCATTTCAACAAAATTATATTTGATATACAATTAATTATATATATAAAAAAAAATATTTGAGGGGAGTTCATCCGTCTGAATTCGAAAACAAACAAACCACGAATATCTGTCAAAACTGAATTCTATTCATCAGGATGAACCACACGTTCACCAGTGACGTCATCTAGCAAAATTCAATGGTTGCTCTGGTTACTCTGTCGTTAGAAAATTCAAATTCACGAAAGTAGTTGGTTTATCCCTTAAGGTTGCCTTGATTTTTGACTCAATTGTGTACTGCGGTACTGCCTGCAAGAATAGGTGAATAATTATTTACAAGGTCTTTTAACTTCCGAAGTGAAAATAAAGCACCCTAAATCAAAGTGATGCCGCTGAGTTTGTTCAAGGAAGAAACGGCATCCAGTGGCCGAAATCAAACAGATTCTTATAAGAGTTTGATATATATTCTAAAAAATCCTTCCTTGATTGATGGATGGCTGAAAGGCTCTACCTAAACCAATCAAAACAATATGATTATTTTATGAAGAGTATTCCGAGCAAAAGGTTGCCCAAGGAAAAGAAGAATATTGAATAATAATAATGATTAAACATTCGTGAACAAAATAGACCTTTTTTTTTATCTCGGCGGTAAACATTTCGAAGCAGTTGGTCGAAAATAAATTTGGGCATATAGGGTAGGGAACGACCTGATCAGGGGTGATTGTTTTCATCAGTTGTTAGGAAATAGGTCTAAAACTCCACCATTTTCCAAATTATATCACGTTTAATGATACGAACATAAACTCCATCTGTCGAGCTAATGATCCAATATATAAATCATAATTGATAACAAATTAATTACTGTAATTTAACAGATTTAAAATACATCATCTAGAAAACCATCGGTTTCCTACCTACTGAAGAAGTTCGCTTAAATTTTGCTTTTGCGCATTAAACATTTGATTACCGAAAGGAATGTGTTTATCAGCTCCTTCTCACATCTAGGCTTGTTACTAGAATGTGATGTTGAACATTGAGTTAATTTAAAATTTATTTCATATTTATATCTGAAATCACTATTTATTTCATGTTTCTTCCAGTTAGTTGTTATTGATCTATGCTTATAATTAAATTGTCCATAATTTTTTTTTTATTCCTTTATTATCGAGATTTTTAGCCCTGGGCTGGTTCATCTCCCGTCATGGTCACTCAAATACCTCTTTGGATATTTTCGTAACTTGTCCTGGGGTGAGATCCGAACTCGTGACTTTGGCGTGAGAGGTATGGATGTTAACCACTACGCCGGGGTCGCCCCCCGAAATTGTCTATCATTCGGCACTATCGTATGCAATAAAAACATATGTTTCGGAGCTATCCAACAGTAATCAACGATAAATAATGCTTCGCTGATGAGCGGCAATTATGGCATCACTGTCGCTTTTAAGAGAGCGGATGGGAAAAACGAAAGAACGGGATGAGGAAATTGACGTTTGCAGAAAATCGTGAATTCAAGACCAACAATTGAAAAGAGCCTAACACCGAAATGTAAACAAATCGTTTGTTAGTTTTATTCAATAGCTCATGAGCATCTTTTGCATCATAGTTAAATTTGAATGTATACCTAACTTTGTTGGAAAAATATTTCAAATTATAAAAAGGGCATATCACAAGCACATGCATTAATTATGATGAGGCCTTTATTTTAAAAGGCCTTATAATTGACATGACCTGAATGCTTTTTATAAGGCCTTTTTAAAAGTATGTTTTTTTTCTTGTTTGGTGCTCATTTCATTGACAGCAGGTTTCGTCATATCGTTCCGTCGAATTGAAACAGAAAAATTACAGTGAAACGTATGTGATAATGGAGTTCAACCGAGCAATTGAGTTATTTCTAGGTAAATAATAATCATATTTATTATTTTATTCATATACTTAGTTGTTGTCATCGTTAACTTTATGTTCAAGCTGCGGCTGATGTATTAAATACGGAAGAATGCGGGGAGCCATCGGAGACACCTGACGCTAACAACATGTCAGTTGCGAGATACGAAGAAGTATCCCTTCGAAGTTTCTCTTCTCAGAGCTTTAACAACGTGTCTTTTTCAAATATTCGTTCCTCTACGCCAATCAAAAAATTTCTGGATCCCCGATGTTCGCTGCCTTTAGATCTGTCTCGAAGTATGACCGTAGACGAATCACCATTGAATTTGTTGCTGAGAGAGGAAAATTTAGATGTCTCCTCTGTGCCATTGGATCTTGTTGTTATAAAATCAACTAAATGTGTAATCAGGCCACTTCCCGGTTGCCCTATAAATTTGAAAAAATCATTACCTGGTCTTGTGGCAACGGAAAACGAAATCCCTGAAATTCCAAAGGAAAATATTCAATCGTGCATCGGGCATCGCGCCATTGATGAAGAACCCGGAGCAATATCAGTTATTACCGATGGTGACCGTCTTGGCGAAGCTTATAAATGTGGAATTGATATAAACAAAGGAACAAACACCCCGGCAGCTCCAACCATGTTTGATGCAGTGGAAGATGACCTTGTCAGCGAAGCTCATGGAAGTGGTCCTGGCATATATTCAACTCGCAGTAATGTAGAGGATAAAGAACAATTCAAAAACCAAAATAGTGACATTGAGTCCGCTGATGGTTCAGAAACAGATTATGATGACGATATCGAGGCTGGAGATCCCACTATGATGAATGATTTTTCCATTTATGAATATTTTGAGCCATATCGCATCGAATCCATAACTGGAATTAATGAAGACGAGGCTGATGATAAACTGATTGAATCAAACGGTAAGTAATTGACATATTCTTTATCACAGAATTGATGTCAACTAATATCTTTAGGTGAATCTTCGGTTAGCCGGAAACGGAAACTGGATGAAGCTCTAGGAAATAATCCGAAGAATATTTTCCATTTAACAAGTAAGTGATGTGGATAATCGATTGTATACCTTTGAAAGTGAAAATATAATTTATTTTACATCACCTTATTCTGAAAACATTCTTTTCCACAGATGATGACCTGGCGTTAGAAGAACTTCAAAACAATAAGCTAAATAAGAAGAATACTACCCCTGGAATAAGGAATAAGCTCTATAAGGAAAGAGGCTTGGCGTATACACGACCAAACGGAGTAAAAGTGGCAGCACGAAAATGTGAAGCTCCTTGCAGTTGTTTCGAAACTAAATTGCAGTTTCAAATATAAAGAAGAAGTGCGAATGAAGTTATTGAGAAACTTTTTAAACCTTTCGTCTTCGGCGCAAAATCAATTCCTCGCTAATCATGTGTCTATTTCCTTTGTGGCTGAAAGCAAGGTATAAGTGTTATTTTATTATTATTTATTTTTAAGCAATTGCTCATTTCGATATGCTTTAGGTTGTTAATTCGAAAAGAGTGTATAGTTTTAAGTACAACCTGCCAGGAGCAGGTGGCATGGTAAGAGTGTGTAAAACCAGGTTTTTGTCTACGTTTGACGTTAAGGAGAAAAAGATGCGCTGTTTGATCCGTAAGAAAATCAATGGTCTCGGAATTGTGGCCGAAGATGGACGTATGACTAATAGCAGACGACATACGATTAGCGTGGAAGAAAGACAGTACATAGAAAGGCACATCCAATCATTTCCTGCTTACACATCTCATTACGGTCGTGGAAAGTCCTCCAAATTATATTTGAGCGCCGATCTAAATATTTTGAGAATGTTCGATTTGTATTGTACAAAATGTAAGTTGACTCCATCAAACCTGTACCCTACAATACTTATAGGGCCATTTTTCGCTCATTTAATCTCGGCTTCCGTAAACCAATTGCTGATACTTGCGGAGAATGTGATCGATTTTGTCTAAAAATCAAGCATGTCACCGATAATTCGGAATTACAATTACTGAAACATGCACAAAAGGAACATCAGTTGAAGGCTAAACATGTCTACGAGATGAAAAAAGCAGACGTAATGGCAGCAAAACATGACGACGGAGTTGTTACCGTTTCTTTTGATTTACAAAAGTGTCTACCGACTCCTCACTTGACGTGTGGGCAAGCGTATTACAGCAGGCAGTTGTATACGTTAAATTTAACAGTGTTCGAAACCAACAAGGGACAAAATAAGGCTTACTGTTTTTTGTGGGACGAGTCAAAAGCTCGTCGTGGTGCACAAGAGATCGCCTCGTGCCTTCTGAGTTACTTGCGATGTTTAGTGAGTGATTCTGAATCAAAAAGAGAGAATTCAATTCGCCAAGTAAATCTATTTTCTGACAGGTGCAGTGGCCAGAACTTGAATTTTGTTATGGTAATGATGTTTGCCTATTTGCAAGAATTACTGACTGCAGAAGGTAGTCATATAACCATAACTCATAAATTCATGGTTTCTGGTCACTCGCACATGGAGGTCGATTCAGTTCATGCTGCAATTGAAAGAGCCAAGAAGAAAAACAGTATGGATATAGAGACTCCCCGTGATTGGGCCGTATTTATATCGCAGGTGCGCAGGCGAGTTCCTTTTTTGGTGAAAGAGCTCGACCAATCCGATTTCCTGGCCTTTAAGGAACTAGACATGCGCTACAAACGTCCGAAATCGAATGTGGCAGGAGAAGCACTACGGTTTAAGCAAATTATGATTTTTGAGTATCGTCCAACAGCGTTGGGAAGAGTGTTTTACAAGTATAATCCAAATGATGAGTTTTTCCTGGAATTCGTTATTTCTTCAGAAGATGATCTACGGCAAACACCACTTCCAGTTCTCTCACCCATAACTACAAAACCGTTGCCTCTTTCACAAGCAAAACTAAAGGATTTAAAGAATCTTCTACCGTACGTTATTAGTAAGACGTATTATGAGACACTTTTGAAGAACTTAGTACCTGCCAAGCGAGGAAGGAAAAAACTATCAGGTGTGGAGTACCACTTTGAAGAGGATCTGGATTTTCTGGAAGCTGATGAAGAGATGTTTCCATAGTGTATTTTTTTTTTTTCAGTTTGAATAATAAATCTAAATATTTCTTGTCCAAATTATTAACAAATTTATCATGTAGAATTTTCACAACAACGACGTAAAATTTTATTTATTGATTTTTCTGATCCTCTCTTCCAGACTTTGTTGTGCCAAATCTCTAATCTGATGATGATGAAGTTCTTCGTTCAGCAAAACTTCATTAATGTTGGTCGATTGCCGTGCAATTTTTTTCGGTTTCAAGATTTTCAAGCTTTGTTTCCTTCTGTTGTTGAAAAAAATAAACGGTGGCCTCAACACAGAATGATGCTATAACAGGCCTTAACCCAAAGGACTCTTAAAATTTCTCGGTAAAGAAAAGCCTCAGCACGTTGGCCTCATCAAAAAAACTGACAGTTGAGAGGCATAACAAAAAGGGCCCATGATGTTTTCAATCTAGAACTGGGCGTTTTTTTTTCTTTTCGAGTTTTGCGGCATACAAAGATGTTAATATAATTTATTATAACAAGGTTATATGCATCTTATCAAATTTCAATCGTCAACTTGATTAAAGCAAGACAAACTGATTTATGTTGGAAATAGGATTTATTAATGTAACGTTCAATTCAATAATCGTTTTTCTCATTGTTTACATTTCGGTGTTAGCCCTTTTCAATTGTTGGTCTTGAATTGGCCTATTTCCTTTGTCTTCTCACACATACACGGAATCGTACTAATACAATATTTGTAATTTATGTACGGATTGAGGAGCTGAAGAAAACATTGTCATGATCGAAAAGCAATCCACATGCTTTTAATAAGTTTGGGAACTTTACTCCATCGTTGTGAAATTGTTTAAGTCTAATGCTCGTTTCTGATGGTATGCAGCGATAGATAAGAAGTAAACAGAGGGAATTATCGTCTTGACTGTAATACCCGCCCGTACCTATTTAGAGAAGACCACCGTATCCGAGTAAGCTGCGCAAGAGACTTTTCACGGTGCATTATTTGACGAGAAACTGAACTGATGGAATTGGCGAAATTGAAAGGATTCCAATGAGACAAAGCCACCTTGAGAATTTAAATGAAACAAAGCCACCATCTGTATGTCAACCATCTCCTACATTAAAAGCATGAGAAAAAAAACATCCCAAGGAAGCCACAAAAACATCTCATGACAAGAGTACCGCACAGGCTCGGCAAAATAAGCTCATAATTCTCGCCGCTCGAACCATCAGTTTTAGCATATTTCTTGTTAACAATTCAGATTGCATTATTGATTACATTGATTGAAAGGCTAGCGGCGACACGGTCAAAATTTGGTCAATATCAACTTGACGTATTTCTTTCAATTTTGCATTTAAAAACCTGAACACCCCTCATTTTGAAGGTGTGTGTGTGTAGAATGTTGCTCCTATTTTGATTTTGGAATTCACTCTTCAGTTGTCAAAATGCCGTCCAAGCAAGAAGAGCAGCGTATCAAAATTTTGCTCGCGCATCGCGAAAATCCGAGCTACTCGCACGCAAAGTTAGCAAAATCGCTAAAAGTTGCCAAATCAACCGTTACAAATGTAATTAAAGTGTTTGAGGAACGTTTGTCGACAGCCAGGAAGTCTGGATCGGGGAAATCGAAAACCGGAAGCCGCTGAGACGACAAAGAGAGTTGCCGGTAGTTTCAAGCGAAACCTAACTATCTCTCCGAGATGCCGCAAATAAGCTGGGTGTATCGTCTACAACCGTGCATCGAGCCAAAAAACGAGCCGGACTATCGACTTACAAGAAGGTAGTGACTCCAAATCGCGATGATAAACAAAATACGACGGCCAAAGCGCGATCCCGGAGGCTGTACGACGATGCTGACGAGGTTTGACTGCGTGGTAATGGACGACGAAACCTACGTCAAAGCCGACTACAAGCAGCTTCCGGGACAGGAGTTTTATGCGGCAAAAGGAAGGGGAAAGGTAGCGGATATTTTCAAGCACACGAAACTGTCAAAGTTCGCAAAGAAATATCTGGTTTGGCAAGCCATCTGTACCTGTGGCTTGAAAAGCAGCATTTTCATAGCTTCCGGGACTGTCAACCAAGAAATTTACGTGAAAGAGTGTTTGAATAAACGTCTGCTGCCTT
>JASCZW010001027.1:0-67709 GCA_034211315.2 Aedes japonicus | reverse complement strand
ATGTTGAAGTATGTATGTGTGTAGATAGTTGAATCGTCATGTTTCATTATTAGTGATTTTATTTGCTATTTGCCGTAGTATTGTCGCGTATTTTTCAAATGAGCTGAGGGCAAAAACTAAAATATCAATGAGAAAGTAGAAATTATTAGGAGCATTATGGTATAGGGTGAAATTGCTTCATCGGTTTCCAATTTTGAACGAAAATTTTAAAATATCAATAGCTAAATGAGTTGGTGGTAGCGCCATCAACTCCGTCGTGAACAGATGTTGGCTTTATCACTACTATGAGATTGCTGACACGTTCGTCGAAAGAACATGAAAATGATTCCATATATTTATGAAGTAGACATCAGTGTCATCAACAGCCTCGTGACTGACTGTAGATGAATCAATCATCGTCCTGCGTAGGAAGAAATCTTTGTAGAAGAGTGACATGCGCATTACATGAGCTGTCTTATTTTTAATAATTCATTGTCAATGATTATTACTCATTTTTTTGTTGATTCGTATTACGAAAAAACTGTCTGCAAAAATTTTAATTTCTGTATCTAAATGATGGTTTAACAACACAGCAACAAGCAAAACATATGAAATCTGTCACGTCCAGTACAGGCAAAGTTAAGAAAAGATGCAATCAGTCATTCCTCAGGGGTTTAATCGGTAAACCCTTAAAATTACTATGGCAACTTATTTTTAGGTGATTCTAATCATGAGTTGTTTGAAGCTTGAGTCAATGCAATGACGCAAAAAAAACGGATCTATTTCAGTACCATGATAATGAATAAATATGATGAATACTCAATAGGACGGTCATGTATTGCACTTTAAATGCAACGTAGTGACAAAATTATTCCAATTTGATTCTGATGAAATTTCAAACGTTTGCATGTTCAGCCCTAAGATTTCTTCAGAGTTTTCTATTACACATGCGTTTTTTAATCCCTATTTGATAAATATTCTGAGCAAGAACTCCCAGAACCGATTCTGGAGGAGGTTTACTCCTGCCAGAACTTCAAGACTTTATGTTATACGTTGGAGTGCATTCAGCCGGTAGGTCCAGTCGGCATGATGCGCCGCTACAAATGCACCCAGCCTAATGCTTTCTGTATGAGGTTGACTGGATTCTGATTCTGAGGTACTGGTCTTGGAATTTTTGGTTAAGGAAAATTTCTCGACTCACTAGGGCATAAGACGGGTGTGCTTGCCACACAATCATGCCTATGCACCTTAATGGTACCTGGAATCGAAAGCTCTCAATTAACAATTAGTGGAAGTGCATTTGTTACACTATTAAGTTGAGATATTGAATTGGTGAAAGCTGCCAGAGACAACGATATTGAATTAGTTCCCATGTAATAAGGTGACTTTTTCTTGCCGAGAGAAAGCAGAATGGGCCATAGTCTAGAGCGGAGAGAATAGTTGTTTTATGAAGAATTGTGAGGAATCTCGGATAAGCACGCTCCCACGTGCCACAAATTAAACAAAGGAAGTTGATGCTTTTTTGGCATTATTGCTTCAAATAGGTAACTCTTTGAATAAATTAAGACATCCTGGGATTAGAACAATATCAATTGGGCAATGTTACAAGTTTATTATTTCGCTACCAAACCTGCTTTACCATATAAAGATGAGCACTTAACATTCCAGACGTTCAAAGGTTATTATGGGTGATAGTTGCTACGTTGGAAAAATACTATAGAACGTGAAAATACTACAACTTATTTTACCTATCACAGTTATTGGCATGGAGTGAACCTTCCAATTTCATCCATAACACCTGAACCATATCCAGTGGGATTAGAATTGTTTACGGTTGGACCCATTAAGTGAAGCAAAAATGAAACGTCATTGCTTTAAATTTCAAAGAAACTTTTTATTGGTTCTTTTTGGGTTCATATACTAACATATTAACATATAATATGATAGAAAGTTCTTTCGGGAAAACATAATAGGCGGCACACATCTCTTGGGCAGGAATTTCATTTTTTTTTTTTGCAAATATGCTTTGAATTTGAGTTTTCATCGTAGATACGAAACCCTTAAAGGAGGACAATGATTTTGAAGAGCACGACGACAACGAAAACTTGACGAGATCACTAGATAAAGAGGGTAATTAGTTTGAATAATTATAATTATAATTATAATTATAATTAGTTATTATTTTTTTGATTCATTTTATTGGCTGCGTCAATCGAATCAACTTTACAGAATAAGTTTTTCATGTCATTTATATACATCAGTTATCCAGAACTAAGGTTAAGGGGATAGAACCGATTACTCGCGGTCGTCTGGAGTTAATAGACCAACAATTTTAAGGATGGGAAAATTGGGGTGAGGCTGGTGTAAAGCAAAGAACAGCCAGTTTTTCTTATATCTCTGACTTCAAATTACAATTTTTTTAATTGAACGTTTTTAATTAAAAAAAAAAATAACTGCCTCACACGCACACAATCACACTCACACACACACAACCACACTCACACACTGGCGCACACATTTCCTCTAAATTTAACCTAAACAAGTAAGTTAATCAATCTACAATCTGGGCTAATATTAGTCAAAAACACATGACCGGTTCATAAACTCCAGATCGCGCGCAAACAAATATTAAATCGGTACATGGTTGTCTATAAAACCCGAAAGGGAATCCTTACAGCTCAGATCTGGGCTACATTAACTCAACTACAAACAAATAACGTGATCTGCGTCCTGGTAACGTATCACCGTGATACAAGGTGCTTTCGCTCTCTGAAGCCAACACAGAACAAATGAAGCGTTTAAGTGGCAATTGGACGCGGGCGAGATCACACGAATGATCTCGACCCACATCAATCCCTGATAACATTTTATTATGACACACTGGGTGATAGAATGTAGCCATCGCCCCAAGTCTCTACTATTTATGCTGCCAGCTATCGAGTGATATCTGACGAAAAATATAGAAGAATTCGTTGAAGGCGATTGTCGATATAATATCTGCCTTCCATAGCACCCACCATACAAGCGGTCGCTTTTTATATTGTCAAGATGTTTCAATGAAGGACTACAAAGTGATAATAAAGAACACGTGAAGATAAAGCAACAGAAAGACATAAATATTTTGCAGAAAATAGGAGGTGTGCTTACCGGCCTCAGAGCAGAGTAAGCCTCTATAGAATAGACTATCCGTGAAAATGAAGTATTGATCCAGTGCAAAGAAACCAACAGTTTCTAAGAAAATAAATTGCTGCCAATTCCGCGACAAAAACAGAACAAGGTGCTTGAAGTTTACGAGCGACGCTATAATTTTCATTGTATACACCAAAGCCAGCGAGTCTTCTATGGGGCTAACCGTCGTGAAAAACAATTTAAGTGGAATCAACTAGGCCAAACTTTGCAGCAAATATCACCGGAGCAATCATAGGACGATGATGCTCTGGGATTCCACAAGCTCCTGTTTCATGGATAAATCAAAATGAGCCGTTGAAGTCGGAAAACAAACTGGTGGGAATGACCGGCGAAGAGAGTCCCATCCTGTATTGTCTTACAAATGATACAAGCTCATGAAGCGGTTTGAGGATTCAACTCTGAGCTTCTCCGGTACCGATCTGCAGGGTTCTGCTTCCACCTGGTGAGGCAGAATATTCTGTAAACCGATCTGGTGGCAACATGCCAGCCAACGCTTCAGAACTCGCCAGTGTGAGTCGAGTGCCCATGTAGCTTCTTGCGATACAGAACACCGATACTGGGCCGTTCAGTTTAATGATAATGCGACCGAGCCGCTGACGAAACAAAAACTACCGTATTGTAATAAACAAATCGTTTGTCGGTACAACGCGTTAGAAGATCTTGCTGGATGCTAGGTCAGTAGTGTGCAGAAAAAGATGACCCTTCGCTGTTTTCTTCAGGTACTCAATAATGAAGATCTCCGGTGCACGCAGATCAATAGACCCCAGATATTTGCGTGACATGGAATGAGTTATTGGTGTACCCAAAATTGGGGCTGGTTGTGGGTTGCCTTCTTGAAAAAAACTACTAACTCAAGTTTCTCAATAGAGAATTTGATACCTAGCTCTGAGCCAAGCAGACAAATTGTCTAAAGGTATATACAAAGGTGCTGTAGATCTGAAGCCCAATTGGTCCCGTGACGAACACTACGCCGTCATCTACGTTGTCTCCAGCATGCAGTTGTCACCTAGACAACCGTCTCAATGTCTTTGACATAAAAATTATACAAGAAGGGGCTTCAACATGATCCCTGAAATTTCCATGTAGCTAAAATCGAAAAGCCTTAGAGTTTCCATGAAAAGCTCATGTTTCTCTGACAGCAAATTGTACAAAATTATTCATTAATGGTGAGAAAAACTAACCACAAAACGCAGGTTTATCTGAAGGCTTCAGCAGATGCTGAATCAAAGCCCTTGTTATCCAAAATACGAAGCCATTTAACGCAACGAAAATAACTGAATATCAATCAGGCTGCTTTTTGAAGCGATGGTCTGATTATACACCCCTACGAAACCATATTGGTATCAGAAAGCAGGTTGTTCGTCTCAACCCACATTTGTGAGAACGGAAAAGGATCATTTTTCTCCAACAACTTTCGAATACAAGATAACATCATGATGGGTCGATAGGAGTTGTCAGTGGACGCAGACTTACCAGGTTTTTGAATGGCAATAACTCTCACCCGTCTAAATCATCCGGTACAATGTTGAGTTCCAGACACTGATTAAACAAGTTCGACATACGCCTCTTCGCGACATCACCAGGATTCTTGAGCAAGTTGAACGATCCTGTCAGCTCCTGGAGCCGTATTGCCACACGAAAGTGCGAGAGAGAGTTCTACCGTGAAAAAGGATTCGCTTTAATCTCATCTATCGTTAGTTGTTCCAGGAAGCGTTGTTTAACGCTGCGAATCTGGACAAACTTTTCGCGCAGACGAGGATCCATTGAGTTGAGTACTCCTCGTTCTCATTGTTCGTAATTCTGTTACGCCGTCTTCGCGCCGTATTCCAAAGTGCTCATCGACGTTTCGCGCGGTAGCGTCACGTTATCGCCAGTAACCGCGTTTCTTGGCCTTGATGAGAATCTTGTTCTCGTTCGAGAGCCGTGTACGCTCGATGCTCGAGGTGTTCCATCACGAAAAACTTTGAACGCGTCAGGCTTTTTGCGGTAAACCTCGGTGCGTACTGATCCTGCTGGGAAGGAGGTTTCTGCGAAATAACGTCCTGAACTGGTCGAGTTTGGCTTAGAAGCGCTTTCCAAAATCAGGTTGGAGGAAGTTATATTCCTCAAGCGGTGACCCTTCTACCGTTGACAAAGACTTCATCTACTGCTGTCTTGAACCTTGACCAATCGATATTACGAGTTAGATCTATGCGATGGCGGTCCGATGGATGCCGGTGGAGTGAGCCCGGTGGCAACCGAAATTTTTATGACAATGGAATCACTACCGTGGGGATCCTGGATCACATTCCACGTGCAGTCCAACGATAATGAATTTCAGAACGAAGTCATGGGTCTAACACCACTACCCATTGAGGATGGACCAGCCAAGCGTGTAACTTCTCCAGTGTTGAGAACTGTCCATATTGAAGGTGTCACCGAGGTCATATATCGAAGACCGAGTTGTCATCGTACAGTTCTCCCCGGCCTGCTACCGTGAGAGTTAAAATCTTCATGACCAACCGCGGAGCGAGGCAGAACCGAAACAAATATCTGAAAGTTGTTTTCGGTTAGTTGGTGCTCTAGGAGGAATGTACACAGAAGCAATGCAAAGGCTTTTTTATTTTTAATAAACAGCCTGACATGCGACAACTTCAATACCTGGAATTGGAGGAAAATTCACTCTATCGAAGGCGAGCAGCACTTTCTATCCAAAAGTACTCCCCCTCCACGCGAATCCTCACGATCAAGACGAGATATCTGTTGAAATCATGAATCGGAGGAATTGATGTCGGAATAGCCATGTTTCACGAAGAGCAAGTGCATCACAACCGATATTGTGAGCTAAAAATTTGAAATGATTCCAATGTAGAATGAACTTCGACAATCAGCCATGCAGAATGGTGATCCAGTCTGACCATCTCTCGGCGAATCATCCATCGAAGGATGACAGCTGCAAGGATGGGCCACTCTTAATGTTACACTTCTTCAAAAAAAGTTGCCACAGTGCGGGCACGCTACCTTAACAACTGGCTTTTAAGCGAATGGAACAGACATTTGCGCGGCATTTGGCACCTTCCGGCAACACCATCGAACGAGAACAGCCGTTCAGATGACGGGCTTCTGCTCTTGAAATCAGCAGATCAGTGTAGATTAACCGGAGCGATAGGAAATCCATCGCGGTTGGCAACTACGAAAACCGAGGAGCATTCCGGACTGTCTCCTTTTCTCATGTCTTTGCAGACGGATGCTTGATCTGAGGCTCGTTGACTGCATGTCGCAGCATCGAATGCGTCTTCCAGCTTCCGTGGAGCACCTCCCCGGAAAAACTTGAAGATGTCCCCTCCTCAGCCAAATCCGAATCAGACTCAGTCGTCTGAAAGAGGAGCGAAAGGATTTTGTATTGGTATCGGGTGGCGAAGCTTTCTTAAGCATTTCCTGGCAAGATTGCCTTGAACGTTGTTGCAGAGAACGTTCCAATTTTTTCCCGCGTTGTTGTACACGCCGGCGCGACGGAAGGAGCATGAGAGTGAGTTCGCCTTGCAGAAAACGGCATTTTGGTGTACGATTCCTGCACAGGGACCACTATCCTACAGCCTCCCTGCGAGTTGAGCAGCGTGCCTTATTGCACCGCAATGGGAGGCACTGTATGCCCCATCTGCTGACAGTTTTGGCAAATCATTACCCGGGGTACAAACAACCGCTACAGGTAGCCTGAAGTTTATCCAGTTTCTAAGAACTGGTGACCGGAAGGGTTAGAGCCGGCAGGAAGCGGCCAGTTCTGAACCTGAGGCCCTGTAAGCATTTTTCTTACCCTCGCTGTGCGGTATTTTTAACTAATTTTGTCGGCTTCCAAGACATCTGAACTGGGGGAAGCAGAGGGTTCTGGAATCGGCCAAACCGCTCTGCTTCTTCCGAATTTCTGGGGCAACAGACTCGCCCCCTCTGGCGACCCACTCTGGTACACCCCGCATCACGAGCTGGAATATAAACTCTGATATTCGAGTGGCAGAATGCTGGGAAGCAGCAATCTCATTAGCCTGTCTTCAGGTTAGAGACGACAACACGGAGTTTATTAAATTTAACTTTCGTGATCTCTGTGGCGGCTGAAAATCGCTTCGTCAGATCTGTAGTGATTTGATACGCATTCAAAGGTTTCATTTTGGGCTGAAAGTAGTACAACCCATGGATCGACCGAGTCAACCGGATACGATCGCGGTCTGAATATTTTTGTGCCTCCCATCATCGTAGGTGGCACTTTCCAGTCAAACCGTCCATGTCCGAAGAAACCTCTTCAACGTGACGGTTTGCCGATAATTTAAATCACACACACACACACAAACAAAGAACACACGGTAAATCTAGTGGGATGAGGGACGGAAAAAATAAAACTTAACTAAATTACTGTTCTGTTGCTGCTGCTGCTGCTGCTGGCTGACGCACCGTATGCGAGAACGTCGCACTTCTATGCGGGGAGCGGGAGCGGATGCTGATGCGATCGCCTTCAGGTGCACTCGCTCAACGCGCTGTCGGTTGACCGTTGGCGATGTAGTGGTGTATCGCTGGTTGGCGATCACCGCAGAGGTGAATCGAAAATAAGCGGAAGATAATTCGCCAGCTAGCACTGTTTTTCTGATTTTCTATTTCACTGGAAAACCACACTGCAACTATCTTAGAAAAAAGTTCTCTTACTTTACTCACTGGAAGTGAACATATTTTAAGAAGAAAAAACTGATTTTTTTCCAACGATTGCACTCGAATAAATCTTCCAAAATAATGAAGGCGCTGGATCGAACGAATCGTTCTTCTTTCGCTGGAATCGAAGTGGGGTGTATAATTAGTTTAAATAATTATAATGATAATTATAATTCTAATTAGTTTAAATAATTATATAAAATAAACTCTTCCACAAAAAAACACAATTATGTATAGAAATTATAGTTAAATGCCTAAATTTCAACCGTATGAAAAGTGCGGTTAAAATTCGAAAATTTCTTATTATATATTTGGGTTGCTCATTCCCACTAATAATGGCCACTGAAACCAGTTCGGATGAAAGCGTTAGAAATAGAGAAGTCTTTGGTATTTCTTTTATGTTTCGAAATACTGCCTAACAAAAGCCCTACGCTCGATTTCAACTACTTCAATTCAATTCCACAGCCTGCCGTGCTCTTACGGACCGATCAATACTTTCTCTTCACATCTTTGGTTCTAACAGAAATTGCTGTCCACTCCTTGGGTTTCGTGTTGATAAGAAAGATATTTCAAATTTTTAAACATTACAATTGATTATGTGCTTCATGCAACTACAAAAAACATGATAATTAAAATGTATTTGAATTCATATTATGTTTTTAGAAATGAAAACAATTTGAAAATTTCTGAAAAGAAGTCTGGTGGGGGTTTTTTAATTGCTATTTCTACCAAATTTTAATATAGAACTTATAGATACTTCAAGGGTTGATTTGAACTTGTATGGGTTGTAAAGTAAACATGATAGGTGAAACGCATGTATTTGGCACAATGTATTTGCCCCCAAACAACGCTCGTAAGGAAGTATATGAAATATTTTTGCACATTGCTGACGAGTTTGTGTCTAGACTTTACCCAGAAGTAAAAGTTCACATATACGGAGATTTTGTACAATGTAGTACTGACTTCATTCAAGACACTGAAAAAGAGTGCATCTACCAGCCGTTATGGAAAAATAAACATTGCAGTTTATTTTCGACAAAACTGCAGGTCGAGGTCTATAAGGGAATAATAAAATTATTTCTAGTTTTGTTATTCAGTTACGTTGTTTTTATAACAGAGATTGTTACAATTTAGATCGCGGATGTTGTTAAAATAGCAGAAATTGTATCAAAAAATCTTTTATAGCTAACAAAATTATAGCAAACTATGATATAGATATAACATAAACAAAACTAACTTTGAAACAGTTTTGTTACGATGTAGCAAAATCATATCAGCTAGTGTTAGAATTCATTTATTTATTGAGGCAGATTGTGCCTCCCAGGGCATTATATCTCAATTTGTTATAAGTATGATGTATAATTATTCAAAATAAAACGTCTGCAACAAATTTGTATCATAATTAGTTAGTCGTAACAAGGTTTGTTATAATTTTGTTATTTTTATGTTATACCCTCCTGGTTGGGAAATTAATCATGTAAGAAACCAGCAAAATTGCTATTTAGATATTTAATTGCCAAATATTGAAGAAGATTTCTGTGTAGCTGAGTCAATTTTCCCATTATGGAAAAATGAAGCGTTTAAAACAGCAATTGAGTTTTTTTTTATTTGTCCACTAATACAAAAGGCCCAACGACTTCAAATACGAAGAAGTCTTCCATTATCATTGAGCAAATTATGATATCTAGAAACAAACTTAACAGAATGGATTGGCAAACCATCTTTAAGAACGAAGCAAATATTGAGACTTCTGTTGAAGTTTTTTTTAATAAATTATTGTTTGAAATAATATTTAAACTAGTACCACTCAAAATAATAAGGCGACAAGGTTATTCAAACCAACCAGTTTGGTATAATAAACAAAAACAAAATCACTAACAAACAACACGGATTTTTCAAAGCACGAATAATTAGCACATATTTACTGGAATTCGTTAACTACTCGCTGATAGCAATGAACAATGCTAATCATGTAAATGCTCTTTTTACAGACTTCAGCAAGGCTTTTGATCGCATTGATATACCCATGCTTGTATTTAAATAACAAGAAATGGGAATTTAGCCAGGCATTCTCAAATGGCTCGAATCCTATATCACTAAGCGTCAACAAACAGTTAGGTTCAAAGGGAATAAATCAAACCCTATTCAAATCACCTTTGGAGTCCCCCAATATAAACATAAGAATGTGATGATATGTATTAAAACATATTCAGTGAATATTTTCGAACGTAAAAAAAAACATTATAAACTGGGATGATCAAGGTCATACAAACTATCCTTGAGTTCGGAACATACGATATACAGTTGTAACAGTAGATTATGGTATATGAAAAGGGACAATATGTATTTAACAATATTCATTGAATAGTGTGGTAGGTCAACAAATATAATGCGACAATCTCGGGATATTATAAGTCATCCAAACTATCGTTTAGTTCAAAAAATAAGACCTACAGTTGTAACAGCAGTTTTTTGGACTACATCAAATAACAAATATTAAATGATTTTTTTGGAAAGTCAAAAATCATTATTTTATAACTTTGTGATGCTCTAGATAATTCAAACTGCCCTGGAGTTTAAAACTTAAAATCTACGGTAGTAACAGAAGCTTTTTAAGCTAAACAAAGTAACGTGACGTACTCATGCCTATTCAGTACGACTCATCCCTAGCTAGTTCAAACGTAAAAATGCACAAGAAAATATTCTTGAAAAAGTCTATGTCAACCAAACTAACCTGGCGTTTGAGATTTACAGTTGTAACAGTAATTTCTAAGCAAAACAAAGCTACAATAAACATTCTATCATATTAAATTAATGTTCTTAAGCGTCAACAATCAGTTCCTAGATTATCGAGATTTTCAGCCCTGGGCTGGTTCATCTCCCGTTGTAGTCACTCAAACACCTTTTGGGTATTGTCGTAACTTGTCCGGGGGTGAGATTCAAACTCGTGACTTTAGCGTGTGAGGTATGGATTGTAACCACTACGCCGGGGTCGCCCCCTAGGTCAACAATCATTATAAGGCTAACAAAAGCTTTTTGGATAAAGCTACGATGTGTATTGAAACATATTCACATAATTTCTTGAACATCACAACATTATCAAATAATGACTGTTGACCTTTCAAAAGATTCATTCAAAATGTTTGTATACAAATCGTATCATTGTATAGTCCTTAAAGCTACTGTTACAACTGTAGATCTGAAGTTCTGAACTCAAGTACATTTTGAATAACCAAAAACATCCCAGAAAGATATAAAAATATTTAAAGTTTATCAACGAGAATTTAATAACACGTATGTATATGTACCATATCCTTAAACAAAGCTGAACGCTATAAATAAGGCATTATTTTTTTCTTCTTGAACTTGAACACTTATGGGACGGATGACCAAAAGGTTAAGGCCCAAAAACAGATCTTCTTGAACTTGTTCGTATTCAAGAAGTTTTAGGTCGACAATTATGCCTCAGACGCATATGTTTTTTATATTTACCAGATCGAAGTACTGATGTGGAACAATTTTTTCGAAGACATATACACTTTGATTCAGTTTGTGATTTTATACAGCCATATTCTTTTTGGAGTCATACATGACCCCTTAGGCCTGAAGGGGTTAATACACTTTTTAAGACAAGGCCTAATATTTATGAATTCTTCAATAGTGTTGACCGGAAATTACCAATTTTCTCTATTAATATTAATGCGTAGAACAATTTTCGATCAATTGGTGCAAACATTTTGAAAATTTCTTGAGAAACGACTGAGATATTAATGTTCAAAACCTGACGACTTTTCGGGCCGATCTCAATGTTTTTTTAAATCGTACTCTAGAATAGAAAATAAAAACGTAGTCCTACCTCAATAAAAAAAAACATTGGGTTAACCTCTGATGACCAGCTATAATTCTTTTTGGATGAAGTCTGACGAATTGTTCTAAGCCTGCGTTACTTTTGCTGAATGTGAAGGGGCGGAATTCTGCTGGAAAACTCCTCTGTTTCTTCCTAAAATTGTTGAAGCACTGACTCTTATACCCGTTTTTATGAACAGTAGAGAAAGAAGACCTTCCGAGTATATTGCTCCCCAAATCGTCACAGATGTGTAATTTTAAAATTGCGAAACTGTTTGTACTGGTCTTCTGGGCTAATGCTGCATGGATTATATCATTCTGAGGATCAATACTTTGTTGTAGCACGGGATTTTGCTCATATGAAAAAACGAATCAACCGAGTCGGGGAAGGAATTCCGGACATCTAATGACTCTATTATTTTTGTTAGCTTCCGTAGGTTCGTGTAATTTGCAAGTTTGGGTATGTCCTCAATCTCTATTCTCCTTCAAGTACATTTCTGATGGTTTTACGGGGTGCGTTGAGATGATAGGATTTTGACGAATTCATTTACATACCGTATTAACCAACTTTGGAGTAAAAACACGACCAGGACTTTTTCTTGATTTCGATTTAGCCTGACTTCCTCCATCTCCGTAAAGTACGATCGATTATAAATCGGCATATTACTTTTTTTCTTGTAGTCGTCAATACTTCTCTAACCTTGCTAATTCAATTTTGAGATTCGATTTTGCTTGTAATCCTTTTTTTCTTTTTGTAGGGGAGAACAGTACAAAATTCACTGGTGGGGTAGAATGACTTACTCAACAAATATACTCATATCTTCAAAACTGTAGCTTCAGTGGAATGATACTTTATCAATTTTTATATGAAACAGCAAACCTCATAATTTATTAGTACAATTAGGTGCTAAATACACTAAAATATGATCAAAATTGATTAAATTTTCATGACTGTACCTGTAATGTATATAGTAGTGTTATTAAAATAAGCTTTTACTACGCATTAAAATCCATGGTTTATAATAAATACACTTCACAAGTATCGCACATAACAAAACTTTAAGATAGTATCAAAACTTCACTATAATTCCACGTGTTTTCCGAATATTTAGACAAAATTATGCTAAACTAACCCTGGGGCAGAACGCACTGTGGCGTTGTATACGTCTACACGCTTAAAAAAGTACACAGTACTCGTTTAAGTGTGGGAAGCAAACGTTGGGTATAATCATGTTAACGTACCGTTGGGTAGAAATAACTTAAAACTTTTCCCAAAAGTAAGTAATTCTCAAACATAATTATTCCCAACGTTGGCTTCCTACACTTATCCGCTCCGCTGGGTACTTTCTTCTAACCGTGTATATAATGAGGAGTTGGCAACACATCGCAACGTTTTGCTTTCTTTATTTTATACCCATTGGCTGCTTGACTACCAAACAGAGCTAAAAGGATTTACCGATATGTTGCAACCTCCCCACTTTACAACTCTAATGAGTAACTTTTTATAGTTGTGTTTTAACCTTTTACAAGCGGTACATGCTACACAAATATTGTGGTGCATCATATCCCAGTGTTGTGATGCGTCTTACCTAAATTTTGGGGTGCATATTAAGCAATTAAACAGGCGTTTTATCCCGGTGTCGTCGTGGGATCAAATTGGAAAAGGTTTAAAAAATCATGAAATATTAGATTTGATCTACAACGAAAACATCGTAATGCACCAAACTCAATAACTTTTTCTCAATAACAGCTTCCATTCCCTAGTAATTCACTATGTTGCTTAAACGGTGCATTTTGTGCCATTCTCCCCTATGTCAAAATATTACAGCAAAAATGACGATGTCAATATTACAGCAAAAACACTCCTTATATACAAATATATGTTCCGGAACCCTAGCAAAGGAAAATAACAAGTCGGTGTCATATAAGTAACAAGTTCTGTTATTCCAGATAGAGTATAATTTTTGACGAACGTTTCTAATTGAATGAAAAACTAAATTTGCAGCATATTTGAACAAGACATTTTGGTCTCCTTAGAAAAAATGTTTAGATTTTAGCGTGATAATTTGATTTCAAATTCATAACAGAGTTTGAAACTATTCCAATGAATTTGCTTAGAATACAGGATTTTTTAAGTAGATGTTCAGTCATAATTTAAACAGCTTTTATTGTGATATTCAACCATATTTTTTTTTGTTATTCTGTGTGTTATTTTGGCTGTTTATTCAGCCTCAATGATGATGTATTCAGTGTTCAAACATTGATAGCCTGGCAGCGGAATTTGTCATCAATTTGGTATAATCCTTTGCTCGGGAAACCAGTCAGCAGATGGCATTGATATGAGTAGAGAGACTTTTTCACGGAAACAAAAAACTGCTTGAGTTATTTGGGCCAACCCTGTACACTCATATAAGGTAACATATCGAAGGGCTGTGCTCATTCATATTCCACGCCAAAAATATCATACCGGGAACAGTAATCGATAAAACCCGAAATAAGGGACGGCCTAGCGCGCACTTGCATGAGCAGAATCATTATCAATTAAAATAAACATCACCCAACGATAGCAGGCAAATCACCGAGCTCTGCCGGATAGGAACTTACGTAGGAGAAGGATGAAGGATACGGTCGAAAGATTTTTCCTTCCAGTAGTTGGTCGGTGCTGTGGTGATAGGTATCATAACCATGCCCCTGGTAATCGCTTACACACACGAACCCTTGATGTTGTTGGCAGAACGGGATTTCCTGCAAGAAACGACGCTGCACTCAAGCAGCACTAAGGAATGGCAATTAAAAGAGCTCGTTGGATAGCTTTCGAAAGCAACAACGAACGATGCTGCAACCAAGGCGAAATTCCCCCATGGAAAATGCGGAAAATGTCAACAGGGGATTGTTGACGAAATGGGGTTTTCTTTGCTGTGTCTAATCAGACACATCGAGTTGTTTGAGGTGTAATTGAGTAGAAGGCAGAAATATTCATAAACGGATCCACAGCGTTGTAGAGTCCGTCATAATCCTGTCCTCATCAGAGAATGCCATACCATTGGGAAACGAAGAAATAATCAGATGATTTTCATGGCTCTAAAGTAAACAGCAAGGTAGCGATTTCCATCGGAGGATATGATCCATTCGCACGCCAACCACACCTATCGGGCAGTAATGCAGCAGAATCAGGCGAAGAAACGCCCAGTCGAGCCATGGGTGGTCACAACATTGGGTGTCGGTTTGCTTTTTTATATATTCCACAACAAACAGCGACCGTTGCACTTTTGAGAGTTCGTTTTGGATTATCCGTTCTGTTTGGACCGTCATCCTTAATAATCATCTAACAAAAACTTTTTTTTGCAACTGTACTTCACAATGGGATGGTTTTCATCACGCTGTAGTATAGAATAAGAGTCTACTTTTGCTTCAATTTGCACCAATAAAGTCGCACATTACGCTTCTAAATATACAACTTTTTCTATTTCGACTACTTGTTACACAATTTAACGTGCTACGTAGTATGAAACTGAAATTTAGTTCGAACTACAAACGATCGATCGTTTGGGTCAGCAATCTAATCCATTGTTTTCAGCATGGTTGTTTAAGCCAGCTCCGTAATAAATTTCACATCCACACTCAAAAATAAATGCTAGGCACTTGAGTAGTAGAATCTTGACTGTTATCAGCAGTCGGCGGTTTTCACAAATCTAAATCTGAATATTTTTTCCATCAATGTACTTAACTGAATATTTTCGTATGATCACTTTATTAATCAGCTTCAATTTCATTACATTTCAAATAGTAAGCTTTGCCTTTAAAAAAAGACCAAAATTGACGATTTTTCATGGGTTTACCTCCACCTGCACTGATAAAACTACCCATGCAGCATCAATCATAGTAACCCATGAGTCAGCAGACAAAATTTGACAGCTCTATCAGTCGAACTCTAACCGTGATGGCAAAAACAGTGAAGCAACTCCGTTCAGATTTGTGAGCGTTCAAAGAACGGCACCCCACCGCGTCGAAAACTGACATCGTGCGGCACAACATCTTGGCATTATTAGACAACAATCAGTGCATCGAAAGAAAGCCTGGTTCCAAACAGCCGACGACCCTGAGCGACAAGAAGCTCCAAAGGATGCCGAAGAGGAAGACCGAGGGAAAAAAGGCTACATCGCTGCGTTCGCTCGGCCAGGAGGTCGGTTCAACCGGCCAAACAGTGGAAAAGTACCTTGCTAACATGAACATACATGTCAGGAAGCGGAAGTCGCGTCCACTAGTTTCGGAGCTGCAGGTAATGACGCAGCGGCAGGCGGTAGTGATGGTCGACGTGGCGGTGGTGATGGTCAAAGAGACCTTTCTCACCCTGGATGGCAACGACTGACAGGGCACTTCGTATTTTACTTCCCCCACGAACGAAGTGAGCTTCGAGATGAAGTTCCCCAAAGAAGGTGCTACTGTAGCTGACAATCAATGAAGAAGGGGATGTCAAAGCCGCTCTTCAATCGCTATGGACTGGCCGTGAACGGGAAAATTTATAGTACGAAATGCCTGCCGGGAGTTGCGTCGTTCATCAAGAAATACCATATGGGCGAAGACGCGGTGTTTTGGACGGATCTGGAGTGGCTGAATATCGATGTGCTACCCAAGTCGGCGAACCCACCCAGCGTCATCCAGCTGCGTCCCATCGAGAATTTCTGGGCCAACCTGAAGCGTAAGATCTACTCCAACAATTTTGTCGCGAAACCTGAGGAGGAATTTCTAAATAAAACGAAGAAAGAACTCAAAAACATGCCTATACGCATGTTTTTGTCCGCCATGGCGAACGTTCTGGTTAACTGCCGCTCGCAAGGGCGTAGCATTGTTTTGCATGTAAGCTTAAATAATTACCTTCCATGGGAGATTCATAAAAAGAAATTATCTGTCTTAACTTTTTTTTATCACCAGCCGAAAAAAGTCCTTTTTTTAATGCAAACGCTATTGCCTCACTTCCCCATTTCACCTTGAGGATAACGTTCATTAGTTTTGAGTACGAATAATCGTCTAATGGATTAGCTTCCAAAAAACGTTAGGCGGTGTGATCTAGAAGTGCTTGTAACTGAATGTCAGCTACAGTTGCCTCGATCTGGAAAAAACATTCTGATGGATAGCAGGTTTTCTAAGCAGTAAGAACTCTGTCAGAACAGGGGTAAAGTTTACAGTCTCGGGTCTTGGCTTGTGTTTGCAACTGATTATAATCATAATTACTCAGGCTCAAGTCAACTATTAATGCAATCGCATCAAGCGCGCCGTATAGAACAATAGATTTGAAATTTACCTTGTTGAAAAGATGAGGCACACAATGAGGACCGGATGTTGCTTCCTGTAACAATGATTGTGTAACACTTTTTTGCTCAGCATTGTTGAGTTTCATTTCAGCAGCATAAACTGTGTCGCAATTGGTACGAAGGTCCACGACAAACGTTTTTCTTCGCTTAACGTTCTCAGACCTTACCTTACCAATCATACCAAGGCCAGTGTGGTCTCTGCTTTACACCGAAGTTGTCTCCATTGTAATCGGTCCATGGCTATCCCTCGCCAGCCTCGCTGTCTGCGGAGAGTCCACAGGTCACCTTCTACTTTATCGATACTCCTTGTTCGCTGCACATTCTTCGGAGTCTAAAGTAGGCACGATTTACATCCATAATGCACTTTGTATCTCTCTGCTGGTGTCGTTATCAGTGGTCACCAATGAACCCAACTACACGAAATCGTCTACTACCTCGATTTCATCACCGTCTATCTGAGCTCGTGGTAGGAGACTAACATTGTCTTCTTGTGAGGCTCCTCCTTCATGTATTTTCTTTTCAACGCATTAATCACAAGCCCAATTTTACCAGCTTTAGCCTTAAGTCTGATTTACGTTTCATCGTCTCATAGTAACGTGCTACGATATTAACGTCGTCGGCGAAACCAAATAGTTGAACAGACTTCCTGAAGATCGTGCCTCTCGTGTCTATCCCAGCTTTTAGAATCACACCCTCCAATGCAATGTTAAACAACAAATACGACAATCCATCACCTCTCCGTAACTCTCTCCGAGATTCAAAGGGACTCGTCAACGATCTCAGAACTATCCTTTAATGAAAGTGGTTGACGTCCACACTGTGAACTTGATTCTGAACTGGATGGCAACTTGCCAAAAATATGGAGTGGTAATTCAAACGACTCATCCATAAAACGTGGAACCGTTTGCTCAAGTAACGGTCACAGTCTTCAACTTCCTTTGGAACTTCGGGTATAATATCGGGTTCTATTCTAATGAATAATAGAGTTGTATATTTCAAGAGTTTTGATCGATAAATCTCCTCTTACATTCCGTCAGCATGTCGAGCACTCGACACTGAAGAAGTCTGTAAGTAGCAGACGACAGATAGGCCTGTCAAAAGATAAGCTCGTAGTAGAATTCAAAGGAATTTGCTCACGTTTACAAGCAAAAATTTGAAAAAGTGTTTCAATGTTTTATTTTTTGATCAAATGAAGTGTTAATTTTAAATTCTCCTAGTTTCCCAATCACAATCGTTCTACTAATACGCTCAAAAAAGTTTATTTTTAAAATAGTGTTTAAAAAAAGTGAAAATTAAGAATGTTATTTTATAATATGGCCCCATCTGCGTTATTTGAAGCCAATTTGATTGAAAGCTCAGCTGTTTTCGTACGATTTGTCAAACACACTAGGTATAAATCCCACACGCACTGAATATATCCTGAAATAACAATAACAAAAGGCCGCCTACTTATTGTAGCGACTAGTTTCATTGTCTGAATACAAACATAGGAGCACGGACTACTTGATCGACATGTTTCATATTTTCCCATGCAAATAACTCTGAATACCTCAAAAACATTTCTTCACTGATTACGACTATATTTGAATCATATCTGGTTCTCAAATGTCCAAGCTGCCTAGCAAAATTTAGGTGACTTACTCGTTTCTAAACAGAAAAAGTCAAAAACATGCGATCATTTAACGTGATCGTACTCAGTCATTTATGAACTGGCGCTGAGCAAACCTTCACTTCTTTAAAGAAACAAATCCAAGCTTCAATAAAGGAAAGGCTTGTAAGCTGGAACACGATTCGTTTTTTGCTCGTAACATGTATAATTTTTATTTTTCGATGATCTGATTATTTATAGTTATCAAAAAAAATTGTGGTCTATTTTCGAAATCCATCGAAAATTGCAATTTCAAAATATATATTGTTATATTTCAATTTATTGTTGATTCCATGGCATTTCCAAATATAAAAAATATCATTCATATGTTTTAAAACGAAAAAAAAAAATTCATCTTACAAGCCTAACAGTGTTCCATCTTACAAACATGACGCCATAAACACAAAATATCAAAAAATTGTTCCACGATTTGTTCGGAAATGCCTTTGGATCATAAAAATACACCAAAAATGCTAGTCAACACAAATGTTAACCTTTTGATGTCGATGAGAAATTTCAACTTACCAAGCACAAGGAATAATTGCTTTTTTAATTATGCCAACACTTTCGAACATTGAACCCTGGAAGAGCTAAATCGAATGAGTGTATTCTCTCCAAATGCAAATGAAAATTGAAGAATAGTAAAAAAATGAGGTTAACACTGGTCAGCGCGATAGTGTTGTCGCTGTGAGTGCCAAAAGTGGCGCTGTTCCATCTTACAAGCCTTTCCTCTATAAGTAGGTGTTCTTGATTTCCGATTTGTCATCTTCTCCCCTATATGCTGTCAAAATTGCGGTAATATTAAGTTAAAAAGTGCTCTAACTATGTAAGAAATGCATTGATCTACATTCTGTCGTCACCAAAACATGTGATTTTATGATGTTTAAATTTGTTTGCATCATGATTTGCTTAAAAAGTGTTTATATGAAAAGTTAATAAATAAAAACTTATTTTAAGGGGTTGTCACCAAAAACGACTTATATCTTCAAAACTTCTTGACATAGAAATTTTTCGTCTTCGACAAAGTTTTATATTTTGATATAATGATTTTTTTTAAGTAACCAAACTATGCGCTACACATAACAATTCTTCTGCAGACATATTTTGGATAAAGTTAATATTGAAGGCACTATACAATTAAGTTCATGATTTGACCATCTTCGTCCACTGTTCATTGGTGAATACAATTTCCTCGCATTTTTTTAAACATCGGTGTATCACTTCAATTTTTGCAACATGATTTGAAAGTTTAACATAACGTTATTTCAACTCTGTAAAAATAATGGCAAATTGCAAATAAAGACTGGATTCGGAAAAAATGAGACACACAAATATGATCACCAAAACTTCATTTTAAATCGGATACTTCTCAAACTTTCAGGGATTAGATAACTATATATTAGCTTTGTTTTGGCATAACTTATTTATTGAATTTTCTCCACCAAGCTGAATGCTCGTTCATTTCTCTTAACACTACTCATGAGATCTTGGGCGAGGCTTTGTCCATCTTCCTTACACAATTTCTTATAGTTTTTCTTCAAAGCTTCATCGGTTTTGAATGTTTTTCCGCTTTTCTTCAAATTATTCATTATCGCCCAAAGCTTTTCAATCGGACAAAGTTCTGGTGTATTTGGCGGGTTTGCCTCCTTTGGGACCACATTAACGCCCTTCGCTTCCTACCAATCCGGCAGACCCGGGAGACAGCCTGGCTTGACCAGCCACTCACGGTACAGCTTCCGCGCACGCAATTTGGCCACCGTGTTTTGCTTGTCAGTCCGGTTTGGCGCTTTCCTGATCTTAAAAACACGTTGCCCAGCCCGCTTCATGGATTGCTGGACAAACCACTTCGACGAATTGACCTTTTTGGCCACGTCTCGGGTGGAAAGGTTCGGGTTATTCTTAAAGTACTGCCTCATCTTCTGCGTCTTCTCTGGGTATTCCGTTTTCGGTTTTCGGCCGCTTCCAGTGCGCCGCTCGATGGTCTTCGTCTCCTGGAACATCTTCACAACGAGAGACACGATGGAATGGTGGATTGCAAGCCTTTTGCCGATCCATCTGTGCGACTGACGAGAATTATCGATCACCGCGCCCAAGGTTTGCTGGCGTAGCTCTTCTTGTTTCGAATGCATCTTGAAATCTTCTTTAAAAATCACGAAATTTTGCCCACATAAACATTACACTCTAAACTAGTATTACCCAAAATTTCATTAATTGTTACACACACGATAAAAAGTTACACCCAAAACAAAGTGTCGCATTTTTTCCGAGTCCAATCTTTAGGCTACACCCTTGAGCTTTTCTCGGGGAAAAAGGGAAGTAAAACCGTTGATCCCGGCTCATATTCATGAGTCGTTAGGTAGGGTCCAGGTAGTGGAGTCGTCTTCCTGGCGGCGGTGATTGTCACCATGTGAGGAAATAGGATTGTCGGAGAAAAAAAGAAAAAAACAATGAAAACTATCCCTTATTTGTTCCAAGAGAGATGTTTATGCTCTATTGAAACAAGTATTACTTCAGTCGAACTCCCTTTTTGGGTATTTTCAAGACCTGTTCGGGGGTGAGATTCGAACTCTTGAGTTTGGCGTGAGAGGTACACTCAGCGAAATAATCTTTCGATTTTCATAAGATTGCATTATGATTATTTGCTATAGGAATTCAGTAAGCATTTCATAAATTTTTCTTATGAAATATATTGTGTTGAAAAGATAACCTTGGACTTGAGGTTGTGGGTCCAATGACTTGCCTACTAGTATATATCAACACTCGTAATCAGGAAAGTTTCAAGGCGTATAAGAACAACGTAGTGTGAAACAAAATCCATTCATAAGTTAGCCTTATGAAATTCCAAAGCATCGTTCATAAGTTGAACCTTATGAAATTCTTAAGATTATATGCCTGAGTGTATGGATGTTAACATGGATGGACAATGAGCATGATGAACCACTCATAGTTGGATTACAGGGTAGGCCCAAATAAGTGACGCAGTATTTTGTTTCAGTGTGGAATTCTTCTAGCAAGAGCCATCTGGTTGCCAGCATATTAAAGAGGGACTGATTTTGCAGTTGCATTTGGCGAGAAAGCGTACCAACCAGATATTGGCCGAGACCCGGAAGGAAGTAATATGCCGCACATTAATCGACCGGATGTTGAGAAGATGAAGGACGAGGGGAACCATCGATCTAAAGAAAAAATTATGTCGTCCTCGCAGTGTACGTACCAAACGGCTTGTTAAGGCGGTACGTGAACGAGTTCGCTGAAATTTTTGTCGTTCTTAATATAAACTGGCTCAGGATATGGACGTCTTCGAAAAACTATCAGATCAGTTCTCAAAGAGGATTTGAGATTAGTGCCGTGCAAGAAAAGAAAAATTCATGGACTTTCGGAAGCTAATAAGAAGAACAGAGTCATTCGTTGTCGCGAGAAAAATTTCATATTGTAGCAAACTTTCAGCTCAAAATGACAGGGTCTATTCAGTGAGTATTCCGGATATCTCTTCTTCGATTCGCGCTGTTCAACGATTCCTAAATTATACTTCGGTCATGGTTTGGGGAGCGATTTCTGCGGAAGGTCGTTTACCACTGCTTTTCATTGATAAGGGTGTAAAAATCAACACAGCATACTACGCAAAAGAGTTCCTGGAAAAACATTAGAAGAAGCATACTTCAGCAATGTTCGGTAACCGCAAATGGGTGTTTAGGCAGGATTTTGCGCCGTCCCATAGAGCAAAGGTTACCTAAACATGGTGCACCAAGAACTGCCCAGACTTCATTCCTAAGGAATTATGGTCAGCTTCTTCGCCAGATGCAAATCATCACAAATAATCATTTAAATTATTTGTCTTTTCGTGGAAGATACAGTCTTTGTTTCGTGCGTCACGTACTTGAGACTACCCTGTACATCTAGATGCAACAGATGATGAACAAATGAACATGATCCTTATGTAAAAATTGGTGATCTTATACTTAGCAATGTGTGCTTGCTCAAATGCAGGCCAAGTATGGAAAAAAATTGTTTCCTATTAATCCTTTACTCAACCAGCTCTCTAGAAATGCATAGTAACAATAATTTAGCGTGCAACTGGATCGTCGCCCAAGCCTTCGTGGTTTATTTTAGGGGATCAAATTATACCGAAACTGTAGTTCGCGGTAATCGTAACCAACGGAAATATTGTTACTAGGCTCACGAAAAAGGGGTGCATGGCTTAATTCAAAATTATTTGATCAACGATCCGACTAAAACCACTCCAATAAGCAAATTCGACATTAAGCTAGTGATCGACAAACTACCCATTGCACGAACACCCACTAATCACAGAAGCCCTGAAATCCGAACGCAACACTGAAGTAACACGAGCTAGCTAATCGATGATCCTATTTTGCTCAATAACGAAAAAGAGTGTAGGTTATGATAACATTTCCATTTCGTCGGCTGAAAATCATGTTTTACTCGACTACCTACTTGTGTACATGTACTTCCTGTATGACTTGCAGTGTGCATTGCTGTTGTTCTGCGTTCTGAAATCTGTTTGGATGCTTTAGGCGGTGGAGTGAAAAGTTTGGAAACAACTCGACGTGGCAAATTGAGAATTTTTCGTAAAATTGTTGACGAATTTTAGCAGAACAATTTTCGCTGCATAAAATCGTCGCAGGGTCGACAGAGATTGAAACGTTATAAATGGCTCAGGAAATTCCGAATAGATTCGCCGCATCGGATCCTGCTACGGAGGTCTTCCAATATGCATAGAGCGTGAATCGTACGCCTGTCAATGTGTGTTTAACATCAACCAACCAACGATCCGTTTTCCTTCCTTGGCGAACTGCTTTGGATTTGGGGTGTGAAAGCGTACAGATGAGACACTATCCCGGAACCAAGTTGCTACAGCGTCATCCAGCAGAGAAGTCCAAAAAAAGTCCCAATACTATTTGTTCATACAACTGACGGCATATTGCATGTCGGTCGCTTCGTTTGCTGCCAGGGCTCGATGGTGGCGGACCCCACTCCAACACCCCCCCAATGATAGGGTGCGCTTTTCTATATTCTGCTCGGCATCGACTCGGGAAAGTTTCAAATCACTGGAGAGAATCTGAGCGAACGCAGCCAGCCAACAGGATACGTGTTATTGTTGTGCGGTGCATGTTTTATGTGCTCGATCCCAGGAAGGCGGATATAATCGTGCATGCATACCGGGGAGACGGACCACAGTGGATGGGAAAAATAACACTTCAAAGTTCAAACATGCTTCGGAGCGAGCTTCGTATTATCATTGTAACAACTTTTTTTTCGACGATGTTCCTTCTTTACCATCGATGACGGGTTTTCCTGCTCTTCCGGGACTGGAAAAGTTATTATCCCATTATTCCCGTTCTCGGCACTGATCCCGCTGTCAAAACGTCCGCCTGGTGGCATATAAAGGGAAACGGAACGACAGCGAAGGACGGCTCACGCTGCAGAGCGTTGAAGGGATTCTCGGTAATGGATGGTCTAACGTGGTGACATCAATAAAAATCTACTTCAAGTAGCTCAGTATCTCGCTTGTTGACGATACGGGGAAACATTTATGAAAACTTTACTCCTTGATAGCGCTGGGCAAGTCCCCGAAGATGATATGTGAGATCGCTATTTTTGTTGTTGTCGTTGTTGCTCAACAAAGACAGGAAGTCAATGGAATTTTTATATCGGTTTACTGTTGATTTTCCCGGTGCCGTGGATTAGCCGGTTGTCGAGAAGAGATAATAATTTAAAGACTCAAACCACTATAAACTTGATCTGGACAATGGTGACGGAATGGACGTGCTTGCAATGAGGTTCAACCAAATCATCAAGCATCATTTTAAACAAATGAGTAACATTTCTTTCAGGAATACAGCTATAATGATACGAAGTCAAATGAAGATATTGAACAAATCACTGAACATAAGAGACCGGCGCAGAATAAACAGGGTTGTGATCGCAGTTAATCGTGGTTAGTAGATAACTGGCTATTTAGTTAATTCGAGTTTTTTGACGTAGACTTCGTCTCAAGGCAAGGGTAGGGTGTCAATTGAAAATCTAAAATCAAGCAACCTTCACGAAATATCGATACACATTAAACGCTCATAACTAAATAAATGCTCAATAGATTTTAAAGATGTTTAAATCAATCGGTTGAAAATTTTCTCGCGTATCACTTCAACAATCAAACATTATCCTTAATTTAACCTATTGAAAATAACGAAAATAAAACGTGCTTTATCATAATTTTGTTCTGCAGACTAAATTCAGACAGAAGCTAACTAGACCGAGAAGATTTTAATTCAAATGCAAACCATTTCAAATCCATCCTTTTCAGGACTACCAATTCAATTTAGAGTGAGTTTGTTTGATCACATCTTCACATCTTTGGTTCTAGCAGAAATTGCTGTCCACTCCTAGTGTTGATAAGAAGGATATTTCCAATTTTCCAACATTATAATTGATTACGTGCTTCATGTAACCACAAAACACATGATCAGTTATATGTATCATATGATTTGCTTCTTAGAAATTCTTTGGTCGCCCTGGTTTGAATGTTGTGATTGTGTTGATATGATCGACCAGCTGGAGACCATTTTGCTTATCGCGTTAGGGATTGTACAGGGTCTGCTTGGGAGTTCAAAGTCAATAAATAACGATATTTTTGATAGTTGACATTCGCGAAAAACTGATGGAGCAAACAGCTCGGAAACCTATCGGGAAATGATAAAGCTATTAGCGTTCAAACTGTTTGAGTTATTTTCAAATTTTCATTTGACGCATACCCTTGCCGTAAGGCATAGTCTGATCAAAATAGCGTGGGTGTGGTCCTAATAATCGTTAGACCTGCATTAGATAGTGTCGTTATTTTCGGTATCCGGTATGACAGGCTAACGTGGTGCCCAAACAAAGTGGTGATGTTGAAAGCGGTCGGATGGTCTGGCGGGTGGCGTGCTATAGCGCGATCAAACAACCACTGCGAGGGCAACTCTAGAAAACATCGCAGATGGGTCGAATCGGGCGCCTGCTTGCAGTGAGCACGCGGTTGATTAGGCTGGTTGTTGGCGTGCTTCGGGATCCCACTCGGGTCTGGCGAAAACCTCGCGGTTGCTTGGATACACGCTTGCTTGAAGCGTGCGCACGGTTGGTCGGTCTGATGTATGGCGTGGTGCAGGACGTGGCTCGAATTTGACTACCAATGCGAGGGCAACTCTAGAAAAATCTCGAAGTTGGGTCGGATTGATGCCTACTAGCGGCAAACACCCGGTTGGTCGGGCTGGTGCGTGGCGTGCTTCGGGATACGGCTCGGGTCCGACAGAAATATCGTGGCTGGTCGGGCTGGTGTTTGGCGTGCTGCAAGATGCGACTCGGTTGCTTGGATTGGCGTCTGCTTGCTGGAGAAGTTTTCTCTGTCGTCCGTTCGGTTGAACGGTTTATAGATGACTATTCAAGTAACAATTCAAATGCAAATTGGTTTTACTCATGTTTTATGTTAGTTTTATCAAAGCATTATGGAGATCATCTGGTTTTATCAGGGCATTTTCCAAGTTAAGGTGGTTTCAATTGATTAACAGCTCTTAAGAGTGATTAGAGAACTTCTTCTTCTAAACCTCCATAAAACTACATCATTTATAAGTGTTATTCACCTTATAAGTAATTTTATAAGATACTTGATTCCCCTCTCAAGACATCGTTTCGCAAATTTCATAAAACCTGATAAAAGTTTTGAAAAAGATTTATGACATTCTTCTTTGAGTATGTATCTTGAAAATGCTGCCATAAAACGCTCTTAGAACCATTTGATATTGAATAAGAGCACATACTCTTGAGAATGAACATTATGTAAAAAATAAACAAACTTGACTATGGACGCCCATAGGTGAAAGAAATTATAAAATAGTGGATCGTTCAAGCGGAAATTCAATAAAAAGCTATCCAATACATTGAATACTCCTTCATCTCAGCCGCCAATGATTTTTTTTGACCATCGCTAGATTCCATTGAATTCGCAGCCTCCTGAGACTAACTTATCAGAAGGGTTATGCGTTCTATTTTTAGTAACGAATCAAAATAAATGGTTCAATGTGTCGCCAGTTGAAAATCGAGAATCATAACTCATGATAATTGATTTTATGCCAGTTGTGTAAGTTAAACCTAACTTTGTTTATGATGTGCCTCCATCCCACTGATTTTATGGCTATCTTACGAAAGACTTGTTTGCCTTGAGCAATTCAAACAAGTTTTATTCAAGGTAACTCATCTTCTTCAAGAATAGAACAAATAAAGATGAACTTATCGCGCTCCTCAAAAAATCTTGTTAGTCTTGTGCAAGAAATATAAGTTTTATTTGCGTCAAGCACTATATTAGCATTATATCAGCATCTTAAATGCTATCGGTGGTAGAGTTGGATTTAAAATGCTATTTAAATGCCTGTAGCCTGTAATAAGCATTTCGAATGCAAAATGAAAAAAAAATGGAATTTTTTCGGATGGTGACAAAAAAATTCTAAGACAGATAATTGCTTTTGGTAAATTTCCCACGAAAGGTAATTATTTAAGCTTACTTGCAAAAATATGCTACGCACTTGTGAGCGGCCTTCCGGTAGTTCAACGGAACATTCGCCATGGCAGACGAAAACATGGGTGTAGGCATGTTTTGAGTTCTTTCTTCGTTTTATTTATCAATTCCCTAAGTTTTCGCGACAAAACTGTTGGAGTAGACCTTATGCTGCAGGTCAGCCCAGAAATTCTAGATGGGACGCAGCTGGGGGACGTTGAGTGGGTGCGCCGACTTGGGTACCACATCGATATTCGACTGCTCCATCTCCTCCAACGATCGGTTCGAGTAGAGGCAGATGCCAGATCCATCCAGAACATCGCGTCTTCGCCTTTATGGTATTTCTTGATGAACGACGCAAACTTCCGGCAGGCATTTCTTTTATAAATTCCCCTTTCACGACCAGTCCTGAGCGAAAGAAGAGCGGCTCTTCTCGCTGATTGTCAGCCACAGCAGCACTTTCTTGGGGAACTTGGTGTGTGAAATGAACATCACCTCGGAGCTCACTCTCTTCGTGGGAAAGTAAAATACGAAGTGCCTTGCCAGCCGATGCCATCCAGGGTCGAGATTGGTCTCGTCGTCTCTCGAGAATCGAGTTGACCATCTTAATCAGCCGCTGCCACTGCATAATTTCCTGCAGCTCCGAAACCAGTGGACGTGAGTTTCGCTTCCTGACATGTTCGTCAGGTACTTTTTCACTGTTTGGCCAGTTGAACCGACCTCCTGGCCAAGCGCACGCAGCAATGTAGCAACTTTTCCCTCGGTCTTCCTCTTCAGCATCCTTTGGAGCTTCTTGTCGCTCAGGGTCGTCGGCCTGTCATGAAACCGGGCTTTTCTTCGATGCTCTGATTGTTGTCTAATAGTGCCAAGATGTTGTAGAAGCCGGAACGTGCGTATCCGGCGTCCACAAAGATCGACCCGGTGGCCGTGCCGTTCTTTGAACGCGAACACTTCTGAACGAAGTTGCGTCACTGTTTTTGCCATCACTAGGTCCGACTGATAGAGCTGTCAAATTTTGTCTGCTGACTCATGGTTTACTTTGATTGATGCTGCATGCGTAGTTTCGTCAGTGCGGGTGAAGGTAAACCCATGAAAAATCGGCAATTTTTGTCCATTTTTTTTATTGCAAACGTAACTTGCGTAAAACAATGGCAGTCATAAGAACTTCTAGTTCATACGAGCAAAAATCTCATAAATAAATCAATCAAAAAACGATTAACTCGAACTCATTAGCGTCCAGTGTTTCAATTTTTCGTGACGGTAGCCTTGTGTAATTGTTCACAATGTTTAGGGTATGCAACGAAGAGAAAACTAAAATTGTTTTAGCCACCTCTGACAGCCAATTGATAAGAACTTGAGAAGTAATGTTAGACAAGTTCAAATCAAACAAACTCACTCGAAATTGAATTGGTCATCCTGAAAAGGAAGGATTTGAAATGGTTCGCATTTGAATTAAAACCTTCTCGGTCTAATTAGCCTCGGTCTAAGTTAAACCTGATGATTAAAATTATAAGACAGCGCCTTTTATGTTAGTTATTTTCAACAGTTTAAAATTATTAATGGATAATGTTTGATAGGTGAATCGATACGCGAGGATCAATCCGACCAGAAACAGGGTCTCAACCATACCAGCCGGGACTTAAAAGTGGATGAATACATAAGGAAAAATCCATCGGCGTCGAAGCTGGATTTGGCCAAGAGTTAATTACCAGTCACGGTATGATTCAACTCTCTGAACAGCCGAAAAAGTCGAAAATGCCGAAAAAGTCCCTTGGGCAGCAAGCTTGGCTCAAAATAAGAGCGCGAAACTGTATGACCGGATTCTGGAGACCAAAGACGGATGCATCCTGTTGGAATACGAAAACTTACGTCAAGGAAGATTCGCGAGCGCCTCCCGAACCGCATTACTATATGAAATCGATGTACGACGCTGACAACACGGTGGCGATGGAAAATATTGGACAGAAGGTGCCGGCCTAGCTAGCGATTTGTAAGGCCTGTACCGAAAAAAATGCACCATTTTTATCCGTGTGTAATATTATTGTCAGTAGGTATAAATTGATAAAATCTGTGACATAACTAGTATAATTGTTGTGAATTGTTTACATGTGCAAAATTTCATAACAATCGGTTCAGTGGTTACTGAGATGTCATCGAAACAAGAACGAAAATCGCCGGAGAATGGAAAATATGGAATGCTGCGACCATGGTTCATGGGTAAAATCCCCGGCCAACTGCGACTGGCTGGAGTGGAGAAGATCGGACAGTGATCGAGAAGGACCGGAAGCTGGTGAATTATTTCAGTGTAATCCGACCAGTGGCGTCTCGTCCACATGTGCACCTCGTGCACTGCACAGTGTTATTTCATGTGTTATCAAATTACGAACTCCGTTAAATGGTGCATCAGATCTGTATACCACGTGGATCGTTTGTAGATGTTTTTTACTATAACGATTGCCATGGCTGGTGTCTGTTTTGTGCACTTTGTGGTCTGCACAGAGTAGTTTTTCTCAATGGCGCAATTTGATTTGTTGTTTCAGGACATTGACAAGGTACTTTGTGGCATATCAGAGACTCGGCAAAGAGGAATGGAGCAAGATATTGTTGTCAAATTGACGTGCGGGTTCGAAAGAAAGTGCGGTTAATTTCTCACGAGACGCCACTGATCCGAACCTTTGATCGTGACACGGCTCTGAAGGCAAAGTGTTCCGCCTGGTTCGTTCAGCAAACCATGAAACGAGCTGGGTTTCGTGTAATTCACGGATCCAAAACACGGTGGCCAAATCCCGCGCAAGGAAGCTGCCCAGAAGACGTACGGTATGGACCTACATCAAGGCAGACGCAAAGCTGATATCGAGAGTGGTTAACGTGAAACCGAGGTGTGATGTTCGAAAGATATATGGAAGAAAGTGAACAAATCGCCAAAAATATTGCTCTGAGCCATTAGCCAAGGCAGAAACGTCAAACAGCATCACACGAATACCGGGTGCTAGGAGTTCTGACCGTCTGCGTCACGGAGGCGAGACATTATTTTGGACTGGACCTGGCATCATGCCATAACGCGGAATCGACGTTGGATTGGTACAGAGACAATAACGTTGTTTTTGTACAAAAAACCGCCAGCTTTCAAAATTCACAAGAGATTCGTCCGGTGGAAAGATTTTGGAGCCATAATGAAGGCCAAAATTTGAAAATCGTTCAAGGTGTTTAAGAACGAGCTGGAGTTGAAGAAAGAATGAAAGTGACCAAAAAGGTCGGCTCCACCATTGCACAAAATGTAATAATGGGTCTCAAGGGAAAGGTGCAGGTTTTCAGCGATGGAAAGGAAATTGAATAAAGTAATTATGCCAAAACTTAATCTATATGTGTTAGTTCATTCCCTGAAAGTTTCAAGAAAATCCAACATACAAAATTTTTGGCGAACACTTTTGTCTGGTGCATTTTTGTTTCGCGTAGGATATAATTAACGCCAAGGTATACGAGGTAGAATGATTGTAGAAGAGATTGCTGCAACTGTACAGGAAGCATAAGACTCCTCCTCTCTTCTTGTCGGATTTGTTTTCCTCCCACTACGTTATGCCGGTTCTACAGTGGTTGGTAAACAATAAAATTCGTGAAAAAGGAGGACATCAATCCTCCGAACTGTCTGAACCTTCAGCCAAATGAACGGCAATTGTCAAGAGACTCTTTCGGGGGGGAGGGTGCAGTGTCCGAAAACATGCCGGAGTTCCAGAAAAAAACTGGACAGCAGGCACCAGCAAAGTCGTAAAAGCAACTGGGCAGAATTTAATGTAGAAGGTCAAGTCCAAAGTGCGAGCGTTTTACAAAAAATAATGTATATATTAACAGTGAAATGCAACAGGAGGTTTATTTTTCTCCAATAACTTGAAAACTGAAGTCAAAATATGTTTTTTAACTATTTTTTTCAAGCATCAGAGTTGCAATCTACGTTTCGATACACTGTTTATAAAAAAAATAACATTATTATATAACATATATAACACTGACTACATACTTATTTGGAAGGGAGCATGGTTCAAGCTTAAATTGGACGATAGGTGGTGTGAAAACCGAAGATTTAAAGGAATTAACAGAATCATTTCTTTATCCTTCCGATTCGATTGTGGTGCAGCTTGTTCTACTCCAAAAATCCAGTGATAATGCAGCGCTCTTTTAAATAAATCATGTTGTGGAAAATTTAGTAAATACTTCGAAATAATTCTTATAAGATCCGCGTTTGTATCCCTTGATGGTGTTTTCCGTATGCATAAGATGACGGATTTAACTAGCATACCTATAAACTTCTTCCATGGACGCCTTACAACGAAAGTCATCTCCAGCTAACGTCGAAAAAGTTCAGAAGTTCCGTCATTTCGAGCACGCCATCAGCCACTTGATTTGAACGAATGTTTTAGTGATTAAAAACCCTAATGAAATATTCAACACTGTTTGAAAAGCACTTACAGGGCTAAAACATTTATGATTTTAGCCAAGTCCAAGAGGGTCGAATAACTACAGGCAACAACAACAACAACAGAAAAAAACAAACCCTACAGCCAAGTAAGAAATGAAACAAAAGAATACAACACTTGAGAAAGGCTTACCGACCGGAGATAGCAGTGAGGCAAACGGCGACGAAAATGGATATAATCTTTTTAAGTATCGATTTCGTCCGATCAAGAAAAAAAAACACTTCAAGATTGTGCGAGCAGAGAAAGGTGTATAGGCTTTGGAGTAGGGTTGAGCGGCGCTTCATCATAAGCGCTCATTTTCGATACATCCGGCAAGAATATGCACAGTACAGAAATCAGTTGTTTTTAAAGCCAATAAAAACAAATGCAAATACGTTCAATGTGTTTTAATGGAATTGAATTTTACTATTTGCAACAAATGGCATGTGACTCTTAATCAGATGGAAAAATTGAGAGAATCATTCCAATATTTGTCCGCATCTGTAGATTGTGGGACGGAAATAAGACCAAAACCCGTGAAGAAAAGATGTCGGATAAGGGCAGGCGGACACAGTATAGACAAAGCGGGTTTTTATTACCAGCTAGCGATTTTGCTCTCCCCGTCCATGGTGGCGTCGTTGTCGTCTTCGTTGTTGTCGTTGTGAACAAACGAAGAAAGCTGACTGAAGTGGAATCCTGTAGAAAAGAGTGGACAAATCGAACAAAGGCCAGTGTTTAAAAAGATGTTTAGAGCGTTTATCTTAATGATATTGTTGGTGAAGTTTTGTTGTTGGTACGTGCGGTTGAGCAGATAATGTTGATTGATCCTTATTGATAGAGTAGTGCTTAGTTTGTTCTAGCAAAGGGAAGGATTGTCCCCACTAGGGTAACCAGTGCTGGCAATGAAGCGTTTCACTTGTTTATTTTTTGTAATGAAATAGCAGTCATGGTCGAGATCATTCAATCAACTGACTTACTTTGATCCACAGAAAAAAATACACCTAAGCAAATAATACAAATTTCTTGAAACTAATGTTTCCGAAAATATTTTTAGTGACTCAAATAAAAAAAACCTTATTTGGAAGTTACAAATAAGTTCAAATTAGAAAGCAAACAACTCAAAATTAAGTCTTTTTCACTCATCTTGACAGCTAAGTGCAACCACTCAAAATTGAGATGTTTACGAAGTACATACTTTTAAGTGCTTTGGAAAGATTTTGCTTTGGTTGAAATTAAACTGTTCCTCGAAAAGTCACTATTGGGTAGGAGTAATCCAAAATTAGGTCTTGAATTGAGATTTATTTTTTAAAAAGAGGCATTTTCTTCATCATTCAACAACAAATAAGTACGCAAATTGTTTTAAAATTTAAATTAAATGTGATGATTTTATTAACATTCATTTCAAAAACATGATACAGATGACTAAGAGGCATTATCAAATTTCCTAATGCGCAAAGTAATCCTTCTGTAACTTAAGTACTGGTAGAACACTTTTCAACATTCCAAACATTAATGGCAACTGAATCGTATAGCTTTTAACGTAGAACTACGTTTTTCTATTCTATACCGGGTGCCGTTTCAAAATTTTGAAAAATGAGAGCGTTATTTAAGTAGAACTGGTACGTTCATACCCAAAACTGGAAATTTTTAAATCAAAACAACAATTGCTAGTTCTGCGGAGGAAAATCATGATGAATAATTATAAACATGCTGCAATCTTCGTTCATTCCAGGATATAACCGTTCAAAGGCCTGCTGTACCTAAAATCATAAAAAAGTTAATCAGTCTTTAGTACCACCATAGAACAACCGTGTATCGCTTTAAGTTACTTGTTCGCTGGCATACTTTATTTAAATTTTACTGGTCTGTGAATCACCGTAGCAAAAATAAACCATTGTAGGATAACAAATGGGCTACACTGAGCCACATAGTGGACATTTGAATGGAATGGATGATTTCCGGCTTGTTGTTATCTTATGTACAGAAGTAAGATGCCGCTTAAACATTTCGAAGTCATCTGTGACGAAATTACCGCATCCATCAATGCAATAGTTCATCCCTCAAGAATCAAAATTTGGAAAATGTTGGAAATCTATTATTTAAACAAATTAATAATACCTACCTGCAGGCTTTTGGTAGCTTCCCTCGTCAATTTTTTTCTTTATTTGCTCCATAATTATTGGTTAACCATGAATTCACGAATTTTTGTGTGAAATAAAAATCAATGAAAACCGATTTCTTCCGACAGAGAACAGCACATTAATGAAAATGGCACACAGCTCAATTTATTCACCAAAATAAAAATATTCTTTTAAATATTCTCCGTGCGAGGAGTAACGATTATGATGTAGAAGGAGAGTTTCGCTCATCACCATGATGCACCAAGAGTGAACAACAATGTTTTTGGCTAGAATGAAAGATATGAAGAGAAAGTTTTGATTGTTAATATTGTAGAATTCTCCCATGACCAGCGTTCAAGTATTCTAGACCTTAACGCTGTCATAGGCAATTGGAGCTAGCCCACCATAAGACTGAGGTCACAGAAATCGGATCAACATGTGACGATCACTGCAGGTAACTACTGCACAATAGAATCGAAGAGGTTCTTGAGGTATCTTGGACTAATGGTCGACAATAAGCTATTCTTTGTCAGTCACGTCGATTACGCCTGCAAGAAAGCCTCTATGGCTATATCGGCATTATCCCGCATGATGTCGAATAGCTCGGCGGTGCAAGGGAGTAAGCGTAAACTCCTGGCCAGTGTCGCCCTGTCCATACTTCCGGTGGGCCGGCATGGATCACCGCCTTGAGAACCAAGAGCTACGCAAGTAAGCTCGAGAGTACGCACAGGCTTATGTGCCTAAGATTGGTTAGTGCATACAAAACGGTATCACGCGACGCGGTCTGCGTTCTAGCAGGGATGATACAAATAGGCATGGTCATAAAAGAGGACGTTAAGTGGCTAACGGAATGGAACAACTCCACCAAAGGTCGGTGGACCCACCGACTAATCCCGGAATTAACCGGGTGGGTCGGTAGGCGACACGGTGAAGTGAACTTGCACTTATCGCAGATATGTCTGGCCACGGCTGTTTTAGACAATACCTGCATAAATATGGGCATGCACAGTCCTCCGCATGCAGCGAGTGCGCGGGAGTCGAGGAAACTGCCGAACTTGTGTTCTTCGGATGCCCTCACTTTGATGGCGCGAGTTCCGGCATGATTGCCGTAGGCGGTCACGACACGACTCCGGACAATTTGGTCCCGAGGATGTGCCAGGACCGGGACGTTCTCGATCTCCAACAAAAATGGCTAAACGACCAAAGGCAGGTCGCAGAGACCACCTAACTACTAAAGCCCTAAGCAGTTACACATAGTGGGTGCTTAACAAGCACAATAGCCCCCTCCCCGAAGCAATACCGAAAGGTGGTTCCGGGAAGGGTCCAGGGTTTAAGGCATGGGTGGGTTCGAGGAGTTGGCACCCTCATCCCCACACCCTGAGTTCTCCAGGTTTCTGGTTACAGATTTTCCATACCGTCTAAAAAAAAGTCGCTTGGAAGTAGTTTGCCTCCCCGCGGTGCACCCTGAAAACGTTAAGCTCTCCTTAACGGCTAAAAGAACAACAACGGAGGAAGCGCCATACGGCGGGGGATCCAGCAAAAAGCCATAAGTGGTTGTGGGGAACAGGAACGACCCTAGGGTAATGCTGCACTCCCCGACGTTCCAACCCCGGTCCTGGCACTGGCTTTCTCAATCGGCGGAAGGACCATATGACGCGAGGTTCAGCAGGTACCATAAGTTTTCGGTCGGGGAGATCGCGGACGATCTAACGTGGACGTCTATGTAGTTAGACATAGTGGGTGCGTAAAGCACCAAGGCGCGGGTGGGTTTTTAGTGGATCGAGGAGCTGGCACCCTTATGCCCACACCCTGAGTTCTTCAGGAGTCTGTAAGCAAATTTTTCATCCCGTTTTAAAAAAAAGGCGTTTGCTTCAAAACACGTCAAAATAAGATAAACAATCGAGGGTCTTTCGACGGAAACTTATCAAAAACATATCGATTTTGGAAGTGAGTATTTTTTTTTATGTCACTGTATTTTTTTAATACAAATTCATTTCTTAGTTTATACATCGAGCTCTATTTTAAATTATTATTCCATAAGTGAAACTTTGGAAATATACAAAAAATAAAATATCAAGAACGACTACAGTATGTTAACTTTAATTTGAACCCAAAAAAAGAGCAATTCAAAAAATGGTGGTGAGATTGGTAAGCTTTTAGGGTAAATTATTCAAATTTGAACAACGTTTTTAATAGGAACAGTAGAAATTTTCAATATCGCAACACATTCCCTAGAAAAAATAAAAATTAAAATAACTTTTTAATTGAATCTAAGCTTCAATATAGCAGTGATAAATTCCTACATTTTGTATCTTAATATTTTTTTCATAAATCATTTTCTATAACTAAGAATGGGGGGCAAGCCCAATGAAGTCGAAGGATTTGTTGACTGGACAAGGGTTCGTGGATTCGTCAGTCCCATGTCATGTGAAGTCAAGTGGTTCTGGTCGTAGTCTTCCAAAGGTCCTCATTGAGATCGACTGACCCTGCTACAACAATCCATCACGTAGGCTATTCTCTCGGGGCTGAGGACATACAGTCACCGCAAGGACAAAATTTCCACCTACCCCAGTTTTTCCTTTTTGTTCAGCAAACTGCAAAATAAGTGCAAGATTCTGAGTTTTGTTGTTTTGATGGCAAATTTATAATGTTCTTTTCTTGTCTGGTACTTTAAAAAACACTTGTCCTGCATATTAATTTTTTTCTTCAAGAAAGGTCAAACTATAGTAGAAATTATGCACGTCAAAATAAAGTGCCTACTTCATATTTTCTTTAAAAAAAAACAAGTTGTAGATCCAGTCTGTTGAGTGATCAGTAGTTGATGTGTCCTCCCCTGACCTTCAACAGTTTTTGCAAACGTTTCGGCATACTCTCCACCAGATTCTTCAGGTGTTGTGGGTCAAGATCTTCCCAGGCCTTCTCAAGAGTTTGAAAATAGTTATGTTTGTTGGTAAGATGGCCCACAGATTCTCTATTGCGTTCAGATCTGGACTCTGTGGGGGCCATTCCATAGGTTTAATACGACAGGAACGGAAGAATGCCTTTGGCTTCTTCGCGGTATGTTTTGGGTCATTATCTTGCTGGAACAAAAATTTGTTTTCCAGCCCAGTTTTAACCAACGAAACCTCTCAAGCAATATGTCGAAGTATGAATCTGCTGTCATAATACCATCGATTTTTACCAAAGCACCAACACCCACCCAAGAAACCCCCCCACCCCCCACACCATCACGTTCCCTCCACAATGCTTAACTGTGCCCTGGATATGTCGATCATGAAGCGCCTCTCCAGGTTTACGCCATACACGAGCACGTTTTTTGCTGTTGAACAACTCGAAGTTGGACTCATCAGTCCACAAAACAGTCTTCCAATATTCTTAAGGTTTATCAGCATGTTCCCGAGCAAATTTGAGTCGTTTCGCTTTGTTGACTTTGCTAATAAAAGGCAATTTCTTACAAAACCTGCTCTTCATACCGTGTTTAGCGATCTTTCTCCGTAGAGTACTGTCCAAGATCGGTTGTTGAATCACTTTTTTGATCTCCCTGAAGGTAACCTTTTTTTTTTTCTTGATTTCTCGAATGATTCTTGCATCTGTTTGGGAATCTGATCTACGTTTGCTTCCTCTTCCTGGGCGATCAGCTACTGAACCATAGGTTTTGTACTTTGCGAAAAGTTTGGTAACCGCTGCTTTGTTGTATCCATACTTTTCACCAATCTTGCGATGCGATTCACGTTTCTCGATGTCACGAATAACACAAATTTGGATCTGCAAGAGAATATTTTTGCTTGCCACCGTGTTATCCATGGTTATTTAGATAAGTCGCGCTGAATCTTTCTGACCGACAACTGAAATCCGTAAGAAGATCAACAAACACTTGGAAACGTCAAAAAAATTGAATACGAGGAGCGTTTGGATGTAAAAATTACATACACATAATTTATTTTCATTTGGGCACTTTATTATGACACACCAAACTTACACCACGTATGGTTTAAAAAATAATTTTGTAAAAATGTGTATTATCCATTGCATAAATTCATGCATCTTTAAAATAATAATATTATCATGCTTAGAAAAATATATTAATACGATATAATGAGTTTTTCAATGACTTCAGAGATGAAGCGTGTTTATGAGAAAAGTGAGCACATTATTTTGGCGGTGACTGTAGGTCATTTTTGCACTGGTTGTGGGTTCTTATCACATCACATCACATCATAACCAAAAAAGAGACAAGATTAGATTAAATGTAATTAAATTATCATAAATACATTTTTTAAGGTGGAGGTATTATAATATTTCACATCTAGTAACCCTACCCATTATTGTCGATGATCAGACCACTGACACTGACTCTTTTCCATCGAATTGGAAGAGACACTTACCACGAATGGTCCTCTGAGACGAACTTATGTGACATAAAATGTGCTGACATTGTTTTTGCACTTATCCACATGAGAAAATGGATTTTTGTGACACATTTATGGTGGTAAGCTCCAACTTGGATCGATGTAGTATGTCAACCCGTTTTGGAATGTTGTGCCAAACGTTGCTAAGCATATAACTTTTTTTTTCCGAAAATTATACCGATTGAAACTTACTGCCATAAGCATTGTTTTAAGTTTGTTCTTCCATCAGAAAGAAGGTAGAATGGACAAGGGTTTGGTCAGCATGGAAGTTGAAATAGACCTAGTATGAAATAATATCCTTTGCAACGGGAAATTTTGCTCAGCCTTCATCAAACAAATGAGCATCATTTGGAAGAATGGAATGTAACACTGATCTGCAGCACTTTATCAAAAATTTAATTAAAAGATGGTTGCTGGCATGGAGAAATGGGTTATTTATTCCGCACCCTACATCCAATCATATCTTTCAAACGGCAATGCATTATGGGCCAAAATGTGAGTTCAGTAGGACAAAAAAATCGATTGTCGATTGGAATTCAGTAAGGTTCCGTAGATATAGTAGTTCAGCATGAAAGAAATATGTCCGAACAAGGTTGAGGAAGAATTGTTGATGTTGTTGTTTTTGTTTCGTATTCACGTATGTTTCAACCTGAGCCTGGTTCATCACAAAAGGGAGACGACCTGGATCCTACACATCGAACCCATCACCACGTGGGCCGGAACCAATGGAAGGAAGACATGATCAGAGATTTTCCGACTCAGAAAATCCCAACGTACCGGTTGGATTTGATACCGTTTACCACTACAAAACCAGCGCAGCCGTATCAGGAAGATTGCATCTTTTAATTTACAGTAATATATGTGCGTAACTGTAGATGTATTAAAATGAAATGGGCCGGCATTTTAAACGGTGCCATATCTAGTTTTAAAAATGAACAATAAAATATTAGATTTAATCGAAAATTCCGAAAAAATTTCAATTCATTTTCGACAAAATGTATTCAAGAATGATGAAAAATTGTTACTTTAGTTGCATACAGTTTCTTAGCTATTAGATCGAACTGATAAAAAACTAGGACAAGATTTTTTTTTATTTCCCTGAATAACTTCCCCACCGACACTAGTTTCAAAACCAAGCAACAAAACGACTCACTCTGTTATCTTGCGAACTTCCCATCCTAGACCACTGTGTGATGTAATCCTTCCAGTCTCCATGTTTGAACAGAATCATAATTTCCTTCATCACATTGTTGTGACTTAATTAACATAAGTTAACCGTTTCGTATACCGAACCAGCACGGTAAGCTCGGAAGCTTTCAAGGCTGTACTGCTATCGCAGAAAGCTGGCAGCACAACGGGAGCAACTTGATAATGGATTTCCGAGAATCTTACCAGAGCACCACCGTTCTTGTCCCGAGAAGAAATTTTCCCACAAGAGTGAAAATTCGTTGTTCTTTCAAAAACGCCGGCAATAACAGCAACAACATTTCCAGAGAGTTTCTTAGCATCTTTTTGTGTGTTTCTTCGCAAAGGTACCTTGCCCAGCTCATGCTGGCCTTCACTTGTTTGTAAACGGAAATTTATTGCTCCGGCTATCGCTTGTTTATGCTCTTGATAATCTTTCCGCTCTGGGAAGTGGATTGTTTTTCTTACGAATATAAATTATGAGCAGTGATAAGTAACCAAGCATTGAGTGGGAAGAATGCTTGCAAAAAAGCGAAACAAAAATGCCCAATGTTGAGCAAATAAATCAGGCTAGGGAGGAGAGCATTGCGCATAAAATTATGTATTGATCTGACGTCAAGACAGACACTCACTTAATGAATCTTCATTAACTGCAGGGATTGCTACTTGAACGGATTGGTTGCTTCTAATGTCCATCCTTTACGCACAGATGCCAGAGGACCTGCAAATGGATGCAGTCGGCTGTGGGAGGGTAAATGATCGGCCCTCTTTTATTCTGGTATTATCTGACGACTTTGCCAGACAAAGTGTTCTTGAAAGACCCTCAGCACAGCACATAAGATGAGCATAGCAGCGGTTGAACACGAACAAATACGGACACACATATACGGTTGCAGTTGTTCATCCGTAGCTCCAAATGGCACGAATTTTTCATAGATTAAGGTAACAAAAGGGTTCTGATAAATGTTGTACAGCAGAAAAAATCCATTGCCTTGATTGATGCTAACTTCAAATATCCATTCCTTGCTCAAGGCGAAGATACAAAATCTCACGACGCTTACACGACAGCCGTCAACATATCAATTTACAATCGTTAACTTGAAATAGTTATCACGTGTGATAGGGAGAACCACGCAAACCACGACACTCTGATTGCGGTTGTATTTACGACAAAAGGTAGAAAAAACAATAATAAAACCTTCGCATTCCAAATTTAACTCAGTTGGCGCTATTATGTGAGTGAAAAACAAAGCAAGCATCACCAGAGGCAAGCTGTGAGATTCAAGCACTATTACACTCGTAGAGGTAAACGGAGCAGCATCATCTGCAATACAAGCGTATTTATCATTCGCGAATGCCATAATGACCTGATTGCTGACGGAGCATCGCTGACAATAACCATCACCAGTTGATTTTTACGACTTTCACCACCTCCAGCGACAATCGTGCAGTGATAATCGCGAAGCATGCTGATAGAATGAATTCGAGCATTTTCTATATCAGTCATTATATAATTGACATTGAAACTCTGTCTCGCTTAATATTTCATCAAAACAAAAAAGAGCGCCAGAAATAAACAGTAGTTTCTTTTTGTTGCTTGAAAAAATAATATCGCTATCTACGATGGAGGATATGATTTTCTTATGATCAAAATGAGCTGAAATATCTTGTAACTTTAATTTCAATCAGCCGCACAATATTTTAAACACTTTTTGTGGTTGTTTAAAATAATCAAATATTGTTATAGAGGGTGTAACGCTTAAAATTTACGCACACAAAATTTTCAGGGAGTATAAAGAAATATTTTTTTTTTAACTCTTCATTTGTTCCAAATTAATCAATAATTACATTTCATGTTAATCTAGGTGCTCCAGCTACTACCGTAATTTATCAACCTTAATTGTTAAAATATATACTAATTTTGTTTACATTGTGCATGCCTTAGCAGTTCAGTATTTTAAACAGGTTTTAATGCCTGCGTGTCAGTATAACAATAATAATCTTAAAACTAAAAACAAACTAACATTAATTTTAACTAAGCATAAAGGGAATTAATCATTGCAAATGATGATTGCAACGATTTTTGTCTGAAATTATTAATTATTTTGTTGGACATTTGCTCTAAGGTCTCAACATTCGAAATTCTATGTACTTCGTTAGTACTGTACCAAGAAGGCAGTTTCAAAATCATCTTCTAAACTTTGTTCTGAATCCTTTGAAGTGATTTTTTCCTGGTAGCACAACAACTAGACCATATTGGAACAGCATAAAGCATGGCCGGTCTAAAAATTTGTTTAAATATAAGTAGTTTGTTCTTCAGACAAAGTTTTGATTTTCTGTTTATAAGAGGATATTAACATTTTATATATTTATTACATTTGGCTTGAATGCCCTCAATGTGATCTTTGAAGTTTAATTTTTGATCAAGTACCAGACCAAGGTATTTCACTTGTCTTGGCCAAGAAATTGGAACACCGTTCATAATAACTGTGTGACTACTACTAGGTTTCTAAAAAGAAGTTCTAGGGTTATGTAGGAATATTATAAGTTGAGTTTTGGAAGCGTTGAAAATGTCTAAACTTTTCTGCAGTCTCGTGCAAATGACACGAAGGCTTCTTCCTTTAGCGGAAATGCCTGTGTCATCGGCAAACAAGGATTTCAGACAACCCTGAGGCAAATCAGGGAGGTCGGAAGTAAAAATGTTATATAATATCGGTCCAAGAATACTACCCTGAGGAACTCCAGCTCTAACAGGTATTCGATCAGATTTGGAATTTTGATAATTTACCTGCAAAGTTCTGTCAGTTAAATAATTTTGAATTAATTTCATAATATAGAGCGGAAAATTAAAGTTTTTCAATTTAGCAATCAAACCTTCATGCCAAACACTGTCGAATACTTTTTCTATGTCTAGAAGAGCAACTCCAGTTGAGCAGCCTTCAGATTTGTTTGTACGTATTAAGTTAGTAACTCTAAAGAGCTGATGAGTAGTTGAATGGCCATGGCGAAATCCGAATTGCTCATCTGCAAAAATTGAGTTTGAATTGATGTGAAGCATCATTCTATTCAAAATTATCTTTTCAAAAAGTATACTTATTGAAGGAAGTAAACTTATTGATCTGTAGCTAGAAGCTTCAGCTGGATCTTTCTCGGGCTTCAAAATTGGAACAACTTTGGAATTTTTCCATTTGTCAGGAAAATATGCCAAATGAAAACATTTATTAAATAATTTACCATGAAAGACAAGGTAATCACTGGGAGTTTTTTGATATTTGATAGTATATAGAATAATATAGAATTTGATTTATTTGATAGTATATAGAAAATTCCATCATCACCTGGAGCTTTCATATTTTTTAACTTTTTAATTATAGATTTTACTTCATCCAAATCAGTGCCCCAGGATTCATCAAAAATATTTTCCCGGGAGGAAATATCCAGATAATCACGAGCAACCTGATTCTCAATAGGACTAGTAAGACCCAAACTAAAATTATGGGAACTCTCAAACTGCTTAGCAAGTTTTTGAGCTTTTTTCACATTTGTTAACAATATTTTATCACCTTCTTTGAGCGCTGGAATAAGCTTTTGAGGTTTCTTCAAAATTTTGGAGAGTTTCCAAAAAGGTTAGACTTAGTCGGTCACCTGAGCATTTCACAAAGCTTTCAAAATGGGCCAGTGATGTATATGTATGTGATGTATATGGAGACTGGATGAAACCTGTGGAAAACCATGACATCCCTTACAAAATATGTGAAACGTCACGTATAGATTTGGATGTCGGAGGTCCCACTGTTCGTCATGGCTCAATAAAATTCTTCACAGATGGCTCAAAAATTGGAACGAAAACGGGAGCAGGAATCTTCGGCCCTGGGGTAGAAATCTCAGTGGCGATGGGAAACTATCCAACGGTTTTCCAAGCGGAGATTTTTGCTATAATAAAATGTGTTAACGTTTGTCTGAAGAGAAAATATAGATATGCAAATATTTGTATTTTTACAGACAGCCAAGCGGCACTCAAAGCGTTAAGTAATTATAAATGTGCATCCAAACTTGTCTGAGAATGCATTCTTTCATGAGAGAACTCGGTAAATTTATTCTGGGTTCCGGGACACTGTGGCATTGAAGGCAATGAAAGAGCAGACGAGCTTGCTAAACAAGGTTCAAATGCACAGTTTATTGGCCCAGAACCATTCTGTGGTATATCATACTGTGCCATAAAAATGGAATTAAAATCTTGGGAAGCGCAAAAGGTGATGACCAATTGGATGGTCACCACAAAGTGTTCTCAAGCAAAAAGGTTTATAATTCCAAATGTTACAATTAGTAAAAAGCTTCTGGAGCTCAATAAGAGAGTTCTTTGTACCTATACCCCAAGTAGCAAAACTTGTTTCAATAGAGAAAAAAAATCTCTCTTGAAACAAATTAAGGATAGTTTTGTTTGGCTATGTACCTCAAATTCACACACAACAGCAACGCAAAAAGCGCAAGGGTTGAGCCTATTTGCAACTTGACATTGTTTACACAGAGTTGCAATAGCATTTTTTACAACATTCAAATATTGTAAATCGCGTTGCAACAAAGTGAAATGATACCGATATTGAAAAGAATGCGAGGATAACTTTTTTTTTTAAATGGATATCATTATCAACCAAATATTAGTGATCAAAATATAGAGAAGAAAAATGATCTGAAAATCGTGTTGGAATAGGTTTATTTTAAACGCTTTCAGATTTATGGATCAATATTCTGTTCTACTACGCAAAATATAAACGCCCTTCAATAAATCCTCGAGAATCGAGCATTGCTTCAGATTTTGAGAAAGAAAAATTTGGGTAAAATTATGTTTGCATTTGGGAGAATCAGATATTTGATTCATTTGAAGAATGATAAATCTTCACAGGTTGTAAGGCTCAAAATATGGAAGAATGAGTGAAATTTTAAAACCTCATTTTAAATTGCCGAATTTTGGCATATGGCATCTACAGACAAACCAAATACACTACCGGCTAAAATAATTTTGAATCCATTCTTAACACGTTAAGTGCTTCTATGATATTAACCTACACAGACATCTTGGCAACAGTTGTAATTTGAAAGTGGTTTTTTTTTGTTTACGTTTACCTGATATAACTGTAATTCAAAACTACTGAATTTCACATAATTAAATATTAATAAATTTAATATTAAATTAATCTTACAGCTGCTTCTTTGTTCAAGGGATATAAAAAACGTCCTGTAAAGAGGATGCTTGACTGGAATTACAAGTAAAACAACAATACCCCGTACGCCTTCATCAAAAGTTATCAATCCTTTGGATCAAAGAATTAGAATAATTCAGAAGCTACAACAAAGTCAATGGTATGATTGCTTAAAGTAGCATTTTAAATCGTTTCCTTTTCTGAACCACGTCTCATCATTTAAGTCGGTCATAAAATCCAATTTTGATAAAGTTTATTAAGGTTTTATTGGTTGTTTAAGCATTTCATTTTAACCTATATTCGCTTAACTCAACATCAAATTTCATGCAACATATTTGATGCCACAATTCTTGGACCCATCGATGTAGTGGAAATTATTCTTAATACCGAAGGTCAACTGACTGATGAAGACACATAGCATGTGCCAATGATAAATTTAAAGACAAAAAGAAGAAAAACAAGAAAAAGAAGAAGAAGATTACGTAAATGAAGTTAAAAAGTGAATTAGCTGTAACATTTATTTCCAATAGTTAAAATAATAACGATACAAATTAATGAAGTATTGGAATTATCGAAAAATAGATTGTAGAGTAGAAAATATAAAAAAAAGGTGAAGAAATGGTAAATTTGCATAAATTATGTTTATTAAATCATATGCCTGTTCCTATTTTTAGTAATCACTCGACATTCGATAACCTCAAATTTCTCGAATTGGCAGTGAGGGTAACTAAACAATTAATTACACTTTGCATTGTATCACAGAAATGTGGTAATTTATATTATACACACTTAAGATAAAGTACCATCTAAATATAAGTGGTTATTCTTAGCTGTAGTGAGACAGTTGTCGGAACAACGAATAAATAAGACCACCTGATCTCCTTTTTTTCACAAGAAGGTAACCTTAATTTCCTAAATTTACTGTTTTTAAGCTGCCGCAACTGAAGCTGTAAAACACGGTTTTTTAATACGGTGTTTTAAAATATTGATATCAAACAACTTTGAATCAACTTTACTATGGATGTTTGCGCGTATGATTAATCGATTATTCCATATTCCAAACATTAGGATTCAGATATTGTTGCTTGGGTTTTGATTAAAATAATCCATTTAAAAAATATATAATCAAGTACTGATCCATTGAAAGTTTTACCAATACCAAAATTTTACTATGTGATGAATATTTGGTTATTGTTGGGAACAGAGCAAAAATTATGTTCTTATAATTAGGTCAGCGGGATTCTTGTGAAATTATTGATTTAATGTGTATGTAAACAGATGACAGAAATAATTCAAAAACATAACAGCTTATGTTCTCACAGCACAACTAGTAATCTCACAACTGATTATTTTATTTGGGAAGATAACTTATTTCAGCTTTACGAAGGTAAAAATTTCATTATTATTAATTAGTAAGGATACCCGAAAATGAAAATATTATGCTCTCACTCTTTGAGTGATACTAGTTTAAAAGTTAAAAAGAAATAGTCACTACCATAAAAATCATAGCTTATATAGTTTGCATAATGAGCATTTAAAAATCAACCTCTATCTAGTCTGATTAGATTTTTCATTCATATCAAAACATATGTGGTCGGTAGTGTGCATTTCATATGGATATATTTCAATCCTCATAACTGTTGCGATAATGTGCAACTGAACGTTGCAAGAACGTAACAATATTTATTGACTTTATGTTGCGTTTTCATTACGTTGCGAATGTGGCTCAAAAAACGCATTTTGAAAACCTGAAGTATCAAAACGCATCATTACAACAAGAGTGTACTTTATGTGTCATGTTGCTCTGGAGGTTAAAATTACTTCATAATAAACATCACATACACTGGAAAATACTAAGTATGCAACGTGTTGATAAAATTTACTTAGCTGCAAGTTTACAAAAACAAACAGGTCTCGACTAACTCCAATGTTTGTTTTGAATGGTCTTTGCAGACCATTTGAGCAACATCAATAAAATATCTAGTATCTCGTATACGTGAAATGAACTCGGCTGTAACAGAATATGCGTTTTGTTACTGCAGAATTGCTTAAATGAAACATGAACACTGAGTGATGTATGTATGTATGTAAGGTAGCGACCATCCCTTCTACGACCTTGTCATGTATGCCGCTCCACTTAATAGCAAGATCAAATTGAGTTACCGGGTTGCATTCACAGTAACGCTGTATGAAGGGCCAAAAACGGTGGGGCGGACCCGTAAGCAGAGACACTTACGCGAAACCCGCGGGAACATAAGAATCAACAAATCGAATAACGCTATTCGCAATACTCATTAAGCTTTCTACGGGATGGCTTGTTAAGAAGGGCGCGTCACTCTCGCTGAAACTGTTGGAGTAGAACTCACAGCATCACAATCGAATCGGTAGGATAAGAAAATGATACCGTTTGTTCCCTCCTAGACGCCGGTTGTCATACCACTCCATTGTCCAATTCCAGCTTGAGTGATACCCTGATGCTCCCTTCCTTCCCAATTTATATTTAATGTCATATACTGCCGTTATTCGCATAACTGTCCCATGTATATAGGGTATCCCATAGAACATGGGACAGTTATGCGAATAGCGGCAGTATAGTAATGTATAAAATATAGTGAATTAATATTGTAATCAATAGATATATAGTGAATGAAAATTATAATGCCAAATAATATAGTGAATGAATATAAGAATGATAATAAGAATTCCAATTGTGAATCTGAAAGTTTGAACGAGTTTAGACGCAGTAATTAACACGAATGCAAACATCCGGAGATGAAGATGACATATAATACAGCATTGAAAATATACAAACGATGTCATATAGTAGTATGTAAAATAAAGTAGACATTCCAGAATGATTTATGTTTTGTGAATCTGAAAGTTTAGATTAGCTTTATCTCTGAAAGAAAAAAAAACATATTTTGTAATGATTTCCTCAAAACTCGGTAACTCAATGATGATCTGAATTTAGTAAGCATTAAAGAAAAGTACACCAAACTGCGGCTCCGCCTCCTTGTGTTGTTATAATTATGTGTAGTACATCTCATAAGGACAGCAGCCCGAACCTCCCAAAGGCAGAAGCCCGAATGTCCGAAGAGCCTGGCTTTCCCGGACCTCTGAAACAGTTCACTTAACCGACAACAACACTTATTCAAATACCCAGTTACAGTATAGGATTATCCACCAGCGCCTGCCAGTTTACCCTGAATATTAAAGTTGGTGTTCTGAAGCTCCCTCGCATTGTATGCTTCGTTGAAACGCTGAAATTCGAGCCTCCATTGGCTGCCATACCATCCCCTGCTCTTAAAAAAAGGCTCTGCTATGATAAGGCGACTCCGAAGCGAGCCGAAACTGTCAGCAAAATGAGAATGGAAAATAAACAATTCGATCAGCTGATACACGATCCTCAGTTGCTCACTCTCATCACCAAGCTAGCCAGCGGGCTGCAGCGTCTCCATGTTTCATCCGGCCGTCCCTTGTGATCATATAACCTATGTATGAGTGAATAGTGACAATTGAAGACCGGAGGTTATCTCCCATCTAAAAAGTAGTGAATTGGTTGTCATGTACACCTACATTTGTTAACACATAAGATCCTAGCACGTTGGAATAGCTACTAAAAAGAACCGAATATTCGTTAGATGCGTTGAGAATGTGCTAACAGAGTCCAGTTGTGGTTGTGAGTTGTGCTCAGTACAGGGATGCCATATTTACAGACATGTCTGTAAATTTGCAGACTTTTAAATTTTGTCGCAGACTTTTCTAACGATGCAGACATTTAGCAGACATTTTATTGATGTTGCAGATTTTTAAAGACATTCGAATTTTTTTTTAATTTCAAATAAAGGTATTCTCAGAAGTTTGGATTTAAAACGTACAAGGATCTGAACAGTATTGTAGATACTGTAAGAAGCTCTGTTGAAATAAAAAAAATATTGTGGGTATCATTTAAAAGAAGAAATCCTTGAAGAAACGAAAGCGGTGAGCCACTTGGAGACACAATGGACCCGAAGATAAGTATCGTATAGGCCCTTTCCGAGGAGGGTAGCATGAAGTCCCTATTTATGGTAGTATTCAATCCCACACATGTTCAATCCCATGCGAAAAAATATTGTCAAAGCGTTGGTAATATTGGTCCTTTGCCATTAAGTCGCAACAAAACTCAAGGTTCACAACAATACAAATCATATTTGAGAAATTTACCGTAAACTATTTGCTGAGTATTTGCTCTAAAGCCCAGTCGGTTGCCTCTCGAGGGTCAGAACAACAGTAAAAGTTCTAAGCTGTTGAAATAAATCTGAAAACTCTGAATTTTCTTAGTACTACTTAATGCATCATTTCAGTACATTTGTACTAAGGATTTAGAAATATATCCCTGAATTAGTCCTAGGTTCCTAGAAGTATAGAAAGAAAAGACTCACAATTTAGGGTACATCCTGGAAAGTCTAGAGGACGACTTCCCAGAGCTTCGGAAAGATAATTTCGGAGGAAGAGACATCCTCAAAAAAAAAAAACCTTTCCGATGGTCAGACAGAAACTTCTCAGAAGTATTGAGAGCAAGCAGTTCAAGCAAGAAGAACCTTCAAAAATTCAGGACCGAATATTACCGAAGTTCAAGATCATACTCACCAGAATTTCAGGAGAACTTCCCCAAGCATCAGAAGAGGACTTATCAGAGCTTCTGGGCGAAGTGGAGGGAAAAGGACTTCCCTGAAGTAAGGAACTCTTTAGAGGTTTTGGAGTTCTTGCCAGAAATTCCAGATTGAGCTTCCCAGAGGTTCAGAAAAATACTTCCCCAAATTTTAGATGGGAACTAACCAGGAAGGGCACTACCTATAATTTCTCAAATTATCAGGAATAAAAATCCTCAGGAAGTGCTAGGCAGATTTTGCAAAGCTCAGAGGAAAACATTTCAAAAAGAACAGGTTAAGTCTTTCCAGGAGCATTGTGGGTACTTGTTTCTAATTTAAGCACGAATTTCTCAATAGTTCCTGAACAAACTTCCTCAAAGTTCTGGAGAAAACTTCCCAGAAGTTCAGAAGTCCAGGAAGAAACTTCAAGTACAAATTTAAGGGAATTTTCTTAGAAATTTTGGAGATGGCCTTTCCAACATTTTTATAAAAATTTCCTCGCAGTTCAGGATGGGGCAAATCAGATGTTATGAAAGAATAAGCTCAAGAAAAAGCTCCCTCAAATTTCAGAAAGAAACTTACTAGAGAGGGCACTATATGTAAGATCAAGAAGGAATTTGTCCACAAAATCAGTAAAGAACTCCTCAGAACTTCACAGAACTTCAGAAGAGGCCAAGAGTTTAGGTAGGGGGTAGTTTCAAACCCAGAAGTGCTAGATAGCTAAAGTTTCGAATCGAACATTCCATCATTTCAGAATGAGAACTTCTCGAATTTCAGATTGATATTTTTGATAAAATCAGGAAGAAACTTTCCAGAAGTATAGACGGAGCTTTATAGTAGTTCAAGCAGAAACTTCTAATAAATTAAGGAACAAACTTCCCCGAAGTTCAAGTCATTTGCCATGAAGAATACTCCCCTGAAGTTCAGAAGAGAACATCTCCGAAGTTCAGGAACTTCTCATAAGTTCAGGAAGTAACTTCTTACAATTTTAAAAGATTTCCACTATATTCAGGCGAGTAATTTCCCAAAGTATTGCGGAAATTTGCTTCGTAGTTTAGGATGGGACTTATTCGATGTTTAGAAAGCAACTTTGATCAGGAAAAAACTTACCAAATGTTTCTGGAGGGTAAGGTTGGGCTCTTAATGTAAATTTCGAAAAAAAAATAAGAAGTGACTGAAGGAATTTTGTCTGAAGTTCAGGAGGAAACCTACAATCCTAGTGCATTCAATCCAAGAAAAAGATTTGGAAGCGTTTACATAATCACACATCTAGCATAAATGACATAACTCGCTATCTTCGTCTTTTTGTTGAACGAAGTCTAATTTAAAAAATAAAATAATAATTATAGGCTTTTACAGACATTCCCAGACATTTCAAATATTTATCACAGATATTTGAAAAAACTATCTGGCATCCCTGGCTCAGTAGAAAATTATACAGTTTTTGTTTTCACTCTGCAAGGTGAAGGAGTCCTTATGCTTTAGAGAGAAAGAGTCAGCCAGTCCAGTTCACTATTTAATCTCAACGCAACGGCTCCTGAAAATCCCGAACATCACCCGAACACATATTTCATGTACCTCGTAGGAAGCGGGAGAGCCGTCTAATACCGCTTTATGACCTCGTTCATGCACCGGCTTACTTTATACTTTTATTATTCGACGCGCATCTATAACTCGGAATCATTGAAACTCTACACTCTCTCGTTTCTCATTATATTAGTGTTCAACCTATGAAACAACCGCACGTCTGTTCTCTCATCTTCCTATACCCCACATACATATACTCTCACACTCCACTTCATTTACTTATTCTGCACTGCACAAAATAATGATGTTGATTTGATATTTTCCTTATTATTATAATGTATATAAATCCGCCATACGTTTTTTTTTTCAAAATAAATTATCAAATCCGGTCTTTTCAAGCAATTGTACTATAAACGCTTTTATACTTACCACTCTTTCTTATCTAACACTGTCGCTACCTACAATCGTATTTTTATTTATTCTTTTCGTTAAGTCTCTATTTACGTAATATTTTAAATTATTCGAAATGATAGTAACGTCCTCCCAACCTCCCACACGTCTTATTACAATGATAAAACGAAAGATTTTTTTTTTTTTATATAATTTTGTTTTTTTTTCTACTTGTTAAAATGATAACATCGAATTGATTGTGATGAAAACCATAATAATCAGATGTGATTTGGATAACTATTTTACTGAGCAAGAATAGTAAAGCAAGAAAACAATTCTTTTTGACAAAAGACATATAATTCACTCAGGCGATGGCTAAGTATAGATCAAACTAATTGCGCGTACTTCACGTTACTATCATTTCTTGTATTATTCTGATTAATAAAATTTTAATACTTATAATAGTTATTATTATGGTAATTATGATTAGCAATTTAATTATTATTATTGTTATAAGTCTCATCGTTATTATTATTATTATGATAAAGATTATATTGTTATTATAATGATAATTATTATTATTGTTATTCTTATTATAATTTTTTTTTCAATATTATAATAACTATCATTATTCTTATTTTTATTATTCTTATTATTTTAATGATCATTATTATTACTCGTTATTTCGTTCAACATCAACTTCACTTCTTAATCAGAGTTATATTCCTTATGTATAATATGGTGCCATTTATCGTGCTTCTCTATGTATTAATGGAATTTTTATATTGATTTTTATTGTTGGTTTTTGTTAACGTTACTATTATTATTGTTATCAACCTATTGTATTGTTTTCATTTTCATAATTTATGCCAATATTTGTATCACAATAACTCCTTAAATATATCTATACTTTACAAGTTTACTTTTTATTTGTTCGTATTGTCTTAATTAATTCGTTATCTTAGTTTTTAACCGCTATCTCTATTTGCCTTTATGGATATTATTTTGTTGTTACTGAAATGAACCCTATGCAATTTTTTAATTAATTTTATATATTATAACCCATATTATTATTTCTAATGATAATGATTGATCATTTTTAATAATCTTAAGTTTATATTTTGATATTTTTATGTGTATTTTTTGTTTTTTTATTATTTTTTATCTATTTTATTATTATTTATTTTTATTTTAAACGCTGAGTCAGCCTCAAGACATTTCTCGGCATGATTGACAATAGTTCCTTAATCTTCTTGTCGTCTGTTCTTTGTGGTCTTCTTAGTTTTAGTATGTTTTCCCTAATTGTGCCTTTTTTATCTTTCTCTACATTTGATGCTGGATTATCATAACAACGACGAAGGATTGTTGAAAATGTCTACTGTTAATGCAAAATGCATGGTCTCTATATCTATTTTAATTGCATGTATCCATTTATTTGATACTCCTTGCACAACATAATTATTAATATTGTACTATCAGTTTTCTTCAGATGATTCTTCCCCGTCTGAAATTTCGCTCTCTATGTTTTTGTAGATTTCTTCGGCTTTTTTCTTTAAATTTTCTTTGTCATTAGTTAGCTGCTTCCACTCTTCTTTGCTGGTTCTATATATCTTTTAAAATCCTGCGCAATTGATCCTTCCAGGTGAAACTTGGTCTACCGTGCTTTTTTGAGGAAATGCTAGTTTATATGCCATTTTGATTGGGTGTCCGATCTCTCTCCTTTTTATGTGTCCAAAATAACTTATTCTGTTTACTCTCACTCTTCTGTTGATTGTCTTTCCCTTCAATTCTTGTCGAACATTGAATTTTCGATTGGGTTTTTGACACTGATTCCATATATCTCTCATTATTTGTTTTTCATACCTTCCTAATTGGTTTCTGCTTCTTTTTGTTAAAGTAGTAACCTTTGTTCCATATAAAATTGATGGAGCTAAAACAGTATTGTAAATAAGCTTGCCGATTTCCCAGGACGGCTTGAATTTTTTGCAAAATTCGATCACTAGTTTTGCAGCTTTTATTGCATTTATACACCTTTGTTTCGTTGTGGCAGGGCGATTTAATGTGTTTGTTAGCCACGTACCAAGATAATGCATCGAGCTACAAACTAGGTATGTCTTGTTATTAAGTATAATCTCCTTGGGTGTTTCATTGATGGAATTAGGTGCACGGATCAGTAATTTGCTTTTTTCTTGGTTTATCTCCAAACCTACCTCTGCTAGACATTCCTCAAGAACTTTAATAATATTTTCTAGTTCATCTTGGTTTTCTGCAATAATCAAGATGTCATCCGCGAAAACTAAAATGATGGGAATCTTCAACGATCCAGTTCTCATCAAATTTTGCCCCGGCACCTTTTCTTCTACCTTTCTCAATACCTGTTGCATTACTAAATTGAACAGAAAAGGAGAGAGTGGACATCCCTGTTTAATTCCTTTTCCTCTAAGACTTTCGGCGGTATATTGTTTTTGCCAGCGGATTTTCATTTGTTCTGCTCTGATGCATTGCAATACTCTATCTGTTAAGTGCGTTGGCACCTTCAAATCCCCCAAGACCTCTTCTAGTTTATGCAGACTTACATTATCGAAAGCCTTGCTAATGTCCAGAGCAGTTAAATATAGAGGTTTGCCTGCGTTCCAGTACTCTTCCATTATTCGTTTAGTCACAAACATGTGATCTTCTGTCGATCTTCCCTCGGTGAAAGCTGCTTGGTATATTTCCGGATCTCCAGTGAATGCTCTTAATCGGTTTTTAATCCACTTCGCGTAGGATTTATAACCAGCATTACATAAGCTGATCCTTCTAAAGTCCTCGACCCTTTTTGGGTGAATAACTTTTGGAATTGGTACTTGAACAGTTCTATTCATTTCATCCGGTATTTCATTTCGATTCCACATCTTTTTCCATAACTCCACGATCTCTTTTTGCGTTTGCTCGTCAGCATATTTTATAAACTCCATCCTGACACCATCTGCACCCGCCGATTTCCCGTTACATTGTTGTTGAACGATCATCATCATTTCGTTCTCCGTTGGTGGTTCGGTCAGTGGGCATGTATCTTTCTCCTTTGTTAGTTTTATCTGTTCTCCTTCACTTTCTTGCCTCATTCCATTTCGACATGGGAATGTATGCACTCCTGACTTGTTTCTTATTCAAAAACCCCTTCAGAAACTGATACGATTTTCTTATTCTCACCGTGACATCGAAATCATTAAGCTCCCTGTAGAATTTTTTAACTGACTTTTCGGTATGATTTTTTACTGCTGCTTCGAATTCCTTTCTTCTATCCTTAACTTTCCATTTATATGGTAAAATATACGGGTGTTTATTGGCCAACTTTAATGCACTATTCAATCTATTCAAAGCCTGCTTCCTTACTGGTGTTAGAGGAGGTTTTGTTGTTGTCAAAACCTTACCCGCTGCTTTTTTCATTTTGTGTGTGATTGCCTTGTACGCCTCCTCTGCACTGCTGTCCTCAATGTTAATTGGTATAGGATTTTCTTTAAGGGCTTTAGCATATTTTTCTTTTATGCAATCAAGTTTCAAGTTGGACGCATCAAGATGCGTATTCTTTTTCCCTTGTAGTCCTTTATCTGATCTTTGTTTAATAGTGCTAATTCTGATTCCTGTTATGATCATCTTATGATCCGTTACAATCCGTGTCCACAAGCCTTTAATAAACCTTATGTACAATGAGCTTTCTATTGGCTTTAATGCATGGTCTATTTGGCTTTCTCGATGTCCGCTCCTCCAAGTTCTTTCCATGTTAATTCCAATTTTTGTGGACACATTCATCAGTCCATGAATGTTGATGAATGTTTTGAATTCTTCGCCGTTCTCGTTCGAATGTTGAAAGCCTAATTTACCTCCAATTGTCTTTGCATCATCTGACGTAATGCAGTCTCTCCCAATTTGCGCATTCCAATCTCCAATAAGCACAAGGTTCTTTCTTATGTTATCCTGATCTACTATCTTACCTAATTTTGAATAAAATATATAGCCTTTCCTGTTTGGACCGTGTACATTAATAACGAACATTTCTTTCCCTTCTACCCTCAATTTTACCGATATTGCTTGTTTCCCTATTTCCCTCCAATCCTTAATTACAATATCTGTTCCTTTTTTATCAAAAGTCCCAATTCTCTTGCTTTGTTCTGTCCATATGAAGCCAATTTCCATTTGTAGTTTTTTGATTCGATTTCCGATGCCTTGACGTTCACTTCCTGTAATGCTGCAATGTCCACTTTGTAAGTCGTAAGAACTTGATCAATAACTTTTCTTTTTTCTAATGTAGAACAACCCCTAACGTTCAACGAAGCAATGATCATGGTTTTATACTTATCGTCAATTAGATTCATCTTGTTAGAATCAAATGATGAATTTTGACTCTCCTTTGCGGGCTCTTGAATCTCTATATTTCCATTGTCATTGATCTTCTGTTCAGCATTTCCTATTTTATCTTCATCCATTCTTTCCACTAGCTCTGATGATTTCGGTTTATCTGAATTTTCACATGACGTCGTCATTGAAGACCTCATGCCTTTTCCTGGACCTTCTTTGACCGTTCCTTTTTCTTTGATAACATTGTTGAATCCATGAATGCCTCCTGAACAATTTGATTTGTATTCTTTAATTTTCATTAGATCTTCTCCCTCGTTAATTTTTCCAATTACACTATCGTAATGATTTTTCTTTGTAGCTCCTGTATACAACACCCTCAGTATATCCTTCTCTGTCTGCTTATCATCTCCTATTTTCAAACACCCACTGTCCCTCTGATAAACCTCTATGTGCTTATCATAATATTCTGCAGCTGCTACTAGTGTTTCGTACCCTAACCATGTTCCATACTTCCTAACTTCTTCCAAAAAACTATCAAAACCACCTTCTACTAAACCCTCTGTTACGAATAATTCAAACCTTGCTCTGTTATCTAGCATATAGCTGGCTAGTACTGATCTGCACTGCATAATTCCTTCCCGGGTACATGAATAATTCCTATCATGCTTGTTAAGCTGGTCTAGTATAGCCCTTATCAAGCAGTTTCCGTCTCCATCAATTTTTTTATCAACATTGTTTCTCCTGTTATTATGTCCTCAAGAATATACGATTGAGAGCCTGTTCCTTTAGAAATATTCCTTTCATCTATCCTTGAATTCTTTGTGCTTTTGCTTTCCTCATATTTCATTATTTCAAAAATGCTGGAAAATGTTTCTACATTGTCCACTACCTCATACATGATGTTCACTTCCTTATTTATTAACTTTTCTTTGTTCATTGGTTCTATGACTTCCACTCTTCCGTCGCCTTGAAAGATCAGTATTCTGGTTTCAAACAACTCTACTGAGACTTGCATAGTCTCAAAATCAATTCCTGTTGGGTTTGTCATTATTTTCTCGTTAAATTTTTGAACACTATCGCCCCACAGATTGTAAAAATCGGCATAATTACTGTTTATATGATCCCATAGTAGAACCCTAAATTCCATTTCCTGAAATGAGTAACTTCCAAATTCTGGAATTACTCTATTTAACTGCTCTATTAAGGCACTTATCAAACTGTTCTGCTTGGAAGACTTAATAATAGCAATTTTTCCAACATCTAATGTTTTCAATCTATAACCATCCATTTTGCATTACATTGATTGTAGATAATTAAACTTAATCAATTAATATTTTATATGTACGCAGTAATTTGTTAGCATCATCTTCAAAAGGGAAATTATTAATTATAATCACATTATTTTTATCATTAATAATAAAAATAATCCTTGTTAAAAATCAAAATGTATTTCGTTCAGTGTAGACACAATCCTTCACCTTTGTCTATATACTAGTACTACTACCACTGACCTTTTTTTTTCCTTTGTCATCTATCTAACCAACCGATAACATGACATTAGGATTCCGGCGATACACTCACGGACCATCTTCTTCCATACTATTACTTAACACACTTGTTGAATTTTTCCTCCCATACATTCATTCCCACATCTCTTTCGTCAACACTCTATCCTTCTCACTCTTCTCCAGCAATACCTCACTTCTTCCGATTCACCAATACTATTCAGCTTCTTTGCTGTTCAACTTTCTTTTTCGCTTCTCTTTATATTAACAATGCTCACTCTCACTATCACTCTCTTCCTGTAGAAACTCTACACGACACCACCGTTTATCTACAATAATCGAAAACCACCGTTTTCCTACGTTGCATATGCTCATTTACTTTGAAACCTCTATATTCTAAAAAATTGAACTTTCCTTGAGCAGATGAAACCTGTTCTACCAAGAACCACCTAAACACCTTCATCCAATCTGGACCTATCGCTTTTCCTGCCACTAAATCGCGTTTGAAATGTCACAAACTACCGAGACTCTGTTATAAACAACCGTATGCCTTCGTGTCTTGACGCTGACTGATGAAACATGAACACTGAGTGATAAATATGAAAGATGTTTCGTGTGCTACTTGGGACTGGCCTGGTAACCGGACATTGCCCGAGTAGATATCATTTGAAAAACATTGGCCAGGTTCAGAATGATATCTGTCGTTTCTGTAACATGAAACGTGAAACCTCGGAACATCTGCTTTGCAGTTGTGATGCTGTGTACAAGAGCAGACTTAAATTTCTGTACAGTGGCTATATGCAACCTAAAGAAATTTGGACTACAAATCCTGGAAAGGTGGTGGGTTTTATAAACTCAACTTTGCCTGACTGGGAGACGCGTCTTAGGCTGGTCACTTGACAAATGGTGATCTAGCTTTAAGATGCGAATTAGTATAGTAAACAGGGGTATACCACAAAAGTTCAACTCAGTGGACACAGTGTGTAACCCACGTGCCTGTCGAGCTTCCCGATTGTAAATGGATGGCTTAAGCGCCACTCCTAAAAGGAGACCACCCACCAGATTGCAGGTTTGCCCGGCCTGAGACCATTCAGGGGAATGGGGTCAAGTTTCCCGTACTCGGGAAGGAAGCTGACTGGCGGCGTTTAAATTGACCGCTGTACTTCTCGGTAGAGGCGGAAGGCCGACAATACCAACAACGTCTCAACTAGAAATTAGGACACCTCGTTAGAGCCAACAGTTACGAGAGGGAGAGGGGGTTTATCATCATAGGCGAGCTAGACTGTCCAAACGAAGCGAACTGCTTCCGATTCGAGAGTGGACACAGGTCGATTTAGGGCCGACTTACCCAGTACAAAACCACAAAGTAACTACACGAACGCGAACTACAGGAAAACCCCTCACAAGACTCTAACTACTATACCATGACACAATCTACAGATACTTTCAGGACATGCTATAAAGCTCACAAACGATAAAGCTTTCTTTTCACTATCGACAACATGGATGGTTTATTTCGGACGTCCTCTTTCTTTACATCTTTCCCTGACTATTTCCTTTCCCTTTCCTTACTCTCCTCCCCTTTCTATCTAGCTTTTTCTTCTCCGGTCTTCTTTTGTTACGGTTTTGGTGCTTCGACGTTTAGCGGATCAATTCATTGGTTTCCTTCGGTGAGACTTCATTGGCAATTTGTGCCGTTTGTCTCGTGCGCACGGACATATACCACAATAAACATGCTTTCTTGGTACTTACGGTCACTACCTAGGGTTTACGTGTGGGTGGGTGGGGAACCAGACGGTGATACCGAAGCTGCTATGCACTACTTCGGTACCGAAACGATCGCTGGTGCGAACTCGGGGTTGCTGAATGGGTTCCTCCACCGGAAACGTGGACTTGTGCGGGAACGTGGCACTTACGTTCAGGGTCCTCCGAACAAATGTTGCTCTATGACGCGGTATGACGAATGGCTTGCCTGTCCAGGGAGCGTTGATGTCACTCGCGTCCCTCTTCCGGCCACGTGTGCCCCAGGAATCCTTCGAAGTCGCAGAGTGGGGTCAAGAGCGATCTCTGATTGGAGTTGGTGTGTCGGCACTGCCTTTCGCAGCCACGAATCCTGCCAAAACACATCGTAACGCACACGTTTCACATATACATAATTTATTACACAGAAATATTTCCTCACCTCAAATCTTCGTACAACACTTAACAACTTAAACAACGTTTTTCCGCCTAATGATTATTTTCCTACAACCACAATAGCTAAAGGAAAGGAATTCTCTGGTCAGAGCACAAGTTTGGAATTGCCATGTAGTTTAAATACCTTATAACACACACCAAGACGCGTAAAAATAACTGACCACTCTTGCCTCTTCCACAATTCGAATCGAAGTGGACGATCAAAGCTAAGGAATGTCCTCAGATACCCACTGTTTTGTGACCATTGGCTCTGAGATCGCGAATTAGGACGAAGTACCAATTCGCGATCACCGCATTGTTATAATTTCTACCCGAAACATTAATTTGCATTACGGCCTCTCTTTCGAACGGCCGAACTAAACGCCCCGTACGTTTTAGGCAAACCTGAACTGGAAGGGTCAATGTAACCAGAATGAGGGTCAGTGCCTCGAGTGGCCATCGCAATTTTGTGCGTCTCCACGCTTTGGTACATTGGCTATATCTTCGCTTGTACGCAAGAACAGACATGTGGTATGCATTCATGGCAATGTATGCCAACTTCTATCCATGAAACGAGTGACTTTAGACGGTGAACAAATTTCGAACAAAATGTTAAAAATAAATATCAGCAAGCGGATTGCCTGCTTTCAGAGTTTGAGCCTTTGAAATAGCTGTTTTAATTTAAACTACAAGCGTGCTTGTTACATTATTCCACACTAACAATACGAAAATTTGATTGGCCTTGAAATGGCGAATGCCAAAGCCAATCAAATTTTCGTAGGCCAAACAGCTAACCACAACATATATTTACAGTAATTACAAAAAGTGCAACTGGCAACAGATCATATGGTTCAATTTTCGGGGTCATATAGATTCATCATCAACCGAAGTCGACTCCATCTCTGCTTACAGCACAGATTCTATTACGGAACCTGCCTGCCACTGACTATCAACGACTTCCGTCTCCAGTCTCCAGCGAAATTAAACTTCCACGAACCATTACTATTTACAATATTTATTTACATTATCGTAGACCTCGATTTGACAACAACAAGAAAACTAAAGAGTTTCAGATGACTATTGGCGGTTGTTGATGACTTCAAACACACAAATTAGAGAAAAATAGTTATAAATACAAACCAACATTTAAAAGGCATCTACTCAATGTGGTCGACCAACATAGAGTGAGCTCACGAGAAAACTGAACTAAACGATACACCATCTTCTACACCAGGACAAAAGCCGATTAGCGAAGACAATGTACACGAAAATCTCCACCAAGTGGACGGACCGATAAGTTAGAATTGCAATCTCTCACCCAACACGTAGCGAGCACGCGAGATTCAATTCCTTCTCATCAAAATTACTGTTTCTATTCACAATACGCCGCCACGGGTAATAACCCGCAATATACGCTAACTGTGAGATATAACGCAAATTATAATCTTAAAAGAATTTTCAAACACCGGGTTCTACCCGACAACAAAATTCTTCAAGAAATTACTAAAAAGTTCATACAAATTATCATACATGCACCCCTCGTTCAAAAAAATCTAGATGAACCACGAAAAAAAAACATCGCCAAGTTCATCGCGCGCTCATACCAGTCTATCATACATACAACGTCATCAACAACAGGAAGGAAAGAGAAACGTCAAAACCGAACAACATGGCCAGTAGTGAGCTCGCGAGTGGAAAATTGTTAACAATTAATTGTGTTAATTTATATGCAGTCAGTGCATTATGGCTTTTTATTATGGTGAAAATAGAAGTGACGGTGAGGGTGTCCACTCCAACTGGACGAATAATAAGGAGAGTGAAACGCAATTGATCGTTCCAATCATCGATGTAAGTGTTTGTTTCCTTTTTCTTTTTTTCAGCTGTACCAATCCGATGCTGACAAACGAGCACCGAACTGCCACGGACGAGAAGGATGGACCCGTATAGGACGGACAAAATTGAGAAACGAGTGGAGGTCTACTTTAAAACAAACCTGAGAATTGACTACAAAATAGGTAAGATTATGTTTCGATTTACAAAAACACGTTATGGTAACAAATTATAATGCTTCTCTTATATTTTAGGACCGATATTCAACTCAAAGAAAAAAATAAATAAATAAATAACGAAAACAACGGAAATATAATTAAGATGAATGAATAATACCTCTATCAATTAACAATGATGACAAATATGTGAGTAATTCTCTTGATGTACCACTAACAATTAGACTAATTACTAATATTAACTATAAGGGTTAGGGAAATAGGATGACTAACCACTAACTGTCTATGTACATATTTACAATCGCGAACGCCTCTATGGGTCGTAAGTCTACGTATGTTTTCCCTCTCGATTTTTGACGTAGGACTACGTCTGTGTTTTCAATACTGTGGTACACGTTCGAATTGCGAAAATTTTGAGCGTCACGAAAAATATATAGGTTTTGAACGTTAATAACTAAGTCATTCCACGATTGATTTTCAAAATGTTTGCACCAATCGATCGGAGCATTTTCTACGCTTCGATTTAAATATTAAAAACTATTGATTTTTAACATTCAACTATTGACATTAACGCAAATATAAGGTGATGTCTTATAATGACGATTTTTCAGAGTAAATTTACCAAATAAACAGTACTTTGCTATCACAGACTTCAAATTTAAGTAAAGAACGTCTCACATGCAGCAGTGCACGATATAAAACAGGGACACCTTCAAATTTTCTTCATTCGCTCGGCAGCCATGGAGCTGTGCAGAGCGGCAATGGGCCAGTACTGCTCTGACAGCTGACGGTTGCAAGTACCCTGCAGAAAAATACGCGGGCGCACCAGCTAGAATGATGACTCAGCGGCTGTCGCAAGTAAGTGGCTTTTTAATGCAGTCGTGCCAAGCTCGTGGCAAATTTATCAAATCTGGAGGGAAATATGTATGATCCAGTTGGTAGTCATATCACGATATGATGTACATGTATATGCATAGATATATATGTAGATTATTTCGAAATAGTTACGTAGTCCTACGTCAACTTTGCGTACAACCCCATTGGGCTGTCCCTTATAGTTTTTTTTTATCTTTTGTAGTCACTTTGTAGGAAAGTTCTTCATAGCTGATTTAGGAACAATTTCGGTACCCTCAGTGTTCGGTTGGTTCAAGAACTTTCTTCCCACGAGTCCGTCGAAATAGCCCTTTGAAGATGTAATAACCCCGTAGGTGTTTTATCTCATCGTAGTCTGTGGTCACTCACTAGGAGTTACATAGCTTGAAAAGAGTTTGAAAAATATTTCTGGCCTTTCCGATTAATCATACTTCCAAGTGTAATGGCGAACGCGTGATTCCAGCTCCAGGGCCTCTCCAGGTATTCTTTCATAGTCCTCTTCAAACCGAAACATCCCAGCGACCACTTTGCTGTTGACCAAGGAAAGCAATGCAGACGTCATCTCTCGATAGAGATCTTTTTCACCGCATTCATCAATTACTGACATCCGGGACAGGAATCCACTCATCAATTCAGTGATTTCTTCTTTGAACACCCATTCGGCTTCTTCCGTCACCATGCGAACTTTGTAAAGACTGATCACGAAATGATTGATCAGCTGTATGAAGGACACAGTAGTCCACACTTGCATGCAACAGTCCTCCGTCGTCTGGGAAAGCGAGGTAGATGATTCTTGCGACATTATGTACGTTTTGTTTTGCGGAAGATGTATAACAGATTTCAAAAAGTTGTTCTTACCGAATTCTTTTCGTATCCGAAATGAGCTTTTTCGTGCTCTTTTCTCATTATTTCTTTTCGTTGCGCTAAATTTGGAATCAGTTTCCATGCAAACCGCGGGTCGGTTTGTTTATTCTGGGTTTGTACATAACGGTACACCTGACCATCAATAACACGAAAGTTAGTATGTCTGCCCGGATCCGCCTGAATTTTATCGATTAAATCCTCATATTCGAAATCTGGTGCGCTTATCGTGATTGAATCAATTTCTACTGAACGGGATAAGCAATCTGCGGTTATATTAGCTTTTCCTTTTCGGTACTCCAGATCGAAATCGTATGCTTGGATACGAAGAGCCCATCGAAGTAGTTTCGCATTCCCGGTCTCCGTGCCTACGTTGAAGAGCCACAGCAAACTACGAGCATCCGTAATCACGCGAAACTTGGTACCTTCCACGTAATGTCGGAAGTGGTGTATAGCTGAGAGAACTCCCAAGCATTCTTTCTCTACAGCAGGGTACCGTCGCTGGGTTCGGTTAAGTTTTTTATTGAAATAACTTATTACCCTTGTTGATCCCTCTTGTTCTTGAACAAGAGCTGCTCCTATAGCCCTGTCGGAAGCATCTGACTCGATGGTAAACATTTTAGAGAAATCTGGGTTGCCCAGGATAGGAGCTGATGTAAGCACCGATTTTAGTTCTCTAAATGATTCCTCTGCTTCTTTCGTCCACGTGAATTTTTTATTATCCTTTGTCAATAAGTCTGTAATCGGGGCAGTTATCTTGCTGTAGTTTTTAATAAAGCGTTGATAAAATCCAGCAAGTCCCATCAACCTACGTATGTCCTCTTGTGTTTTGGGTTGAACGTAATCGAGGATCGGTTGGATCCGCGACGTGTCAATTGATACACCATTCTGACTGAGGAGGTAGCCCAAGTACACAACTTGCTGTCGACAAAATCTGGATTTCTCGACAGAAATTGTTAATCCAGCTTTCCGTAGTCGATCTCCTAGAAGTTTCAACAGTTTTAGATGTTCCTCAAAGGTGTTCGATGCAATCACTATATCGTCCAGATATACAAAGACGTGAGGTTCAAGGTCAAAACCTATCGCCTTGTCCATAAGCCTGGACATAGTGAACGGAGCATTCATAAGCCCGAACGGTAGTACCTTGAAACGGAACACTCCCTGTGGCGTCCGAAAAGCTGTGAAATTGCGACATTCGTTCTTCAAAGGAATCTGGAAGTAGGCGTCTTTTAAATCAATGACCGTAAAGTATTTTGCTTTCCCTAAAAGTCGGAATATGTCTTGCATATTCCGCAAAGGGTACGAGTCTTTGACGGTCATCTTATTGATTTTTCTTGACTCTAAACAGACCCTCACTTTACCGTTATTTTTAAAAACCGGTACGAGGGGGTTAGTCCATTCGCTGTAGCATGGTTCTATTGCATCTAACTTCTTGAAACGCTCTACTTCTTTGCTAATTGCCTGTTGTATATACGGAGAGGCTTCCTCCTTGAGAATTATTTCATGTTCAATCAGGTTGGTCCTTCCCAGCTTTCCCTCACTTGTCAGTTCGAACTTTTTAACGATGTCTGAGAGTTGCCGTCTCTGCTCTTCAGAAAGGTCGTGTTCTGTCTCTATCGTGTCAAGGTTGGGTGTAGATTCGGTCGGGCCTTCGTAAACCGGTATATCAAGAGTTTCGTCTTCCTCGGCCATCTTTAGCTTTGGAAGGTCACCTGAAGGTTCCATTGTAAAGCAGAGTGCTGCATTGCTACCATGCTTTACAGTTTCAATTTCTTCGAATCCCTGGCCAAAATCAATCATTGGTTTAATACCAAAGGACTCCCAAAAGTCTGTACCTAAGATTAAATGTCGAGCTATTTCCGAGACAACCAAGGTGGGAACCACTTTTGTACGTCCTTTATAAGAATAGGGTACATTAACATAACCTAAACATCCGTATTCCGACCCATCGGCCGTCGTGACTCGAACAGCTGCAGGCTGTATGGCAAGGTTATATCTATTAATCACGTCGAGGGAGTTCAGAATACTAATTCCCGCTCCAGAGTCTAGAAGAGCCTCTACCTCTGACTCGAAAATGTTTACTTTGATATGAGGGCACTTTATATTACCAATTTTTATATGGTAGATCTGTGAAAAGGGATTGTAAGTCTCGTCCGGTCTTGTTTGTTCGGGAACGTTTGCTTCCAGAGGGATGAACGAATTCCCAGCGTAGCACCCCCTCATTCGTTTCCCTGCAGGCCTTGATTTACTCCTCCAGATACTCTAGAGCATCGCTCACAGCTTCGAATCGTCCTTCCAATGTTCCCGCATCCATAACAGAAAATGATTTTCGGTTTCTGGCACTGTCTCCAACTATGCCCTGCTTCCTGACAGTTCCAGCAATTCATCTGACTTAAATTTGTAGCGGCAGGGAGTCGACTCGAGTTTTGCTGGTCACTGGAAGTAGCTTGTTGATTCCCTTGTCTGAAGAGTCGGTTTCCTCGACTACCAATCGCGTTAATTGATGCCGCTTGTTCACTTTCGTCATCACTGTACTCTGCGTCAATTTGGTGGACTGGTCTGCGGATTTGTGACTCTCCGGACAGCTGTTGAAGTTGTGGATCTGCTGCATCAATCCGGTGGTTAAGCCAAATTAAGTGTTGGAGATCTTTTACTTCGACCAATGAAATTTTAGTCCGATAGTGTTGGCGCATATTGTCCCATACGACTTCAAATTTCCTACGTTTTGATAGAGGGTGAGACAATATCCGATCCAACCTTTCAATTTCGGACACGAATGCTATGAAAGTTTCCCCTCGTAGCTGTTTCCGTTCATGAATCTTAGATCGGATGCCCTGGTCCATGTTCGGGTTTCCGAATCTGTAAGTGATCGATGTCTCAAATTGTTGCCATGTCTGTAGTTCATCAACGAAAGTAAAGAACCAATCAGACGCTGGTCCTTCCAGTAACATATGTACATCTCTTAGGAGAATTTCACGGGGAATCCCTTCACGGTCCGATAGTTTCTTAACTTTGTATAAGAAATTCTCTACCGAAACCGATCTCTGATCCCCGGCAAATCGAAGCTTCCATTTTTCGATGCGAGTCTGGTATACTTGTCTGTTAATTGGCCTAACTGCTGTCGTTCTAGGATGCTTATCGGTTTCCCGAAAACGATAATTCTCGTATTCAAATGTTGACCTATCGTTCAGGTCACTTCTTATCGATTCGGCGTACCTGCCATGCATACCTTCATCCCGACCAAAGTGTTCCCTACTGTGCTGATTCATTCCGTTTGTGTGATGATGAGGCCTTGGTACTCCATGTTGCCGTTCAACCGCTATGTAACGTTGCCGACTGTCATATTCATCCTCGCTACTGATATTTGATTCATTGCAATCATCGTTCACAGGTGGTAGCTGTCCGAACGTCCTTCGCTGTACTGGTTCTGAACGCTGAAGATTCGGTGGCGTTGGCGGAGCTGGGAAATTGTAATCTTTGGCTAATGAATGATTAAACTTGCTGCTACTAGGCTGTGGCTGATTGGCTTCCGCCAGTTTAGTGGTTAATTGTTTTATCATTCTTTGTATTTCCTCCCATTCTGTACGACTAACTGTAATTTCAGAGGAGTTCGCTGTATTTACTCTCGACTCTTTAGGTATGGTTCCGGTGACCTTCAAATGTCTTAGAGTCTCGTTTTCTCGTTCCGATGATTCTAATCTAGTCTGGCCGCCCACTGTCCCTTCATTACCAGTAAGAATGTTATTGATCTGATTAATGACTGGAGTTTGCGGTGGTCCAAACTGGTAGTGTTTCATTATTGCTTCAATCCTCTGACTCAATTCCCGACGGATAATCTTTTCCTCTTCTCCTGTAGCTCTACTCCATTTCACCCTATACCAATAATGCAAAACCCTGGACTCATATTTCGATTCAACTTTCTTCTCCAGAGCTTTCTCTAAGTTGTCAATTCTTCCGTGAATATGTTCCGGCTCTTCCGTTATAGCTAACGGAGATCGGTAAGATCTTCCCTCCTTTAAATCATCTTTAAATAAACTTCTTAATTGTCGTTGTTTAGCTGCCAAATCGAGTGTAAATACATTTTGTGGTTGACTGCGAATCATTAATTCGTAATCTATTTCTTCTTGATTGAGATCTTCCGCACGAGGAAAAGTACGACCCATTATGAAAGTTGTTCCGTGTTATAATGGTTATATTAAGTAATTGAATATTCTAAAAACAGTATGCATTCACCAATAAATAGGGAAAAAACCGTGAAAAAAAATACAAAATGAAGAAAATGATAAATGGACAATTATACACAAAATTGTACAAATTAAGACTAATCAACGCGTAGCATTTAACAGAAACTATCAAATACAAAAATGAAAATATGTGCAAATAAATATATAAACTTAATAAATTACTACAAATAACTAATAACAAATCGTCACACTAAAGCTGTTTTATTTCGTTACTCATGAGAAAGAAAAATACTGACAAAAGCCTTGTTTTGTTGGGCGCCAAATGTAACCCACGTGCCTGTCGAGCTTCCTGATTGTAAGTGGATGGCTTAAGCGCCACTCCTAAAAGGAGACCACCCACCAGATTGCAGGTTTGCCCGGCCTGAGACCATTCAGGGGAATGGGGTCAAGTTTCCCGTACTCGGGAAGGAAGCTGACTGGCGGCGTTTAAATTGACCGCTGTACTTCTCGGTAGAGGCGGAAGGCCGACAATACCAACAACGTCTCAACTAGAAATTAGGACACCTCGTTAGAGCCAACAGTTACGAGAGGGAGAGGGGTTTATCATCATAGGCGAGCTAGACTGTCCAAACGTAGCGAACTCTACAGCACTACAAGCGT